>CM076846.1:18985094-19362901 GCA_039519185.1 Astragalus membranaceus
CATTCCTTCACCTCATTCATTCCTATAAAACCTCACCGGGGCAATCTCTCAACTCACTATCCTAAACAAGGCCTTGTAATTCTAATTGGGGTATCTTTGTCCTTGTTATGACTGGGGCAACATCAAACTTTATGGGTTGAGACAAAATCTCTTTTGATCCACCTTCCCTTTCAAAAGCCGAAGCATTCCCAATTCATCATCTTCTACGCCCCTAGTTGTTGTCACCACTAGACAGGGGCAAACTATTTACTCATCAAAGACCTGAATTGGGGCAATCTTGTATCTATTGATCCCTCATAAGCTTCGGCCATAGCCATGTCAGTCATTCCTTCACTTGCCATAAATGTCCATGTCCTAAACCAATTCCAAGTTAACTGACTCATTCATTCACATCTGCACTCCTATGCATGCTTACTAGACGATGCTTCAAAAGAGAGAACACAAGTTGTTTACGTGATATCTAAAATTCAGTCATCATGGAAAGAAAGAGAAAACAAGCGAGGTTGTTTGTAAATAAAAACCTTGAGAACACCGGAGTTGGAATCAAATTCAATTTTTCAACAGAATGGTCAATAATCATCTCAATTCCTTGCATCCAAAGTCTCGCAACTCATCATCACAAAAATGTTTACCTCATGCATCTAGGCATTCCAATCTATTCATTATAGCATATGCATCAAAGCATTACATTTGCATCTTCACATTTTGTGCATTCATCACATAGCAAAAAGAAAAAACTTTCCACGTCAGTTGCACCATATTAATACATGCATTTCATAGAGGAAAGTAGTAAAGAAGAAAAAGCAGAAATCTTTTCATTGCATTGGCACCATATTAATGTTCGCACTTCATAAAAAGGAAAAGAACAAAATCATTGCATGTCATTCATCATTAGAGCATTACATTTTGCATCAGATATTTCATAGAAAAAGAAAAGAAAGCAAAAGAAAACAAAGAAAAGAAACCACGAAGGCAACACAAAAGCATTCCATGTCATTCACCATTCCACAAGATACTAATCATTGCGTGCACCATTGCATCATCATCGTTTCACAAGCATTCCTTTGTCATTCAAGCCTCAAACATTAAAGTGGTGCATTTGCATCATATTAACGTTAGCATTTGCATAAAAGAAAAAGAACAAAAATCATTGCATCAAGCATCCGAGCATCGCATCATATTAATGAAGCAAAAAGAAACAAACAGAAGTTAGAACAGGAGCATTCCATTCATCAAAGCATCAATCACCGCATACACTTGCATTCAAACCTCAAAGCATTATGTTGATATTTGCAAAGAAGAAGCAGATACAAAAGAACAAAAGCATTCCATAATATTCAAGACATCAATCATGGCTTATGTTTGCATTACATGTGTCATTCATTGCATTGCTAAGCAAAATGCGGACGAACACAAGATGTTAATCCTCATGCCTAGTCCCAAGAATCAGCACTTCAAGTGTCAGTCTTCAATCTAATTCTCAAGACAGTCATCCTGGACTTGTCAGTCTCAAAATCTCATTCCCAGTTCGGAGTTCAAATGCTCTTTCAGTTTAGACGCTCCTTCAGTACGGAGTTCAAATGCCCTCGGGTCCCAAGTGGTTCATTAAAAGCACGCTAAGTGTTCAGTTACTGCTTTCCTTCTAGCAAACCAAGCATTCATCATCATTGCATCAAACATCAAATCAAGTCTCAAATACAAAATCATTTTCAATAAATAGGAGACTAAGTCGAATGTACATTCGAAATAGTCATCACGATAGGACACTTGAATTGATCACTCAAGAATCCTAAGGTCCCTATGCCAAAAAAGAAACAAAAACATTCAGTGTCGTCTACATCATAGTAATGTTTGCATTCCATAAAACAAAAAGAACAAAAATTCATCATCCCATCAAACATCCAAGCAATACAGTTGCATAACATCAATACTTGCATCTCATAGAAGAAAAGAAAGCTAGCACATCCCATGTCATTCATCATTTCATGTTATTCATCATTTTATAGCAATATTCCCATTTCATAAAAAAAAAAAGGGCAAAGAAGAGAAAGTTTTCCTTTGCATGTCATTCCATTAAAATACATGAGCATTCCATGTCATCAAACACCAAAGCTTTGCATTCGCATACCCATGATTCTTAAAAAAGCAAAAAGAGAAGCCAAAAGAGAGAAAAGAGAAGAGCCAAGACAGCAACAAAAAGAAAAGAAAAGAAAGAAAAAGAAAGAAGAGAAGCTAGAGAAAGAGAAAAAGACATATAAGAACAGGAGAAAATCATGCATTCATCAGACATAAGCAAAAGAAAAAGAAAATCATGCATTGCGTACAGACAAGAGAAGAAAAGGAAAATCATTGCATTCATCAAGCATATAAGAGCAGTAGAAGATCATGCATTCATCCGACATAGACAAAGGAAATAAGAAACTCATCATTCATCATAAGAAAAAAAGAAAACAGCAATCATGGCATTTGCATTGCATGCATTTGTTCATTTTCAGCTACAGGTACAAAGAGAGGATGAGCACTTCGGTGTTAGCCCTCGCCCCCAGATTCCAGAAAATGTTCCCCCAAGTTGGGAGTTCAGAAAGAAATAAGAAAAGAGAGAAATAGGAAAGAAAGAGAGAAAAGAAAAGAGAGCGCTCAAGCGCGCATTGCGGATTGGAGCACAGAGATCATCGCTCCCTTCTGCCCAGGTCTCACATCGTGTACGAGCAACGCGATGGACCGCAGCCCCATGCGAGGCGCAACGGAATAGTTGTATCAAGCCTAAGATACAGTGGACGCCGTGCATTGATCTGTATATCAGTTCCGGAGCTGATGACGATCCCCCCGGTCGCTCGAAAGGCCAACAGGAAGAGCGTGCTCCTCAAAGCCACGCACAAACTCGGATTCATCAAGAGTTCGTTTAAGGATTACAGGTTTTAGGCAGCCTGGGCAATTTACCGCTTTCTGCACGCCAAGTGCCCATTTTACTTTTCTGTCTGCACGCCAAGTGCCCATTTTACTTTTCTGTTTGCACGCCAAGTGCCCATTTTACCTTTCTGTCCGCACGCAAGTGCCCATTTTACCTTTTCTGTTTGCACGCCAAGTGCCCATTTTACCTTTCTGTCTGCACGTCAGTGTTCATTTACTGTTTTCGCATCAACACGAAAGTGTCTTTCCAAAAAAAGGAGAAAGAAAATTCGGATTTCTCCAAATGGACAAAATTGGTATAATTTCTGAATTCTTTATTTCTATTTTACCTTCGAAATATGTCTCGCGCAATTCATATTTCTTGGTAAAATCCAAATAAAGAGGGGCAGCTGTCATACCCCAATTTTGTCCGGCTTAGGTCAAAACCCTAATTTTCCAAAAAATAAATAAATTGAAGAGCGAAGAGCCTTATGCACTGCATTTCGGATCCTAGAAGGCATTCCAAGGTTCTTGAAATCATTTTTAGGGTTGGAACGCATTTTTCGGGCAAATTAGGGTTTTAGAGCCAAAAAGGGTATTTTGGTCAATTATAACCGTTTTTTTTTCCTCGCTTTCAAAAAGGCTCAAAAATATGTATAATTAAAAATAGAAATCTGAAATCAAAATATAAAAATGAATAACAAAATAATATTGGATGCTTATTGTATTTTTAGAATTAGGGCTAATTCCTTTTTAGGTGCTTTTTGCTTTTATCCATTTTTGGCTAAAGTGAGCACCAATTTTACAAGCAAACAACCTCCCTCACTCCATCCTCATGCTCCACGCCACTCCCCACATCAGCCCACACCAAGTGCACATCACAGAAGCCTTTCATCATGACAAGCACACCTTTGAGTCCAATAACATTCAATACACAACATATTTTTACCTCCCTTCTCTCTACACCACTAAATACACACTAATTTCTTTACCTCCCTCACTCCATCCTCATGCTCCACGCCACCCCTCACATCATCCCACATCAAGTGCACATCACAAAAGCCTTTCATCATGACAAGCACACCTTTGAGTCCAATAACATTCAATACACAACATATTTTTACCTTCCTTCTCTCTACACCACTAAATACACACTAATTTCTTTACTTCCCTCTCACAACTTTAAACCCATTGGATCTTTGAAATTCAATAAGAACAACTCACTCCTCTCCTCCCCAAAAAGGACCAAGAAGGCCGTATCCCCTCTCCTCTCCCTCACTCCCTCTTGTTTTTCTTTCATCTCAAAGGAACCTTCCCACTGCTCCTACACCAAAAAACCCTAATAAACAACTCACCTCATTTGCATCCCTCTTTCACATACTCCCTCCATTTCTCATTCAAAGTTCAAGCATCATCATCAAGTGGGTACTTCTTTGAAGGATATTGGAGTTTTGTTGATTGGTGTCTAGCTTCATCTTCTCATCTCACTTTCTAGCTCGGAGCTAAGGTAATCCTTAAAACCTTGCATCATCTTTGAGTATTTCCTCAAAAATATAAAAAGCATTCATCTTATCATCTTCATATTCTCATATTGTTGATTGTTGTTGGTGAGAGGCGTCATAAGCACTTTGGCAAGCACTTAGGGAGGCTTGGGTGCTTATGGTGCTTCTCACCCTTTAATAAATGTTGATTTGTGTTGATTTGGATCTTAATCCTTGTCTTTTATGAAATAAATGTTGTTTTATGGCATGTTGTATTTCGCATACCCTCATAAAAATGTGATTTGCTAGTTGTTGTTGTGTTATCTCACATTTCCTTGCATATTCACTCTTGTTTGCATAACTTTCACAAAATGAGAAACCCATTTCAAGCATGATAATATTCGGCCATGGGCCTAGGGTTAGGGTTCTTGAATGCTTTTGTTTATTTCATGATTTGGGGGATGAATAATAGTTGATTTAGGGTATGTATGCTCCTAGGTTCTAACATAAAAAATTAGGGTTTGGGTTTGCTTTAATAAACTTGTTTTTGTTGATGATTGGCAAGGTGATTCACACTTGTGCACTTGTGCACTTAGTCTTAAGTGTGAGGATTGACCAAAGTGATTCAACATTCTTTGATACTTTGGTTGCTAAATAATTTGCTTGCTTATGCCCGCCTATGATCATGATGGAGGCAACTCTTTTCCTTAAACTAACAATTCCATTGTCCACTCTCATATAAGAATATCATCAACACTTAGATAGGCCAATTCCATACATTGCATCTTCCAATAGATGTGCACGTAGATTCCCTCGCGTCTTGTAGAAATATTTGGGTATGGTTCTCACCTAGTATCTTCCATTAGATGTGCATTTAGGTTCAATCTTGCCTACTCTTGTATTCTTACTTAAATGCCCACTTCAAGTTCCTTCCTTGCCTACCTTTGTGTTGTGATCTAATATGTATAGTTTAGGCTTGATCTTTGTTTGCAAATTCAAATGTTGTTGCTTAATGATTTGATTCCAATGATCGTGAATTCACTAATTCTTTCTTGCACTCATTGTTTTCATTTCTAAACGACTTGCCATAAAAATGGTTACTAGTGGCAATCCATCACAACCTTTGTTAGTTTGATTGTCAAGAAAGCCTCAATTTCAAAAGAATTTTCGCAAGCATAAAGCAAGCTACTAGTGATAATCCATCACAACCTTTGTTGGTTCGATTACCATAAACGCATCCAATTTCAAAAAGCATTTTTCTAAGTATCAAAGAATCAAAAATGAGTTATTGGCGGTGATCCATCATAATTTTTGTTAGTTTGATCACCATGAAAGCTTGCATTTACAAAAGGCATTTTCAAAGAGAGTTACTAGTAATGATCCATCATAACCTTTGTTAGTTTGATCATCATGAAAGCTCTCATTTTCAAAAGACGTTTCAAAAAAGATTTTTCAAATCTCGTTAGAACTACGTCGCTTTGATTCCCATTTGGGATACGTAGGAGCGAGTCACATTCTCGTCAAGCGCAACCATAAAAAGTTTAGCATTTGCATAATAAAAAGAAAAGAGTTATTTTCATAACAAAAAAGAATCACTTTTGCAAACCAAGATCATTTTCAGAACAAAAACCTTTTCCTTTCTAAAATCATTTTCAGCCCATCGTCGCTAGTGGCTAACCAGAACCTTTGTTCGTCTAGCCATTGGTGGCGATGTCTTCTTCCCAAAAGAATAATAAATAATGATCCATCATAACCTTTGTTAGTTTGATCATCGTGCAAATCAATCTCTTTCAAAAATCACTTTCAAAAAAGATAATAAAAACGGGTTGTTATTGATAGTCCATCAGAACCTTTGTTCGTTTGACTAGCGGTACAACTCTCTTTTTGAGTATTTAGTGTAATATCCCCAATTTTCACTAATTAAATTATTTGGCGTGAATTTATATTGAGTGATTAGTTTAGTTGGTTGAAAGCTAGTTAAATTGAAATTGACTTGTTTGGATAATTAATTAATACAATTGAGTGTCTAGTTGAGTTAAGCTCATCAAAATAAGGGTACTTAAAGCTGTTAGGAGTTATGAGGAATAGGATGGGTAAGTGAGGGACAAAACTGTCTTTTACATGGCTTATATTTAAACCATTCTTCAGCTGAAACCCAATACATTCACCTCATTCTTCAACATTCAAAAACAGAAAAAAATAGAGAGGGAGGGGGCGTGAGGAAGAAGGGAGAAAGAGGAGAGAACTTCTCAAAAGATTCATGCATGTGCAATCAGTTGCCACCATGGTGTTCAGCTTACCTTCCCCTTCCCATTGATCCTAATTTTGACATCATCCTCCTCCTCTATCCCAAAATCACCATTTATGAAGTCCCAAGCTCAAATAGTGAAAGAGGTGTCTACTAGCATTGCATGCTGTGACTGAAGCTTGAAACTCAGTACTAGGACTTAGTTCAAGCATTAGGAGGAAGAATTATAGCTGGGTTTTCAGTTGGGAATA
This sequence comes from Astragalus membranaceus, assembly GCA_039519185.1. NCBI lineage: Eukaryota > Viridiplantae > Streptophyta > Magnoliopsida > Fabales > Fabaceae > Astragalus > Astragalus membranaceus. The sequence continues at coordinate 18,991,964 of CM076846.1, forward strand.
AGTTGGAGCGAGTCCGGGCGAGTTCGTGATTTCTCCGTTCGTCCGTATTCGCGAGAGTTCGGTGTCGGGAGTATCGTCGTCACGAAAAGGTGAGTTCTATACTCACTAGGATTAAAATTGTATGTGTTGTGAATTCTGGATCGAGTCTCGCGTTTATGAAAATCTGGTGTGAAACCGTTTTTGCGTAATTATCGTTTGAATCATGAGATTGATTGAATTGTTGGACTGAAACTTATGAATTGGCATGTCATGATTATTGAATGATGTGTTCTGGCTGTCGACTGTGTCTTATGGGCTGGTTAAGTGGAAGTATCGATCGAAAAATGTATCGGAATCGGTTTGGGATGATATCGTTAAGAAAATGCAAGTATCTGGGTTACTGAGACACACGCACGGATCGTGCGTCATGGGAGCACGGATCGTGCTGTGTGTTCGCAGGTAGCCTGGAAATGGTTTTGGACATCGCACGGATCGTGCGCTCTGTTCTGTGTAAAATGAATTCAATTTCTCAGTCACGCACGGGTCGTGCGCCTCAGGAGCACGGACCGTGCGTGGGCTTCGGGTTGCCTATTTTGAAAAGTGTTATAAATCATCCCGAACGGTTCCAATTGCATTCCAATCCTTTCTTCCACCTTCCCCACTAATACTATAACTGAATTGCCCTGAATTGAGTGGTAATTAACTGTGATGGGATCCAAGTTTTATTAGTGCCATGTGATTGGTTATGTTTGTATTATATTCAGGTGCAGTGAATGCTCATGTGATTGACCATTGGTTTCATGTTATTACTTTGTGATTGTATTGTGCTGGGCTGACTGGTTTAGTAAGATTGTTAAACTAAGTTAGCATACCTTAGTAATCCATGTGAGATCACTAAATTATAAGATTAAGTTAATAATTAGACCACCTAATGTTAAGAATAAGATTAGGTCATGATAAGGCTCAGTGATTGAGCAGTTTTCATTGTTCATTGTTATTGTATATTGTATATGCATCATTGTTTAGGCTCAGTGATTGAGCATAGTTCATAGTTAGGGTGACGACCCTATTTCATATTAGTGTGTTGGGGGAGAGGAAGTCATGATCCATATGAACCTAGGCTCCATCAGGGACCCACTAGTGATTAGTGGGGACGGGTTCACCGGAAGCTTATTATGCCAAGTGACCGGTGACACGCTAAGAATCATTGTTAGGCTCAGTGATTGAGCATAGTTCATTGTTAGGCTCAGTGATTGAGCATACTTCATGGTTTAGGCTCAGTGATTGAGATTAGTACCACCACATAGTCAACTTTGAGGACTATGAGTTTTGGAGTTTAGAATATGAATCAAGCATAATTGAACCGAGAGGTTTAGTAAGGGGTCGCGATAGAACTCACTGAGACAAGTTGTCTCACCCAATCCATTGTTGTTGTTTTTCAGTTAAGCAGGGAAAGTTGAAGACCGTGAGGCACGGCTATGAAGATGCTTGAGGAGCAGCCGCTATCTTAATTCTTTATGTCTTGTATTTCAGTTCCCTTTGTATTTCCGTATTTCTATTCAGTATCTTAAGACTATTCGATTGTATGACTTATGTCTTTCAAGTTGTAAATCGCTTCCGCAGACTTTCGGTTTTGAGTATTGAACACTAGTTGAGGGAGTAAGGACCGATTTTATTAATATGCAGTTCAGTTATTTTTAAGCACGTTTGATGAGTGATTCATCGAAGTTTAGTATGTGTTCAATATGTTAAAAAGAAAGTCACTCTGATGTATGCCAGTAGTGCGCTTCGGTAGTTTCTACAAGTTAGAAATTTACGGGGTGTTACAATTGGTATCAGAGCAGTTCGACCCAGTCGGACTTAGTATCATGAGTCTCTTAAGTCCTCTAAGTGTGATTCCTCTTAGTATGCTATTAGACGTTTAGCCTGATCAACTAAACACTTTGTGCATATTTCGCAGAGTCATGGCTGGTGGAAGTAGGAGAAGCGTCCCTGTTGATCCAAATACCGAATGGATGCAGAATGTCATCGAGACGCAACAGAAGATGATGAATGACATGATGCAAATGCAGCAGCAGCAGATGGCTCAAATGGCCCAGATGCATCATGAGATGATGAATCAACAGCAACCGAATGTTCAACAACCTCCTCTGGAAGATCCGAATAGGGCTTACTTTCGTTTCCAGAAAATGAATCCCCAAAGTTTCAAAATAGAAACCTGAGGTAATGGTATCACATTTCTGGTTGGATTCGATGGAGAAGATTTTTAGGACTCTTCAATGCAGCGAAGAAGAGAAGGTTCTCTTTGCCGCCCATATGCTCGAGGAAGATGCTCAAACTTGGTGGACCAATGCTCATGAACTAATGGTGAATCAGGGAACTCCTGTTACCTGGGCCAACTTCAAAGAAATGTTTTCTGGTCACTTCTTCCCTCCGGTGATGAAGTTAAGCAAGCAAGTCGAGTTTGTCAACTTGAGGCAAGGTGAGATGTCAGTGGGTGAGTTCACCGCCAAGTTCGAAAGGCTGTCGTAGTTTTATCAATTGGCAAAGCATGCTCCTAACGATGAGTGGAAGATGCAGATGTACAAGGCAGGTCTTCATGCGGATGTGGCCCAAGGTCTTAGCTCTTATGCTATGACCAGTTATGCTGGACTGGTGCAGCAAGCTTATGTTGCAGAGGCAGATCTCAACAAGATGTATGAGGAAAGGAAAGCGTATCGGAAAGAGAAGAGGAAAACCTTGGAATTGTCGACCCCAAGTGATGAACCGAGGAGTACCTACAACAAGGGGAAGCAACCTACAACATCCGAACTACTAAGGTCCGGTAAGTGTCCGAAATGTGGAAGGCCTCACACTGGAGAATGTCGCCTGGTGTAACACCCTAAAATTATTTAATTAATTTATTTAATTAAGTAATTGGGGATTTAAATTAAATTATTTGATGTAATTTAATTAATTAGAATTTATACTAATATGTGTAGGAAGTATTAGAAAGTGGAGGTGCCAAAACAAATGGACTTGGGCCTAAGTGAGAAGCCCAAGCCCATTATTCTTGTCATATGCGAAGTGGCTAGGCTAGTTGGAGGCTAGGGTTTTGTGGCAATTCACGAATTGGAGAGCTAGAGAGTGAGGGAAAGGGCGCCGTAAGGAGAGGAGAAGAAGAGGAGAGAAGTCGCAACCAAGGAAGAGCAAGAAACGTGATTTTGTTGCTGTGGTCCTGTACGTGACTATCTCCGGAGCCTCCGTTCTTCAATTTCGAGGTTAGGGGAGCTCTATCCTTCCATCTAATACATTCTATGATAGGTCCTAGATCTAAGTTTCATGCTAGATTTCGTGATGTTCTTGATGATTCGTTTGCGTTTCTTGATGTTCTTGATGTTAACTTCTATATATGTTCATTATGATGTGTTTGCGAATTCGACCCATTGTTTGGTGTGATCTATGAAATTGTCTATTTGGTGGTGTTATGCGTATGAGTTGAGAAATATGATGTTGATCTAGGCGTTTGATTCGTTGGAAGTGAAGTCGCATAAGGGTTGTAAGTGTTTTGGGCGCCTAGGGCGCCATGATGGTATTAGTGATGTTGTTTTGTTTAATTTGAGTTTTGATAAATTGAGTTTTGGTGATTTTGAATGAGAAAAGTGCATTTTTAGTTGCTGGAGAAATTGAGTTTTTACACTTTAAAATTTGTTAGGAAACCAATTTTTAGTGTTGAAAAATTGTGGAACAAAATTCTGGTTGTGTGCTGCTGTTTTTCTGGGCGCTAAGCGCCTGTGCTGGGCGCTGGGCGCCTGATGGCGTGTGTGCTGCGCGTGTGTGCGCGCCTGGGCGCTAGGCGCCCGTGTTGTGTTGTGCTGTGCGTGTGTGCGCGCCTGGGCGCTGGGCGCCTGTGGCGTGCGTGTTGCCTGCGTGTTGCGCTGAGGCGCTGGGTGCCAGCGCTGGGCGCTGTGCGCCCGTGCGTGTTGCGTGTGTGCGTTGTGTTGCGCGCCTGGGCGCTGGGCGCCAGTGCGCGTGTTGCCTGGGCGCCTAAGGCGCCTGTTCCCAGGATGTTGCCTGATTTTTCCCAAAATTATTTTTATCATAACTTTTGACTCAGACGTCCGTTTTGAACGATTCAAAAAGTGTCGTGAAGCTTTTTACGTTGTCCATCTATGGGTCCAATTTTTAAAATGAAAAATTGTTATTTTCTGATTGTTTGTGGGCGCCCAAGTGGCCGTCCCCGGTGATCATCCCAGTGACACTGAAAAATGATATGAAGCTCTTTAAAAATCCCTTTTGGTGTATAAACAACAGTTTTAGCGAAGTAATGTCAAAAATGATGATTTTGACGATGATGCCCCTAGTGGCTAGTTAAATGACTGTTTCGCCCTTAGTGGCTATTTATTATTAGTTATGACGTGTAAAAGACTGTTTTGCCCCTAGTGGCCAAAGTTGTAGATAATGATGTGTAAATGACGAGGATGCCCTTAGTGGTTAGTCAAATGACGTTTTTGCCCTCAGTGGTTATTGTTTGAGTTGATTGATGTTATGCGTGAGTGACGATGAAAAACCAGTGACGTTTGGGGCCCGAAGGGCTAAGTGATGTTAAGGTCTAAATGGCCAAGTGACGTTGTGTGATGATTATGAATTTGACAGGTGCTGTGCTCCGTGCGAGCAAACCGGTAAGTGACGGGTCACATTGTTGACTATGATCTGAGTAATTGTGTGATTGTGTGTTGTGAGTGGTGCATGTCATAGTGTCTCATGCCCATATGCATAAAACCAGTGACGTTTTGAGGCCTGAGTGGCTGAGTGATGATGAGGCCTGAGTGGCTAAGCGACGTTTTGTAAAAAGGTACCTTCATGCATATACCCGCGAGTGGGTTGCATTTCATAAATCTATATGACATGAGATGAGTTATTGTAAGTGATGTGAATGGTGACTGTGATGTGATATTTGGTGTTTTTGGATGCTGATCGTTCTAGTGCGTGGCCCAGGATTAGTACTTATCATATTTTCTATTATATGGATTGAAATGATGCTCACCCTTTCCTGTTTGAATGTTACCCCCGTGTTGGTAACGTGCAGGTGATTCCCAGTGAAGGTCTTAGCTTCACTTTTGAGTCGAGTCGTCATGCTCTGATACGTAGCACTCAGGGGGGGAACGAACTCGGCATTTATTAATGATTTTTGGTTGTTATGTCCATGTGGACTACTCTGTGATGTTTCATTATTTTCCGCTGCGTAGTTGGTTTTGTTATGTTGAGTTTTATAAGCGACGTTAAATGAGGCTTGAGATTTTTATGTTGACGTGCTACGTGGATGAATGATTATTGAGTTAAACTGTTTTTGAAATTGATAAACGACGTTTTGTTTGAAGTATGTGTAACATTCCTTATGAACGAAATTTTTCAACTCTGATTTTTTATAAACGAAGTATCGGGTAGAAAGGGGTGTTACATTAGTGGTATCAGAGCAGTTCGGTCTGTCCGGCCAATGTTGTCCTGTCATAGTGTCTTATGACAATAGATTAGTTCTGAATCTTTGGTTTGTGCTGCAGTGATAGTTCATAATGGCTGGGAGGAACGACGCTGCTCTTGCTGCTGCATTGCAAGCTATGGCTCAGGCAGTGCAGGGTCAGCAGAATGTTGGAGATAATGCTGGTTTTAGGAGTCTGACTACCTTCCAGAGGGAGAATCCGCCCACCTTTAAGGGCAAATATGATCCAGATGGTGCTATGGCTTGGCTAAAGGAGATCGAGAGGATTTTCAGGGTGATGGACTGTACTGTTGAGCAGAAGGTCCGTTTTGGTACCCACATGTTAGCCGAGGAGGCCGACGACTGGTGGTTGGCTACTAGGCAGAGGTTAGAGGTTGTGCAGGAAGAAATTACTTGGGAGGTATTCAGCAGGGAATTTCTGAGGAAGTATTTTCCTGAAGACGTCCGAGGGAAGAAAGAGATAGAGTTTTTAGAGCTGAAGCAGGGTGGTATGTCTGTGACTGCCTATGCGGCAAAATTTGTGGAACTAGCAAAATTTTATCCACACTACAGTGAGGCTACAGCTGAATTTTCAAAATGCATCAAATTTGAGAATGGGTTAAGGCCTGATATTAAACAGGCCATTGGTTATCAGAAGATTCGTGTGTTCGCAGATCTGGTTGACAGTTGCAGGATCTTCGAGGAGGACAGTACTGCTCGCTACAAAGCTACTTCGGAGAAAAAGGGCAAGTTTCAGAGTCGAAGCAAGCCGTATGAGGTTCCTGCGGGTAAGGGTTATCAGAGGGCTGCTGGAGGTAAGGGTTCTAGTGGGGGAGATGCCCCTGCTAGCATTGTCTGTTATAAGTGTGGCAAACCTGGCCACAAGAGTACTACATGCAGGTCTGATGAAAGGAATTGCTACCGTTGCGGTAAAAAGGGTCATATGGCAGCTGAGTGTAAGGTCAAAGATGTGGTGTGTTTCAACTGTGGTGAGTCTGGGCATATCAGTACAAAGTGTACAAAGCCGAAAAAGGAAAGGTCTACTGGGAAGGTTTTTGCATTGGCAGGAGAGGAACCTGAGGATGATGATGGTCTGATTAGAGGTACGTGTTTTATTAATGGTACTTCTCTGAAATCTCTTATTGATACTGGTGCTACCCATTGTTTCATATCTGTTGATTGCTGTAAACGATTGGGTCTTGTTTTATCTGCTATGTGTGGGGATATGGTTGTCGATACTCCTGCGAAGGGGTCGGTGATTACGTCCCAGGTGTGCTCTCAGTGTCCCGTGTCGATCTTCGGCAGGGACTTTATTGTGAATTTTGTTTGTTTGCCATTGAGAGGTCTGGATGTGATCTTAGGCATGGACTGGTTAGAGAATAATCACGTTCATATCAACTGTCGTAGCAAGTCGGTTAGTTTCGGTGAAGAAAGTTCTGTTTTGGTATCTGCTGATCAGTTGAAGAAGTTGAAGAAAGAAGGAGTTCAATTATTTGCGTTGATGGCTTCGTTGTCTGCTGAGAGTCAGGCTGTTATCGAAGAACTGAAGGTAGTACGTGAATTTCCTGAAGTCTTTCCTGATGAAATTCCAGGTGTGCCACCGGAAAGAGAAGTTGAGTTTTCGATTGATCTTGTACCTGGTACGAGGCCTGTGTCTATGGCACCGTACAGAATGTCGGCGTCGGAACTGTCTGAGTTGAAGACGCAACTGGAAGAATTGCTTGAGAAGAAGTTTGTAAGACCGAGTGTATCACCGTGGGGAGCTCCGGTATTGTTAGTGAAGAAGAAAGACGGGAGCATGAGGTTATGTGTGGACTATCGTCAGTTGAATAAGGTAACTATCAAGAATAAGTATCCGCTTCCGAGGATCGACGATCTGATGGATCAGTTAGTGGGTGCCCGTGTTTTCAGCAAAATTGATTTGAGGTCCGGATATCATCAGATTAAAGTAAAAGATGAAGATGTTCAGAAGACAGCGTTCAGGACAAGGTATGGGCATTATGAGTATTCAGTAATGCCGTTCGGTGTGACCAATGCTCCTGGTGTATTTATGGAATATATGAACCGTATTTTCCATAGTTACCTAGATCGGTTTGTGGTAATCTTCATAGATGACATTCTAGTTTATTCTAAGTCAGAGGAAGAGCATGCTGAGCATCTGAAGTCAGTGTTGGAAGTTTTAAAAGAGAAAAAGTTGTACGCTAAGTTATCGAAGTGTGAATTCTGGCTGAAAGAGGTGAGTTTCCTTGGGCACGTGATTTCTGGTAATGGTATTGCGGTTGATCCGGCAAAAGTAGAAGCAGTATTGGAGTGGGAGTCTCCGAAGTCCGTAACAGAGATTAGAAGCTTTTTGGGTTTGGCTGGGTACTACAGGAGGTTCATCGAGGGTTTTTCCAAGTTGGCCCTTCCGTTGACTCAGTTGACCTGCAAGGGTAAAGTTTTTGTTTGGGATGCTTGGTGTGAGGAAAGTTTTATGGAACTGAAAAAGAGATTGACGACGTCGCCTGTTTTGACGTTGCCTAATCCAGAGGAACCGTTCGTTGTGTATTGTGACGCTTCGAAGATGGGTCTCGGTGGTGTGTTGATGCAGGATGGGAAAGTCGTTGCGTATGCGTCGAGGCAGTTGCGGATTCATGAGAAAAATTACCCTACGCATGATTTGGAGTTGGCTGCTGTGGTATTTGTGCTCAAGATTTGGAGGCACTACCTTTATGGTTCGAGGTTCGAAGTGTTCAGTGATCATAAGAGTCTAAAGTATCTGTTCGATCAGAAAGAGTTGAATATGAGACAGCGTCGGTGGTTGGAACTCTTGAAGGATTATGACTTTGGTTTTGTAACACCCCCTTTTCTAATCGGTAATTTGATTTAAAATCAGTGTTCAAAAATCGTTTTTTTTTCTTTTTTTACAAATACATCCTCAAGGGAATGCTACGTTTCAAACCAAACTTAACTTTAATCTAGTCAACAATACCTTTCATTAATAAATATTAACTGCGTGATACATAGCACGACTTAACTGGGTGAATCCTCAATCACAAATATATCTCAAGATATAGCTCAACATTTAAATAAAATAAAACAACAAACAGACTACCCGCCCACCCAATGCTACGTATCAGAGCCAGACACAATCGACCAGAAGAAGGTAGAACCTTCATTCGCTAACACCTGCACGTTGCCGACATGAGAAGCAACATAAAAGCAGTAGGGTGAGTCTCTTTACATAAATAATAGTAAATATGATAAGCATTATATTGAGGAAGGCAACTAAACACCAATTCACAACAATATCAACATATATTATTTACTTCACAAACTCCAAGAAACACCACTGCTCAATAAACAAACACGTATCATCATCTATAACACCTCAACTCATGCTCATCACGAGACATCACCAAACAACAACAACAACAATCATGGCACCTCAACACCAACAACCACAATTAACACAACAACATCATCGTTATCATCAACTTCATCGTCAGTACACACAAAACCCAAGTCACAATCACATCACCAGTCATAAAAAAAAAATGTATGCACATGAAAATGCAACCCACGCCTGGGCATATGCATGATGGTACCATACTCGTCATAAATAGCCACTTGGGCACATCGTCACTGGTTCTCGTCAATAAGAGGCCGAAGCCTATTCGTCATAGTATGCACATGCTATGAGACACTATGGACACATGTGCAATCACCAATTTCAACTCACCCGGAGTACTCGTCATTGTCGTCATAAAAACACTAATATAGTGTACTCGTCATAATCACCATAATAAAATCACCACTTTCTCATAAAACATCCCATCCAAAATTGGAGTAACAACGTCCTTAAATCTTAAATAACACTAATTTAAAATTTAAGTGACAGGCCATTTAAATTTAATTAACTACACGTTAACAATTTGAGTGACATCCTATCTAAAAAAAAATTCGAGTACAACTTGTTTAAATTTTTGGACAAACATCTCATTTTCGACATCACAACTACACTTGAGAAAACAGTGTGGAAAACAGCGGTATTTCTTTTCGAGTCCAAAAACAACATCAAATTAGGGGCCTTTTTGCGCAAACAGCAGTGAGAAAACAGCACCATTTTACACACAAAACAGCGCTTTACTTTTTGTAGATTAGTAGCGCATTTCCTTCATAAAACAGCCACTCTTTTATAAAAAAAATAACAGCAAGACAGCACCCTTTTATTTAGATAAATGACCCCTTTTTATTTTGATAAACAGCAGATTTTTATTTGATAAACAACAGATTTTTATTCTGCAACAGCAGCATTTTTCCTTGACAAAAACAGCAAACAGCAACACATTTAAATGACAAACAGCAACATTTCGAAATTGACATACAGCAGCACTTTAATTCTGCAAACAGCAACATTTAAATTGACAAACAGCAACATTTCGAAATTGACATACAGCAGCACTTTAATTCTGGACAACACATGTTCTTTTTATACAACTGCCTACAGCAACATTTTTAAATTCTGGACAGCAACACTTTCTTTTTATAAAACTGCATGCAGCAACACTATTAAATTCGGGACAGTAGCATTTTCCTACAGCAGTGCACCTACTTCGGCGAATTAATTGAAATGGCAAACGATGTCGGATTTCAACAAAAGACCACTCATTGGAAAGCCCTCTGAGTGTAGTTTCTGCCCAAAATTTTCATTTTTCAAAATACACACCCAGGTGGTACAGTTTTACAGAATACTACCCTAAGGTACCAGAAATTGACAAAACTGTTTGCCCATCTTACACATCAATTTTCTTTCTCATTTCTTAATTAGATTTGATGAAACCAGTGCTCATTTTGAAGGGAATTGAGTCTACTTTCCAACTAAGCAAGAATCATTAAAAACGGAATTCGAATGAGGACACAAAACTTGCCAAGACCGAACCTATACACAGATTGGTTCCAGAAATTTGACCCAACTCTGGAGACTCATAACTTGAGCTACACAGCTCCAAATTGAACGAAACTAGTGCCAAAACGACCGGCTTTAAGTCTATTTTCGAAAACAATCAGCCACATAATTTTTGGATTAACCAAACAGTACCAGTTTTCAGAAAACCGAAACAGTATCAGAATGCACCGAAAACCCTAAGTGAATAGACTCATCATACTCAATCACCAACACCACAATTTCATCGAATTGAATAAAACCCCACACCAATTATCACTATGGATGCTAACCATCACGTTTTCCACCAAAAAAAAAGTACCATTTAGTCATAACATCAAACACCTAGCATGCATCATTCATATTGTGTCCTACTCAACACCAATCAAGCAAGTCTTTGCACAAACACATTTTCAGCATGATAACAACATTAAAACACACCAACCATTCATGGAAATCACCCTAGGACCTAACCTAGACAACACTCATCACATACACTATTAAAGATGCAAAGGAGAGCCCCCTAACCTTAGATTTAGATGAGTAGAAACCTTAGGGAGATAGACACCAAGGATTGTAGCATTCCTCTTCTTTCCCTTTCTTGCTTCCACGAGTTTCTCTCTCCCTTTCCTCCTTGAGGGCTTCGGCCACTTCTCTTCTCTCTCTCTCCCTTTTCTTTTCTTTTTCTTTCTTTTGGTGATAAGTGGGAAAATGAACTAACCCTAGCAACCCCTACATATTCGACCCTTAAGGATAAATGATGGGTCATGGGCCAACTAATGGATCATGGGCCTTTTATGTGCACCACCTAATTCATGACAACACCTCCTAAATAAATTAAAACCCTAAATTAATTAATACTAGCCCTCACCTTATAAATAGGTCCAATTACCTCATATATTTATTTTATTTTCTATCACCACATAATCCCCAATTGATTAAAATAAATAATTCAATTAGATGACTAATTAAATTTGGGGCGTTACAGGTTTGAATTATCATCCCGGCAAAGCTAATGTAGTGGCTGATGCTTTAAGCAGAAAGTCGTTGCATATGTCGGCAATGATGGTGAAAGAATTAGAGTTAATTGAAGAATTCAGAGATTCGAGTCTGGTTTGTAAAATGACACCTCGCAGTGTCAAGCTGGGAATGTTAAAAATCGATAATGATTTCCTGAGCAGCATCAGGGAGGCTCAGAAGTCAGATGTCAAGTTAGTGGATTTAATTAATGGGGTCGGTCAATCTGAAGGTGAAGATTTCAAATTAGATTCCAGTGGTGTGTTGAGGTTCCGGGGTAGGATCTGTGTTCCGGACGATGAAGAGATGAGAAAGGCAATTTTAGAGGAGGGCCACCGTAGCAAGTTGAGTATCCATCCTGGAGCGACGAAAATGTATCAAGATCTGAAAAAGATGTTTTGGTGGTATGGTATGAAGAGAGATGTGGCGCAGTTTGTGTACGCCTGCTTGACCTGTCAGAAATCTAAGGTTGAGCATCAGAAGCCTGCAGGGCTAATGCAACCGTTGGAAGTCCCAGAGTGGAAGTGGGATAGCATAGCGATGGATTTTGTGACGGGATTGCCGAATACAGTTAAGGGTCATGATGCTACTTGGGTGATCGTTGATAGGTTAACGAAGTCTGCTCACTTTATTCCTATTAATATCACTTATCCAGTGTCGAGGTTGGCAGAGGTATATGTCAAAGAAATTGTGAGGCTGCACGGTGTTCCGAAGAGTATTGTGTCAGATAGGGATCCGAGGTTCACCTCCGAGTTTTGGAAGAGTTTGCAGAAAGAATTGGGTTCAAAGTTAAAAATGAGTTCGGCATATCATCCCCAGACAGATGGTCAGTCAGAGAGAACAATTCAGTCGTTAGAGGATTTGTTGAGGGCTTGTGTATTGGAACAGCAGGGTTCATGGGATTCCTACCTTGCATTGATTGAGTTTACTTATAACAACAGTCACCATTCCAGCATTGGGATGGCACCGTTTGAAGCACTGTATGGTCGAAAGTGTAGGACGCCATTGTGTTGGTATGATTCAGGAGAGAGCGTAGTTTTGGGACCGGAGATTGTCCGGGAGACTACAGAGAAGATCAAGATGATCCGTGAAAAGATGAAGGCTTCGCAGAGTCGTCAGAAGAGTTATCATGACAAGCGGAGGAAGGATTTGGAATTTCAGGAGGGTGAGCATGTGTTCTTGAGGGTTTCTCCTATTACCGGTGTTGGTCGAGCGTTGAAATCGAAGAAGCTCACTCCTCGATTTGTTGGTCCTTATCAGATTTCTGAAGGAATCGGAAATGTGGCTTATAGAGTGGCTTTACCGCCAAATCTTTCGAACTTGCATGACGTGTTTCACGTGTCACAACTTCGGAAGTATGTTTCGGATCCATCTCATGTGATCCATATGGACGATGTAGAGGTGCGGGATAATCTCACTGTGGAGACGATGCCCGTACGGATTGAGGATCGTGAAGTGAAGGCGCTTAGAGGCAAAGAGATTGCATTAGTGAAAGTGGTCTGGCTAGGAGCTGCCGGCGAGAGTATGACTTGGGAGCTAGAGAGCAAGATGCGAGAGTCCTACCCAGAATTGTTTGATCAGGTAAATTTCGAGGACGAAATATTCTAAGTGGGGGAGAGTTGTAACACCCTAAAATTATTTAATTAATTTATTTAATTAAGTAATTGGGGATTTAAATTAAATTATTTGATGTAATTTAATTAATTAGAATTTATACTAATATGTGTAGGAAGTATTAGAAAGTGGAGGTGCCAAAACAAATGGACTTGGGCCTAAGTGAGAAGCCCAAGCCCATTATTCTTGTCATATGCGAAGTGGCTAGGCTAGTTGGAGGCTAGGGTTTTGTGGCAATTCACGAATTGGAGAGCTAGAGAGTGAGGGAAAGGGCGTCGTAAGGAGAGGAGAAGAAGAGGAGAGAAGTCGCAACCAAGGAAGAGCAAGAAACGTGATTTTGTTGCTGTGGTCCTGTACGTGACTATCTCCGGAGCCTCCGTTCTTCAATTTCGAGGTTAGGGGAGCTCTATCCTTCCATCTAATACATTCTATGATAGGTCCTAGATCTAAGTTTCATGCTAGATTTCGTGATGTTCTTGATGATTCGTTTGCGTTTCTTGATGTTCTTGATGTTAACTTCTATATATGTTCATTATGATGTGTTTGCGAATTCGACCCATTGTTTGGTGTGATCTATGAAATTGTCTATTTGGTGGTGTTATGCGTATGAGTTGAGAAATATGATGTTGATCTAGGCGTTTGATTCGTTGGAAGTGAAGTCGCATAAGGGTTGTAAGTGTTTTGGGCGCCTAGGGCGCCATGATGGTATTAGTGATGTTGTTTTGTTTAATTTGAGTTTTGATAAATTGAGTTTTGGTGATTTTGAATGAGAAAAGTGCATTTTTAGTTGCTGGAGAAATTGAGTTTTTACACTTTAAAATTTGTTAGGAAACCAATTTTTAGTGTTGAAAAATTGTGGAACAAAATTCTGGTTGTGTGCTGCTGTTTTTCTGGGCGCTAAGCGCCTGTGCTGGGCGCTGGGCGCCTGATGGCGTGTGTGCTGCGCGTGTGTGCGCGCCTGGGCGCTAGGCGCCCGTGTTGTGTTGTGCTGTGCGTGTGTGCGCGCCTGGGCGCTGGGCGCCTGTGGCGTGCGTGTTGCCTGCGTGTTGCGCTGAGGCGCTGGGTGCCAGCGCTGGGCGCTGTGCGCCCGTGCGTGTTGCGTGTGTGCGTTGTGTTGCGCGCCTGGGCGCTGGGCGCCAGTGCGCGTGTTGCCTGGGCGCCTAAGGCGCCTGTTCCCAGGATGTTGCCTGATTTTTCCCAAAATTATTTTTATCATAACTTTTGACTCAGACGTCCGTTTTGAACGATTCAAAAAGTGTCGTGAAGCTTTTTACGTTGTCCATCTATGGGTCCAATTTTTAAAATGAAAAATTGTTATTTTCTGATTGTTTGTGGGCGCCCAAGTGGCCGTCCCCGGTGATCATCCCAGTGACACTGAAAAATGATATGAAGCTCTTTAAAAATCCCTTTTGGTGTATAAACAACAGTTTTAGCGAAGTAATGTCAAAAATGATGATTTTGACGATGATGCCCCTAGTGGCTAGTTAAATGACTGTTTCGCCCTTAGTGGCTATTTATTATTAGTTATGACGTGTAAAAGACTGTTTTGCCCCTAGTGGCCAAAGTTGTAGATAATGATGTGTAAATGACGAGGATGCCCTTAGTGGTTAGTCAAATGACGTTTTTGCCCTCAGTGGTTATTGTTTGAGTTGATTGATGTTATGCGTGAGTGACGATGAAAAACCAGTGACGTTTGGGGCCCGAAGGGCTAAGTGATGTTAAGGTCTAAATGGCCAAGTGACGTTGTGTGATGATTATGAATTTGACAGGTGCTGTGCTCCGTGCGAGCAAACCGGTAAGTGACGGGTCACATTGTTGACTATGATCTGAGTAATTGTGTGATTGTGTGTTGTGAGTGGTGCATGTCATAGTGTCTCATGCCCATATGCATAAAACCAGTGACGTTTTGAGGCCTGAGTGGCTGAGTGATGATGAGGCCTGAGTGGCTAAGCGACGTTTTGTAAAAAGGTACCTTCATGCATATACCCGCGAGTGGGTTGCATTTCATAAATCTATATGACATGAGATGAGTTATTGTAAGTGATGTGAATGGTGACTGTGATGTGATATTTGGTGTTTTTGGATGCTGATCGTTCTAGTGCGTGGCCCAGGATTAGTACTTATCATATTTTCTATTATATGGATTGAAATGATGCTCACCCTTTCCTGTTTGAATGTTACCCCCGTGTTGGTAACGTGCAGGTGATTCCCAGTGAAGGTCTTAGCTTCACTTTTGAGTCGAGTCGTCATGCTCTGATACGTAGCACTCAGGGGGGGAACGAACTCGGCATTTATTAATGATTTTTGGTTGTTATGTCCATGTGGACTACTCTGTGATGTTTCATTATTTTCCGCTGCGTAGTTGGTTTTGTTATGTTGAGTTTTATAAGCGACGTTAAATGAGGCTTGAGATTTTTATGTTGACGTGCTACGTGGATGAATGATTATTGAGTTAAACTGTTTTTGAAATTGATAAACGACGTTTTGTTTGAAGTATGTGTAACATTCCTTATGAACGAAATTTTTCAACTCTGATTTTTTATAAACGAAGTATCGGGTAGAAATGGGTGATTGTAATATCCCCAATTTTCACTAATTAAATTATTTGGCGTGAATTTATATTGAGTGATTAGTTTAGTTGGTTGAAAGCTAGTTAAATTGAAATTGACTTGTTTGGATACTTAATTAATACAATTGAGTGTCTAGTTGAGTTAAGCTCATCAAAATAAGGGTACTTAAAGCTGTTAGGAGTTATGAGGAATAGGATGGGTAAGTGAGGGACAAAACTGTCTTTTACATGGCTTATATTTAAACCATTCTTCAGCTGAAACCCAACACATTCACCTCATTCTTCAACATTCAAAAACAGAAAAAAATAGAGAGGGAGGGGGCGTGAGGAAGAAGGGAGAAAGAGGAGAGAACTTCTCAAAAGATTCATGCATGTGCAATCACTTGCCACCATGGTGTTCAGCTTACCTTCCCCTTCCCATTGATCCTAATTTCGACATCATCCTCCTCCTCTATCCCAAAATCACCATTTATGAAGTCCCAAGCTCAAATAGTGAAAGAGGTGTCTACTAGCATTGCATGCTGTGACTGAAGCTTGAAACTCAGTACTAGGACTTAGTTCAAGCATTAGGAGGAAGAATTATAGCTGGGTTTTCAGTTGGGAATAAGTTGGAGCGAGTCTGGGTGAGTTCGTGATTTCTCCGTTCGTCCGTATTCGCGAGATTTTGGTGTCGGGAGTATCGTCGTCAGGAAAAGGTGAGTTCTATACTCACTAGGATTAAAATTGTATGTGTTGTGAATTCTGGATCGAGTCTCGCGTTTATGAAAATCTGGTGTGAAACCGTTTTTGCGTAATTATCGTTTGAATCATGAGATTGATTGAATTGTTGGACTGAAACTTATGAATTGGCATGTCATGATTATTGAATGATGTGTTCTGGCTGTCGACTGTGTTTTATGGGCTGGTTAAGTGGAAGTATCGATCGAAAAATGTATCGGAATCGGTTTGGGATGATATCGTTAAGAAAATGCAAGTATCTGGGTTACTGAGACACACGCACGGATCGTGCGTCATGGGAGCACGGATCGTGCTGTGTGTTCGCAGGTAGCCTGGAAATGGTTTTGGACATCGCACGGATCGTGCGTATGGGCGCACGGATCGTGCGCTCTGTTCTGTGTAAAATGAATTCAATTTCTCAGTCACGCACAGGTCGTGCGCCTCAGGAGCACGGACCGTGCGTGGGCTTCGGGTTGCCTATTTTGAAAAGTGTTATAAATCATCCCGAACGGTTCCAATTGCATTCCAATCCTTTCTTCCACCTTCCCCACTAATACTATAACTGAATTGCCCTGAATTGAGTGGTAATTAACTGTGATGGGATCCAAGTTTTATTAGTGCCATGTGATTGGTTATGTTTGTATTATATTCAGGTGCAGTGAATGCTCATGTGATTGACCATTGGTTTCATGTTATTACTTTGTGATTGTATTGTGCTGGGCTGACTGCTTTAGTAAGATTGTTAAACTAAGTTAGCATACCTTAGTAATCCATGTGAGATCACTAAATTATAAGATTAAGTTAATAATTAGACCACCTAATGTTAAGAATAAGATTAGGTCATGATAAGGCTCAGTGATTGAGCAGTTTTCATTGTTCATTGTTATTGTATATTGTATATGCATCATTGTTTAGGCTCAGTGATTGAGCATAGTTCATAGTTAGGGTGACGACCCTATTTCAGATTAGTGTGCTGGGGGAGAGGAAGTCATGATCCTTATGAACCTAGGCTCCATCAGGGACCCACTAGTGATTAGTGGGGACGGGTTCACCGGAAGCTTATTATGCCAAGTGACCGGTGACACGCTAAGAATCATTGTTAGGCTCAGTGATTGAGCATAGTTCATTGTTAGGCTCAGTGATTGAGCATACTTCATGGTTTAGGCTCAGTGATTGAGATTAGTACCACCACATAGTCAACTTTGAGGACTATGAGTTTTGGAGTTTAGAATATGAATCAAGCATAATTGAACCGAGAGGTTTAGTAAGGGGTCGCGATAGAACTCACTGAGACAAGTTGTCTCACCCAATCCATTGTTGTTGTTTTTCAGTTAAGCAGGGAAAGTTGAAGACCGTGAGGCACGGCTATGAAGATGCTTGAGGAGCAGCTGCTATCTTCATTCTTTATGTCTTGTATTTCAGTTCCCTTTGTATTTCCGTATTTCTATTCAGTATCTTAAGACTATTCAATTGTATGACTTATGTCTTTCAAGTTGTAAATCGCTTCCGCAGACTTTCGGTTTTGAGTATTGAACACTAGTTGAGGGAGTAAGGACCGATTTTATTAATATGCAGTTCAGTTATTTTTAAGCACGTTTGATGAGTGATTCATCGAAGTTTAGTATGTGTTCAATATGTTAAAAAGAAAGTCACTCTGATGTATGCCAGTAGTGCGCTTCGGTAGTTTCTACAAGTTAGAAATTTACGGGGTGTTACATTTAGTGGTGATTCATCATAGCCTCTGCTAGTTTAATCATTCGCTAATGCTCGTCCTATTTTAAAAACTCACTAAAAAAGATAAAAAACAAAAACTTTTCAAAAAGACAAAAAAGAACTACGTAGCTTTGAGTTCTCCATCGCACCGGGAGATACGTAGGAGCGGGCCTTGTCCCGTCAAGCGGTTTCTTTTCTAAAAACCCTTTTTTCCCCCTTTTTCATAATAAATAAAGATTTCCATTAAAAATTTTCCAATAAGAAGTAGAGAGGCAAAATTAAGTATTTTCAAGTCAACACACTAAAACCACACACCTAATTAAAGGTTCCCTCTCAGTAGAGAGGACGTGTGGGGTGCTTACACCTTCCCTACGCGTAACTGACCCCCGAACCCTATTCTCTAGTTTCGCAAGACCAATCGCTTTCCAAAAAAGGTTTTCCTAATATTTTCCTTAATAAATATTGGTGGCGGCTTCATTGTCTTAGGAAAGTTGTGAACGAGGAAGGTTCTCCCTCGGGGACTTTTTCGGGCGCAACAATGTTCATTGTCAACTTCATTGTCATCAACTGAAGTCGGCACTTGTGTTAACAAACAAGGTGTTTCATAAATTTCAAGACTTGAATCTTCATTTTCATCACTGCCTATTTTTCCTTGTAGGACAACTGACCACTTTTTGTTAGAAGGATCTTTGACATAGGAAACTTGTTTTGCTTGGTCAGCCATGATGAATGGTTCATCATTATAACTTACCTTGTCAAGGTCCACTAGTGTAAATCCCATTTCGTCAGTACGTACACCACTATTGTTGTTAACCCACTTACATTTAAAAAGAGGCACTTTAAATTTACAGTAATCAAGCACCCAAATCTCTTCAATGACACCAAAGTAAGCAATGGATGCGAGTACATGATTTGTATCCTTTGAACTAGAGAAGTGCATCGAGGAAGCCATGACCATAACTCCACTGTTTTGCATGGTGCTTTTGTTATCTTTAGACTTTGTGTAAAAGGAAAACTTATTTATGTCGTACCCGCTCCAACATACGGCATTAAAGTGAGGGTCATGTGCTAACCATCTCAAAGTCTCAGAGGCACTCACATCTTTCTTAATCTTTGATTTAAACCAATCTATGAATGTGTTGTTATGCTCGTTCAATAACAATATTTCTTTCATTCGAGGGTTTTTGGCCTTTACTATCTCTTTAAGGAGAGACAAGTAAGGTAATACCTCATCTGTATTATTCAAAACATACAAATGTGCTTGAAGCACTTCAGCTCGGCCCATGCATTTAGTGGTTATACCATGTGTACCTTTACCTTGACCTCTCCCTGCATAACGAGACTTTGGTAGTCCCACAGATTTTGCTTCTGACAAATAGTCAGAACAAAACTCAATCGCTTCTTCTGTGACGTACCTTTCGACAATGGATGCTTCATGACGATATTGGTTCTTCACATACCCTTTCAAGATCTTCATGTATCGCTCGATTGGGTACATCCACCTTAAATAAACAGGGCCGCATAATCTAATCTCCCTAACCAAATGAACAATTAAATGAACCATGATATCAAAGAAATGAGGGAGGAAAAAACATCTCCAATTGACACAAGATAATAGCAGCCTCATTTTCCAACGCGTCCAATTTTTGAGGGTCGATGACTTTAGCACATATACTATTGAGGAATAAGCACAACCTAGTTATGGTATATCAGACATCTTTCGGTAAGATGCCACAAATTGCCACAGGTAGTAGTTGTTGCATCAAGACATGGCAGTCGTGAGACTTCAAGCCAACTAATTTGAGATCTTTCATTGAAACAAGTCGCTTTACATTTGACGAGTAACCATGTGGGACTTTGATTCCCCGTAGACACTCGCAAAAGCTCATTTTCTCTTTTCTTGATAAAGTATAACATGTTGGAGGTAAATATGTGCTTTTACCTCGTTCCACTGGATGTAATTGTTCTCTTATGCCCATCTCACGCAAATCTAGACGAGAATTTATACCATCCTTTGTCCCTTGAACGTTGAGAAGCGTCTTGATGACACTATCACAAACGTTTTTCTCTACGTGCATAACATCAAGACAATGCCTTACATCAAGATTGGACCAATACGGAAGATCAAAGAACACCGACCTCTTCTTCCACTTGCTTTTTTCCTTAGGCTGCTTCTGCTTTTTTCCGAATACAACTTTGATGTCCTTAACTACTTGATAGACTTCTTCTCCGGCCAAGGCTGTAACACCCCATTCTACCCGGCTATTATTTGTAAGAATCAGAGTTTAAAAAAAAAATTTCATTTCAATGGAATGCTACACATAACTCAAATCTAACAAATAACATTATCAGCATAAGCGTTCATTATATCATTATATTACGCAACACCCTTAGATGGGATAGAATACTCAAGACTTCATCAAATAAAATCCACACGCTAGAAAATGAATGTCTCGCAGCGGAAAACAACGTAATCTCAAAAATACCGAACAACAGCCTCATCCAAATTCATTAACTCAATGCATATAAAAATTCAACAGCAAAAGAATAACACTAGAATCCTACGCCCACCCCCTAGGTGTCACGTATCAGAGCAGACCGACTCGGGAGTGAAAGGAGTAAGCCTTCACTCAGGACTACCTGTGGTAAACAACAACAGAAGGGTGAGTCTCGAACCATATAATAAAGACTATAATAAGAAGTATATTTCATCATAGTATCGCACTCATACAGTCACACAGTAGCATAGTTCATGAAATCAGCAACTCACATACTTATCATGAGGATGTATGCAATACAGTTATGCATGTGGTACCATTTGCCCAGACCGCAGCCTTATCATCATAATATCAACTCAGACCGCAGCCTTATCATTTCAATTTAGAACTCAGACCGCAGCCTTATCATCATAATATAAAACTCAGACCGCAGCCTTAGGTATGCATGAGACTCCATGACAAAAAACCACAATCATAACTCTTAACAACACGGTCCATACATCCTATATCACATCTTTATTAATCTTAGTTGTAGCCCCCATGGCCTCATCATCAATCAACTCATTCATTTTCTCATCTCAATCACGTCTCTAAGACTAGGCTAGCACTTAGGGACCAATCTGTCACTATTAGGACCGAAACCAAAACACAAAGCACAGACGCACCACTTGGCGCCCTGGGCGGCCACACTTGGCGCCCAACACAACACACACGCGCACAACCATAGAAGGTCACCTGAAAAATTAAAACCGCTCTAGCCAAAATGTTCAAAATAGAATTTGGTCACGTGGATACAAAGTTTGGCTCGGGAAAATATGCTCAGAAATCGTTTTGCACACAAGACCCCATTTACACAAGTTAAAACGATGCCCAATAGGACCATTTCAAAACAACACATGCAAACCTGGAAATTCTTTAGCCAAAGTGCTTAAAATACAATTTGGTCAGGTGAATACAAAGTTTGGCTAGGGAAAATATGTTCAGAAACTGATTTGCACACAACACCCCCTTTACACAAGCTAAAACGATGCCCAATAGGACCATTTCAAAACAACAAGTGCAAATCTGGAAATTCTTTAGCCAAAGTACTTAAAATACAATTTGGTCAGGCGAATACAAAGTTTGGCTAGGGAAAATATGTTCAGAACTCACAGCTCACCCCTAGGCACCACAAACATAGTCAAAACAACGCCCTCTAGGACAATTTCAAAACAATGCGTGAACAACTGAAAATTCTTTAGCCAAAATGTTTTAAATACAATTTGGTCAGGTGAATACAAAGTTTGGCTAGGGAAAATATGTTCAGAACTCACAGCTCACCCCTAGGCACCACAAACATAGTCAAAACAACGCCCTCTAGGACAATTTCAAAACAATGCGTGAACAACTGAAAATTCTTTAGCCAAAATGTTTTAAATACAATTTGGTCAGGTGAATACAAAGTTTGGCTAGGGAAAATATGTTCAGAACTCACAGCTCACCCCTAGGCACCACAAACATAGTCAAAACAACGCCCTCTAGGACAATTTCAAAACAATGCGTGAACAACTGAAAATTCTTTAGCCAAAATGTTTTAAATACAATTTGGTCAGGTGAATACAAAGTTTGGCTAGGGAAAATATGTTCAGAAACTGATTTTTATCCAACAACATGTTTTGTGCGCCTTGCCTAAGCACAGGCAGCAACCTGGCGCCACCCCAGGCGCCACAGGCCAGCAACATGGGCGCCCTGCACAGACTACACACGCACCCAGCAACAGAAACAGCGCCCAGGCAGCAAGCAACACGCGCAACACAACACAAACTAAAACATCAAATTCTCAATTTATTTACCAAATCAAATCACCACAACAATCACAAAATACATTATGCTCATACCAACAACATTCCATCTCACATTCATACATTAAGAACACAACAAGGCGTAAAATCAACACATGAAATCTTAACCTTAGCATAGGGAATCGAATTAATCATACCAATTATCAATTTCAACCAATCTAAACAACCTAACAATTAACAAGTAATATCAAGTGGGATCCTATGGTCTACATACAACCTATTATATTCTCTATTATAGAGTGAGACTCCCCTAACCTCGAATTAGATGAATAGGATCTCTAGAGGCGATCACGAACGGAACCATGGCAACCGGATCACACCTTCTCCTTTCTCCTTGGAGCTTTTCGCATTTCACCTCTCCTCCTCTCTTCATGGGCGCCGCGCCCTCCTTCCCTTCCCACTCTCTCTATTCGCATTTTTCCTTTCTTTTTCTCAAATGAACCAAAACCTTAAAATCTCAGCTTTTATATGCGCTTAGGTTGTCGGGCTTGGATTGCGGGCTTCCCCGCAGCTTAAGCCCAATTTAATTACAACACCTTATCCGATTCCAATACTGCTCCTTATTTTATTTAAAACACCTTATACTCATTTTAATAAGTAATAAATAATAATTATATTATTATTTCTACCACCCAATTTCTTTTAACTAATTAAATAAATTAATCTATTATTTTTGGGGTGTTACAACTCTCCCCCACTTAAAGGAATTTCGTCCTCGAAATCCACCTGTCAACGCCCACACTCTCCCACTAAAAGGCCACCTAGACAACTAGTGCTATCATTCCTGCTGATTACTATTGCTCTGATTACCGGCGGTAAGTGCTTGGGCGGCCGTCCCTCCTACTTGTTCAGCCAGGTAACTTCAAGCAGTAATAATCAGACTCACTCTCTACTCCGCTGCGCTACTCTGATAAACTAGCTCGCATCCTACCCCACTCATCTACCCATAAGGATAACAAAATACTTCAATCATCATAACATCACAACGAAATTCACAGGGTGCATAATAGTCGTACAACAAGTCTCATAATTTTAGTAACACGACAACAACATCCACAAACAACTCTGCCACTCAGGCGACATCAACAATTACAACTGCCACTCAGATGACATCAACAACTACAATTGCCACTCAGGCGACATCAACAACTACAATTGCCACTCAGGCGACATCAACGACTAAAAATCAACAACAGAGCAACATCATCAACGACAACAATATTAACAACTCAGTCACACAATCGGGCACTAAGGCACCGGCAACGGTTAACAATCGAATTAGGCACAACTCATAAAAATAGGGCAGTCAACAACCCAAAAACAGGCACAACTCGTAAAATAGCAGCAGTGTACAAAAGTAGGGACAGTAACAGTTATTCTTGAAAGCACTGACAGCGGCCTTAGGAAGCAGCAACAACAACTTTTAAAAAGGTAGCAACATTCATTTTCAGCAATAGTCATTTTGCAGAAAACCATAACAATTATCCGAATAAAACAGCAACATTATTTTCTGAACCTAAAATGTTACACTACTTGTTGGCTCTTTTACTCATTCCTCAATGCAACGACACTATTTTATATTCGTAATTCAAGTCTGAGACACGACAAGCACACCAAAGCAATTCAATTTAAACGATCTCTACAAAAATAATAATATTTAATCACACATGAAGATCATACCAGCATATCACATAGGGTACTCAATTAACACCATAATTTGGGAGTTCAATAAAAGCAAACGTGTAAGAACAATATCTTCAATAATACCAACATGCATTCATTTCTTAACATGCATTCCCTATTTAACTCATTAGACCACACAACACAATTGGCACAACTGCGAAATAATCTAATAGGAATTCGTTTATTAAAATAAGTTTGAGACCAATATTGTATCCAATCATAAAATTTGTTTGTTACGGGTTCACAAACAATCTCATAACTCACTTCATTTTCAACTTACAAAACCACGTAACACAATTAAAGAGGTGCCAACCAAAATCAGACAATAAAATCAGTTGTAGACAATTAGAGTTCGCAAATAGTTTTAAGCATGCATTTATTCTAGTCACCTCTACAGTCATATTTTATAAATTTCAATGAAACATAATTCCACCAATTTAAACACCAAACATTTACATTCTTTTAAATACTTTCATAAAACCCAATTTTTCAAATATATTGAACTCGCCGTTAATCCAAAACAGTCAATAATGGTATTTATAGGTTTTTAGTTCCATGGAGTAACAAGCTAAATAGCGCTTCATTTTCATAAAACCGCACTACACTTATTTCATAAAACAACAACTCATTCTATAAAAATAAACCGTAATATAGCAACTCGTTTAGTTGGCAAATAGCAATACTTTAAATTGACAAAACAGCAACTAATACATTTTTCGAAAATTGAACACCTTCCAAACCAGCAGGAAATCAAAACCAAGTCCCGTGACATCAGTCACTAATCACCAAAACAATAATGACAATCTTTTAGAGTAAGTGATAATCATCTACATAGTTCAGCATGGAAAATAATTCAACTCATGGAACAGCAGTCAAGGCATTAAAACAGCTAGAAAGGCCAACCCATGGAGACAACAATTCACAGCTAAGGCACATGTACGAAAAGGCACCAAAATACCTGGGATAACAACGACATAACTATAACCCATTTTAAAATCATTTCACGTAGCTTGTAAAAATAGGAGGAAACAACAGTTGTGGTGTTCAAACCAAAAATTTTATCATTTGCGGCAGTCAAGGATGCTAACATCGAAACATAATCGGCACGACCAATTCACCAGGCACTTAGCGTGAAGCATCATTGTGCAGTCAAAAGCATGATATAGTAAAACGTTATACACTTTCAATGTCCATTTATTAAAATAATTTTCCAATGCCAAAATCAGTATCCAACCATAAAGCTATTTAACAGTCATTCAAAAGCAGTTTCAGAAATCCCCTTACTTTTTAAATTCACATGACGCAATTCAAGAAGTAACGACCAAAAGATTTGTCATAAAACTCAAGCATGCAAGATTACACTTTGAGGAAATCAGGCAGGTTAAAATAGTAGTTCAATGAGGTAGTTCTCAGCTAAAATCGTTATATCAAGTTGCAACTTCCAAAATAATTGAGGACCAAAATTGTAGCACTGGAATGAAAACGCTTTCACTTGTAGGGATTACACGGCAGTTATTGGCAATAACTTGATTTGGACAAAACAACATAGGAGAGTAACATGCAACAAGGTAAACTGCCAATAGCATACAGGCACAGCAGACGCACGTAACGAGGCCAGACAAACAGCATAGGATGCAATTACCATTTTAAAACGCATCAAGTTTGTTTACACTCAAGTGGCAACCAAACTCAGGATGGGGAGCATGTAATATTATACTTTACAAATACATGAGCATGCGAATAAATGTCGAATTAGCATCTAACAACAAACAGCAATTACTTGAATATGATGCAGGATACGCCGAGCTCAATACCAACCAAAACTCATGTGAGTACTTAAACAACAGAGCATATCATGTAGAAACACGCAGTAAGGAGGTCAACAATAAGGACTACAACAAACAAACACAATTCACACACCGAAAGCACAATAAGGCACACAGCACTAGTAGGGGCATCTCCCCCACTAGTTCACTTACCAATGGAAACTTTTGGAGTACCTGCAACATAAACCATGGTCAGCTCTGAAAGACAACAGTTGGTCACTATCTGACACAACGACTCGACGACTTGGCCGGACGGACCAACCATTGCTCTGATACCACTAATGTAACACCCCATTCTACCCGGCTATTATTTGTAAGAATCAGAGTTTAAAAAAAAAATTTCATTTCAATGGAATGCTACACATAACTCAAATCTAACAAATAACATTATCAGCATAAGCGTTCATTATATCATTATATTACGCAACACCCTTAGATGGGATAGAATACTCAAGACTTCATCAAATAAAATCCACACGCTAGAAAATGAATGTCTCGCAGCGGAAAACAACGTAATCTCAAAAATACCGAACAACAGCCTCATCCAAATTCATTAACTCAATGCATATAAAAATTCAACAGCAAAAGAATAACACTAGAATCCTACGCCCACCCCCTAGGTGTCACGTATCAGAGCAGACCGACTCGGGAGTGAAAGGAGTAAGCCTTCACTCAGGACTACCTGTGGTAAACAACAACAGAAGGGTGAGTCTCGAACCATATAATAAAGACTATAATAAGAAGTATATTTCATCATAGTATCGCACTCATACAGTCACACAGTAGCATAGTTCATGAAATCAGCAACTCACATACTTATCATGAGGATGTATGCAATACAGTTATGCATGTGGTACCATTTGCCCAGACCGCAGCCTTATCATCATAATATCAACTCAGACCGCAGCCTTATCATTTCAATTTAGAACTCAGACCGCAGCCTTATCATCATAATATAAAACTCAGACCGCAGCCTTAGGTATGCATGAGACTCCATGACAAAAAACCACAATCATAACTCTTAACAACACGGTCCATACATCCTATATCACATCTTTATTAATCTTAGTTGTAGCCCCCATGGCCTCATCATCAATCAACTCATTCATTTTCTCATCTCAATCACGTCTCTAAGACTAGGCTAGCACTTAGGGACCAATCTGTCACTATTAGGACCGAAACCAAAACACAAAGCACAGACGCACCACTTGGCGCCCTGGGCGGCCACACTTGGCGCCCAACACAACACACACGCGCACAACCATAGAAGGTCACCTGAAAAATTAAAACCGCTCTAGCCAAAATGTTCAAAATAGAATTTGGTCACGTGGATACAAAGTTTGGCTCGGGAAAATATGCTCAGAAATCGTTTTGCACACAAGACCCCATTTACACAAGTTAAAACGATGCCCAATAGGACCATTTCAAAACAACACATGCAAACCTGGAAATTCTTTAGCCAAAGTGCTTAAAATACAATTTGGTCAGGTGAATACAAAGTTTGGCTAGGGAAAATATGTTCAGAAACTGATTTGCACACAACACCCCCTTTACACAAGCTAAAACGATGCCCAATAGGACCATTTCAAAACAACAAGTGCAAATCTGGAAATTCTTTAGCCAAAGTACTTAAAATACAATTTGGTCAGGCGAATACAAAGTTTGGCTAGGGAAAATATGTTCAGAACTCACAGCTCACCCCTAGGCACCACAAACATAGTCAAAACAACGCCCTCTAGGACAATTTCAAAACAATGCGTGAACAACTGAAAATTCTTTAGCCAAAATGTTTTAAATACAATTTGGTCAGGTGAATACAAAGTTTGGCTAGGGAAAATATGTTCAGAACTCACAGCTCACCCCTAGGCGCCACAAACATAGTCAAAACAACGCCCTCTAGGACAATTTCAAAACAATGCGTGAACAACTGAAAATTCTTTAGCCAAAATGTTTTAAATACAATTTGGTCAGGTGAATACAAAGTTTGGCTAGGGAAAATATGTTCAGAACTCACAGCTCACCCCTAGGCACCACAAACATAGTCAAAACAACGCCCTCTAGGACAATTTCAAAACAATGCGTGAACAACTGAAAATTCTTTAGCCAAAATGTTTTAAATACAATTTGGTCAGGTGAATACAAAGTTTGGCTAGGGAAAATATGTTCAGAAACTGATTTTTATCCAACAACATGTTTTGTGCGCCTTGCCTAAGCACAGGCAGCAACCTGGCGCCACCCCAGGCGCCACAGGCCAGCAACATGGGCGCCCTGCACAGACTACACATGCACCCAGCAACAGAAACAGCGCCCAGGCAGCAAGCAACACGCGCAACACAACACAAACTAAAACATCAAATTCTCAATTTATTTACCAAATCAAATCACCACAACAATCACAAAATACATTATGCTCATACCAACAACATTCCATCTCACATTCATACATTAAGAACACAACAAGGCGTAAAATCAACACATGAAATCTTAACCTTAGCATAGGGAATCGAATTAATCATACCAATTATCAATTTCAACCAATCTAAACAACCTAACAATTAACAAGTAATATCAAGTGGGATCCTATGGTCTACATACAACCTATTATATTCTCTATTATAGAGTGAGACTCCCCTAACCTCGAATTAGATGAATAGGATCTCTAGAGGCGATCACGAACGGAACCATGGCAACCGGATCACACCTTCTCCTTTCTCCTTGGAGCTTTTCGCATTTCACCTCTCCTCCTCTCTTCATGGGCGCCGCGCCCTCCTTCCCTTCCCACTCTCTCTATTCGCATTTTTCCTTTCTTTTTCTCAAATGAACCAAAACCTTAAAATCTCAGCTTTTATATGCGCTTAGGTTGTCGGGCTTGGATTGCGGGCTTCCCCGCAGCTTAAGCCCAATTTAATTACAACACCTTATCCGATTCCAATACTGCTCCTTATTTTATTTAAAACACCTTATACTCATTTTAATAAGTAATAAATAATAATTATATTATTATTTCTACCACCCAATTTCTTTTAACTAATTAAATAAATTAATCTATTATTTTTGGGGTGTTACAAAGGCATTCGGAGCAATGTCATTTTCCGAGCACCCATTAAATGCTTTTTTTAACTTACGATATCTGTGATTAGGTTTGAGAAATTTCCGATGCCCAAGGTAGACAGTCTTCCTTCCATATTTGAGTTGATGGTGACACGTGTCTTCTGCACAAATAGGACAACCTTTATGCCCTTTGACACTATACCCAGACAAGTTTCCGTATGCAGGAAAGTCATTGATCGTGCAAAATAACATGGCTCGCAGCTTGAAAGTTTCATTAGAATACCCGTCAAACACATCCATGCCTTCATCCCACATTTTTCTCAAGTCTTCAATCAATGGACTAAGGTAAACATCTATGTCATTACCAGGTTGTCTCGGGCCAGAAATCATCATGAATAGCATCACATATTTGCGCTTCATGCACAACCATGGAGATAGGTTGTAAATTAAAAGGAGAACAGGCCACGAGCTATGATTCGTACTTAAGTTACCATATGGATTCATCCCATCTGAAGCAAGTGCGAGCCTAAGATTTCTTGACTCAGTGCCAAAATCCAAATACAAATTATCAATTTTCTTCCATTGCAAAGAATCAGCCGGATGGCGAAGCTGCCTATCACATTTCCTCTCATCTGCATGCCATCTAATACTCTTCGCATCATTTGCATTAGAAAACAAGCGTTTGAACCTAGGTATTATTGGAAGATACCATAAAACCTTCGCAGGGGAACCCTTTGTGTTGTTGTCGTCACAATTAGATTCACCCGACTTCACTTTGTAGCGCGACCAACCACACGTAGGACAGTTATGCAACTTCTCAAAGTCTTTCCGATACAATATGCAGTCATTGGGACATGCATGTATTTTCTGATACTCCACACCCATCAGACACAATATCTTCTATGCATCATACGTTCGTTTTGGCAATGTGTTACCTATGGGAAGCATGTCTTCCAACAGCTCAAGCAATTCGGTGAATCCCTTATCAGTCCACCCATTTATCGCCTTCAGATTGATCAATTTTAACGACGCATACAACCGGGTGTATTTTGTGCAACCCAAATACAAAGGTTGATCTTTGTATTTGCACAAATTATCATATTCATGCGCTCGCTTAAAAGATTCAGGACCAATGTCACGTATCATGTCCTCCATTCGATCATCCATATCTTCATCGACTTTCTCACTTTTGGACACACTTGGGTTGCCGGTTGATTCACCATGCCATATCCATGTGGTATAACTGGGTAAGATCCCATAAACAAAGAGATGATCTCGTATTACACTTGGTGGTTGTGGGGTTCGATTCACACAATTACAACAAGGACATGAATAAGTTACGTCAACTTCAGGAACATCAGTTTTGGGAGCATCAATTTTGCGAAGATTTGCTTGAGCAAAGTTTATAAACTCTTCGACTCCTTTCGCATACTCATCACTCAGACGATTACTTTGTATCCAACTACGATCCATGGATACTCTCCAAATAATCAACCAAGTATTAATTGTTAAAACAAAATCAAACTATCACATCAAACCAAGATAGTAAAAATAAATTCATAAATCAAAACAAGTAAAAATATAGCTCATTGAGAAATGGTCCAGTAAAAAGGTTTCCAATTAAGTATCTAAGTAAAACAATAAAGAGAAGTAAATTTATAGAACTCATCATTCATTGATGATTAATCAAAATCTCAAATTATAGTAAATAAAATCCCATCTCACATAATTTGAATGTTCCCCAGGAATCCTTTTAATGAAGGGGAATGAAATGAACAAAAGTAGTTTACAAAGAAATCAATTTGATAACTCTTACACATTTGTGTGTATCTAAGAATCAATGTATTATATTTATGTAATTATAAAAAAAGTTTCCATTTTGGGGAAATCATAAAATCACATTAGTTAGAAATAAAGAATATTGCTGAAAGAGTTTAGATGAAGACTTACTGTGATGTCGAGACTAGGACTCCAAATCTGTTATTATGTATCAAAGAAATCAACTTTAAAGCAAGGAGACCAATATGTGCACCTGAAATAGTATTCATTCATCTTAGTAAAAAAACTCTAACTGTCATAGACCAATAGGGCACACAGCAACCAACAGAGAGAGAGAGAGAGAGAGAGAGAGAGAGAGAGAGAGAGAGAAAACCATTCAGAACTACAAGTAACCACATTGGCAGACATACCAATTTACAAGTATATAAAGAATTAGTTTGCAATGTAGTTCTTAGCTCTTAATCACTAAGTTCTTGCTGTCCTTAATGTTAAATGATTATGTGGCTTGCTCAGTCTCCAATACTGTGTCTGATTGCCATATGTATCTTTATTCAATTTTCAATGGCAATGCTACATTGTAACAAATAAAAATGGGAGAATATTTCCTGAAGAAAAATTTGAGGGAGTTGTGGTTATGGCAATAATGGGAACTGATAATGTTCAGCTCATTTAAATCCTTCAAAGCACTGAGTTGTCTTTATGACTTGTGCTGTGTTCTACTTGGTATTGCTTCTAGGAAGTTTCTGCATATGATATGCAAAGAGACTGGGAATGGGGCTAGATAGATTTACATGTATTCTAAAAACTTGCAAGTAACCAAAAAAGTGTGTTTGTCTGAAATTTCCCACTGTAGCCTAGCAGAATCGGGTAACACATATACTAGGTGCTAAACATTAACATTGCAGAATCTGATGTCAAGAACAAAAGAAAAAAAATTATTGAAATAATTAATAATAAGAAGATACTTAAACTCAGTCAAAAAAGACAAAGAACAAACATATGGTGTGCACAGAAGTGTTATTGAAGAGCTGTTTTATGAACACAGAACTCATAAAATTTGGACTCCATAAGTTAGGCAAATGAACAAACATATGGTGTGTACATGTGAAACAAGCTGAAAAAGCTACTCAGCTAAAAAACGACATGAATGAATCAGATAGGAAAGGTACCTACCTAGTAGACAAAAACCC
This sequence comes from Astragalus membranaceus, assembly GCA_039519185.1. NCBI lineage: Eukaryota > Viridiplantae > Streptophyta > Magnoliopsida > Fabales > Fabaceae > Astragalus > Astragalus membranaceus. Next base: position 19,023,823 of record CM076846.1, read on the forward strand.
AAGTAGGGCAACCGACAACGGAGGGAGGGAAAGAGAGCGTTGAGTGCGTTGACGTCCTGCAACGTCCTTCTCCTTCTTTCGTTTACTTCTGTTCAGAGAGAAAGAGAGCGTTGAGTGCGTTGAGGTTCGCGAAGGAGAGGACCAGCGAATTAGGGCAACCGCCAACGTCCTTCTCCTTCTTTCGTTCACTTCTGTTCAGAGAGAAAGAGAGCGTTGAGTGCGTTGAGGTTCGCGAAGGAGAGGACCAGCGAATTAGGGAAACCAGCAACGTCCTTCTCCTTTTTTCGTTCACTTCTGTTCAGAGAGAAAGAGAGTGTTTACTGCGTTAAGGTTCGCGAAGGAGGGAGGGAGGGAGAAGAAGAGAGCGACAGAGGGAGGCAGCGACGTTTACAGTGAGCGTTTTAGAGAGAGCGAGAGTGTTTACAGTGAGCGAGTTTCAGAGAGAGCGAGAGAGTGTTCAGAGAGAGTGAGAGGTGCAAAGGAATGGGAAAAAAGTAATAGGATTCAAACTTTTAGCGTCGGTTGTTTTAAACAACCGATGCTAAAGGTCTCACGCAAATACGCTTTTAGCATCGGTTGTTTAAACAACCGATGCTAAAAGTCTGACGCATATACTTATAGCATCGGTTCTTTAAACAACCGATGTTAAAGGTCTCACGCAAATACACTTTTAACATCGGTTGCTTAAACAACCGATGCTAAAAGTCTGACGCATATACTTATAGTATCGGTTCTTTAAACAACCGATGCTAAAGGTCTCACGCAAATACACTTTTAGCATCGGTTGTTTAAACAACCGATGCTAAAAGTCTGACGCATATACTTTAGCATCGGTTGTTTAAACAACCGATGCTAAATGTAGGCGCAGAAACTACAAACTTCAATTTAATTACAAATTTGTCACCGCGTCTACATTTAGCATCGGTTGTTCAAACAACCGATGTTAAATGATGCTTTATAATGTCTATTTTCCACTAGTGAATGTTTGTAAACCCTTATTCTTGTGTTTTGAGTGATACAATCACAACCGATAAAATTGATTCTGAGGCGAGTATAATTGATTATGAGGCCCCTTGTATTTATAAGGGTTGGAGTAGCCCTAATACTCCAATCTTATTAATATATATTTTGCTTATAAAAAAAAAAGAGGTAGGGTAGGTATTTTGTAGGGAGTTAGTTCATTGCACTTGTTTGTTTTAGATTATCGGCAACCCAAGATCAATTATAGGAGCAAAGCAATGTCAATGTAATTGTAAACCATTATTCTTGTGTTTTGAGTGATACAATCACAACCGATAAAATTGATTCTGAGGCGAGTATAATTGATATGATAGAAGGGACAATTCTTAACTTTTACTGAATAAAATATTGAGTGGAAAACTTAGGCTTTATACTCAAAGGATATTGAATATATTTTTATCAGAAAAATGAAAGTAGTTCTTGTAAACCACTTTTGAAGTATCATTACTAACACCAACCAATATCTACTCCTTCGGTCCCATAATATAAGGCATCATTGCCCTTTTCACCGTTACTAAAAAAAAGTTGGTAGTTCAATTAATATGTTAAAATTTAACTTTTGATATAATAACACAATTTAGTATAATTAATAAGGATATATTTGAAAAACAAGTAATAAATGTATCTAAAAAGTTGTAAATGGTTTTATTTTTTAAGACAAGTAAAACTGAAAAAGTAGCCCTATACTTTGGAACAAGGGAGTATTTAATATTCTTGATTTCATAAAAAAACTAATTTTACTTATATACATTTATTTTCTTGGGAATGTGCAAAACTTTTAATAATAAAAATAGAATTAAATAAACGTGCACATTAAATAAAGTTAACTTAGTTGATGTTTACTTATATATTTAAGTCCAAAAAATTGTTATTTTTTTCTTATAAATAAATTCAAAAGGAATATATACTTCATATTATGTTTACACATCAAAAGTGAATTGTATGCATATATGAACGAGCAAGTCGACAAGAAAGGGGAAAATGAGGTTTTCATGTATAAAAAATTGAAGACAAACACTAGGGTATGTGGACCATTTCTTCGTATGGAATCTAAATTCAACTGTATCACTGCTTGGGTTTCTTTAGGAATGCATTAATCAGAGTCTTGAGATTTTCCATTTTCATAATGGAGAACTGGTTGTTGGTATTTGGAATGCATTAATTAGTTAGGTGATTGAGAAAGACAAACAACCGTCCAGATTATAAGGTGTCAGTGTGTTGATAAGGTTCTGGTGTTTCTTTATGTGGATCCAAGGGGATGCATTTAATTCAGTTGAAGAACAACCTCAATCGTTGTACCCTGTGAAGGTTGAAACTTGAAACAGAAGATCCAAACAATGAACACTTGTGGACCCCTTTGGATTCAACTTAATTAAGATGAGGTTATGAGAAATATCAGAGTTTTTTCACCATCAACAACATATTTTGTTGCTACATCTGAAATTAAATTATTCATAAATATTATTCATATTAAATGTCATGATTTAAAATTATCCTTAAATATTAAGGGTGTTTTTTTCAGTAAAATATTAAAGGTGTTTGGGAGTACATTTTAGATAAAATAATTTTGTTGACTAAAATAACTTTAATATAATAAAGGTTAGGTGGAAGGACTAATTAATATAGAATTATTGAGATATTAAAATTTAAGAGTTTATATTGTCAAAAAAAAAACATAAGAGTTTATCACTATCTTGGTCTCATTTTATTTGATGTTTTAGCCAAAAAAATTCTCTCAATTTAATTGCATTTTTTTACTATACCAATGAATCATTAGTAGTTTCTTCCCTATATTATAACCTTAAAGCATTAATGTAGACCTATAGTGACAGCAAAAAGGTCTAATTCCTTGTAGTGTAGATAAAATGTAGTCTAAAATACCCTCATTCTTGAGTTTTACACTACAAGGAATTAGATCTATAGTGACAGCAAATATCCGTTGGTAAAGGATAGGAAAGCGTAGGTATAGGCCGTAAAACCTATACCAACGGGCGCGGCTGACCGTGGCCGATTTTAGCCTATGTCCACGGAATTTTGGCTGTCGCTATAGGCTATAGCGACAGTAATTTATCCCGTTGGACAAACCATTGGTTTTATACTTACAACCCTTTTTCCGTTGGTATAGCCTTTAACAACACCTTTTATTTTTACTATACCCATGACTTCATAGGTTATTTTCCGTTGGAATAGGGTTTAAAATAGCCTATTAATTTTGCTATACCCACAGCTGAACCTGAAAATAAATTTGTTCTATTTGCAACTTTGTTAAAATTTTAAACCAACTACAACTAATGCCACAGCTAAACCTGGAAATAAATTTGTTCTATTTGCAACTTTGTTAAAATTTTAAACCAACTACAACTAAATGCTTAATAAAATAAATATGCTAGTGCAACAAAATAAAGTAAAACTCCATTCAAATTGAAAATTAACATAAGTATAACAAGCATATTAGCTACAAAATAGTTAAAAATGTCGATATAAGAGTGTCGTATCGGCATTTAAAAAGCTTATCAAATTACAAAATACTTAAAGATGTTGATCTAAGTCTAATACTCCATTCACTTTCTAAGCTTACTCCTTCAACAGAAAAATAGTTTTTAATCTTTATTATTGTCATTATCTTCACCATCGTCAAGACTTGGAGAATTCATTTCGCCAGGGGCACTAGAAGCATCAATAGCCTGTTGAAAATAAAAGAATATAATTTATATACTCAACATACTAATTTTTTTTTTTTACATTATTAATAAAATCTCTAGGAGTAAAATATAATATACCTGTCTTATAGTCTCTAAAATGTCATTCACATCCTCTCCAGGAAATCGATTTTCAATCAATGTCATAACATTTAGGAAGAGGTTCTCCATGCGCTTAACTCTATTGCGCAACTCTTGATTCTCGGACACTTCAACTTTCGACTTTTTAGCGTTAGGCATCTTGCCCATACAACGCAAACGTCCATTCTTTGCAGGTCCTTGTACTAGGGAAAAGATGTCATCCTTCCAAGGCATGTGCCTTTGTGACTTTGGAGTCACTTGAGATGTTCCAGCTTCACAATTATGTTCTTTTAATTCTTTCTGAAACATAACAAACAAACAATTTCTATTATCTAGGAAAAATAACCAAAAAAAAAATTCAACTCTGTAAAGCTAATTAGAAGATATAGTAGTTCAACCATAACAAACAAACAAACAATTATCTAAACCTCTATCTCAGTTCAGCCAACATATAGTAGTTTAGTCACACAAAAATTATACAATACTTTTATTCTTTCTCTCTCTGCATGTGAAACCCTTCCCCTGTGCGTGAACTTCCCTTCGCCTTTACCCTTTCCTTCTTCCTCTGAATCTGAATCATCTGTGACTCTGTGTGTGTGTGTGTGTGTGTGTGTGTGTTTGCTGTGAGAAAAGTACAGGTGCTGCGCCAACAGCACCCACCATTTTCAGTGATTTGAGCCAAACTTCTAGGGTACTCATTCATTCCCACTCCTTCACTTTAGTAAGTTAACATTGACTTTGAATCAGAGTCTTTTGCAGCTATCCCCACCATAGTTTTTATAGCTTCTATGTTGCGCAATCGTTTCCAGTCACACTCATTCAATAAATTATAGAAACTAAAAATATAACTAAGCCAAAAAGGAGTCCTCAAATTTTGAAGTTCAAAGTGCACTCAGCGATTTTATTGCTGAAATAAAAACAAACCCATAAATAGCTAGATTGGCAATTGAAACCTAGCACTTAGAAAATCCCTTGTCCAGGTGACAATATTTTTTTGGGATCAAATTTAGTTTTCCTATCTTGAAAAAGTTGCCATTTGGTACCAAAGTGTTCCACCCAAGCTTCATGTGTCTTGTTTCCAGCAAGATATTCCTTGATGTTAATACCACCCAATAATTGTTTATTTTTCTTTCAATTCAATTCTAGCACCTTTTAAATTCAGTTCAGCCAACATGCCTTTTAAATTCAGCTCAGCCAACATATACTTTCAATTCAATTCTACACCTTTTTCTTTCAATTCAATTCAATTCAATTCTAGCACCTTTTAAATTCAGTTCAGCCAACATGCCTTTTAAATTCAGTTCAGCCAACATATACTTTCAATTCAATTCAGTTCACCCAAAACAATAAATACATAAGTAGTTCGCTATTGCAAAGCTAATTAGAAGCATAATTTCTTACAATCAATCTTGCAGCTTTTTCATTGACAATCGATCCATCTTTACGAGTGCGTGTTTCAATTTAAATCTCTTTACGGTCTGGTGCTACTCCTTTGGCCTTTTTTTCCTAAAACCAAAGAAACAAGTTATATATAGTTTGATTGGCCAATCTTTGTTTCTCTCATCATATACGTAAAACACCTTCTTAGCTTGTGATGCAAAAACAAATGGGTCATCACAAATATCTTTTCCAGTATGTTTCAAAAAATTGAAATTCACAAGTGTCATCCCAAACTTATCTTTCTTGACACCTTTCTTTATGTCAACCCAATCACATTTGAATAACACAGCCTTGTACTTGCCAGAATAATCCAATTGGATTATATCAGCTATTGCCCCATAGTAATTAATTTCATCTTTTGAGGTCTTAGTCCTTACAACTACTCCACTATTTTGTGTTTTCAAGTATCTCTCTCTTTTCTTTGTGTGGAACCTAAAACCATTAATGACATAACCGGTGTATCTCCTTACTACCTCCGATGGCCCACGAGCTAACCACCTAAGTCGATGAGTAACTTGTGTGCTCATTTGTTCATCCAAGCGAAGAATCTAAGATATTTCAATAAGAAAAGTCAGTAACACTATGAAAGCAACCATTAAATTTTAAATAATTCATTTTGTCAAGCTTTGAATGTGTTACTCACCCTATTGATGAGTCCTCATCATATGTATATTTTTATTCAGTTTGCAACCAATTTGTTAGTCATTTAAGTTTATTTCAGCCAATCGTTAAGGGATTTGGCATAGTTTTAGTTTTTTGTAGTAGAAGTTGAATTGTAACCAAAATGTAATTGGTAAGTCCAATTAAATAAAAAAAGAAACAAAGGAGGTGTGAAAAGGAATTCATGTGGGCTTCAAATAAAAAAAAGAGAAAAGGAAGGCGTGGAATAGAAGCTTAGAATTCAAAGGATAAAGGAATGAATGATTAATTCATACACACACAGTAGCGCAGAGGAGGAAAAACGGCGTACGCGAGAACGGACGGAAAAGGAGAAATACGCAGTACAGCCGGCACTTCATCTGGGATGCGATTTTAGGATTTGAAGGTTCTAATAGATTCTTCTATGTGTAATCTTCTCTACTCTTATTTTCTAATCTTTTGATGATGTGTAACTAGTTTCTCTTGATTAGGGAGAGATGACTCTTCCCAAACCTATCTATTGGATTCTTTGTTATGGTTAAGACTATTGGTTGTTTGGTTTATCATATGTTTTAAACATCCTTGTTTAATGCTTTATAGTTACATATGATAATTACAATGATTTAGGGTATATGATTACATAGGGATATGAGTTGTATACTTGATATGATGTTTTAGATCATGAAACTCCGATCACCATAGGAATGTGGGGTTTGATTCATGAATTCTTTAATTCTTGATTTTAATGCTTTACCCTCTGGCATGACTCACCTAAGGAATTAGGGTAACTCTTAGGGTAATAGGGGTTTTGAGGCAAGGAATTGTCCTTAGCCTAATATTGTGAATTGAATCTGGTATTCCAAACAACTAATATGTGAGTAGCTGAAGGTCCATAAGATAGGTGAGGGGAGAGGAGTCAAACCCTAATCACTTTTATCTTTCTTTATTTTCAAACGTTATCTTTCAGTTAATTAACAAAATCTCAAAAATATTATCTTTCCGTTTCTACCGCTAAGAATTAATAAACTTGCCTAATTGATAATAAAACGCAATCCCTGTGGATACGACCGGTACTTACCGTTTAAATTATTACTTGCAACGAATTTGGTACACTTACCAAAGTTCTAACACCTATCTCGAAGCCAATCACCAAAGTTCTGAATGTGTTGTTTATCAATTTCAAGTTGTGATAATCATCGCCGGGACTTTCTCTTAAGAAGTCCAATGTGTTCCCTAAAATTAATGATGATAGAATTAAAAGAGTTATACAAAATTTTAAACAAGTGTAAAATGGAGTGACTTCGTCATAATTAGAAAGAACATATTTGTGAGCTTGCATTAACTCTTTGTCCCCCATCCTCTAGACACTCTTCTCCAATTTCATCTATTTGACTCAAAATTTCAGTCCCATCAAGCCTTTTAGGAGGATCCCTAAGCTCCCTTGTTCCATCAAAATCCCTACAATTCAACCTCCATTTGTGGTTAGCCGCTAACCAACGACGATGGCACATGTAGCAAAACTTTCTACCATTACACAACCATCGTGAGGAAGTTTCAAAACCACAACATGGACAAGCATATTTACCTTTAGTACTCCATCCGGATAGGTTTGCATATGCCGGAAAGTCATTAATAGTCCACATTACAGCAGCACAGAGTTGGAATGTCTCTTTCTTGTAGGCATCAAAGGTTTGAATTCCATCTTCCCATAACTCTTGTAGCTCTTGTACTAATGGTTGAAGATAAACATCTATTTTATTTCCGGGACCTTTAGGACCTGGAATTAGTAGTGATAGCATGAAGAATGATTGTTTCATGCACATCCAAGGGGGTAGATTATAAGGAATTAGCATGACGGGCCAAGTGCTATGGGTAATACTGATAGTCTTGAAAGGATTGAAACCATCAGAAGCCACTCCTAATCGGACATTACGAGGATCTAATGAAAATGTTGGATATCGAGCATCAAATTACTTCCAAGCAAGTGAGTCGGCTGGATGTCTAAGAGAACCATCATTCAATCTACCCTCATGGTGCCATCTCATTGATTCGGCAAATTTGGATGACATGAACAACCTTTGCAGCCTTGGTTTCAAAGGAAACCATCGGAGGACCTTTGCAGGTAAGTTCTTTCTCTTTTCAGAAGACTCTATTCCATTAGTTTGTACATCATCATTTGTTGTTTTCCACCTTGACATACCACACTTTGGACATACTTGATCTTTGATATCTATATCCCGATACAAAATGCAGTCATTAGGACAAGCATGGATCTTCTCATACCCTAAACCTAACCCCGAAATCATTTTCTTCGTTTCATAGTATGACTTTGGCAAAAATATTTCCTTCTGGCAAAGCATCTCTCAAAAAATCAAGTAACATAGAGAATGATTTGTCACTCCACTCGTGAAGACACTTTAAATGATACAGATGTACCATAAATGATAGCTTGCTATACTTCTTACAATTTGGATAGAGAATTATCTCATTTTCTTTCACCAATTGGTAAAACTTAACATTTTCTCCTACTCTCGGGTTCCTTTCATCCTCACCATAAGTTGGCTCTTCTGTAGAATGCATTGCAAACACATCATGAATTAACCCATCCATATCATGCACCTTTTCTAAATCTTGTTCAATTGGTCTACTTGAAGTTGTAGGCCTCTCCCCATGAAATATCCACTACTTATAACCTCTAAGAAACCCACATCGTGGATCAGTTAAGTGTTCATAAACACTTGTGCGAGAATGTGAATTATAATTGGCACATATTGTACAAGGACACAATATTTTTCCATTGACCGCCGAATTTTGAAAAGCAATTCAAGAAATTCATTAACCCCTCGAATATATTCCTCACTACGTTTTGATGGATCACGTATCCACCCCCTATTCTCCATTTCACAAAATTAACTGAAACAAATAGGTGAAGTTTAAGCCTTTCAAACATGTGTAAGTACATAAACATTGGTTTTAAGTTAACAAGCCTAGTAACATATAGGTTTCTTAATGTAAAGATCACTTTAGAGTTTATCTAAACTAACTCTAAATAGCATCACTCTTAGAACTATCTTACATATTTGAAGGGCTTTCTAGACCACTGAAACCTCATTACCCAGACAACCATTTGATAGCTATATTAGTTATGAAAAGTGCTACTGATTTCTTTCCTAGATTAAAGAAGCACAATTTAAAGAATGCCAACATGCATAATAAATGAGAAGTAAAATAACATAACAAAGACATTAACCATCACATAACCCATCAAAAATCTAAAATCATTAACAGGCAAAAAAAACCTAAAATTACTACAGGAAAAAAAAAACCTAAAATCATTAACAAAGACAAACTCACCTCTTAGAACAAACAAGAAAAGAGAAGATCCAAACTACTGCAAAATATCAACTGCACCAAAACAGAGGTAAAATCATCACATAACCCATCAGAAATCTAAAAAAAAACAAGATGAATAAAAATCGCACAGTGAGGGAGGTGAAGCAGAATCATACCAGTGAGGGAGAAGAATTGGAATCGCACCAAGATAAAATGGTTTCAGCTGGAGATGAAGATGAATCGCACCAGTGAGCCCTGTTTTCGCCGTCGCGAGCCCTGTGTCCGCCGTCGCGAGCCCTGTTTCTGTCGTTGTCGTTGTTCTGTCGCGAGCCCTTTCTTGCTGCCGTTGCTTCCGTTGGCGAGATTTCTTGCAGCTGTGATGGGTTCAACGAGTTAGGGTTCAACGCGATTTGAGAAAGCAATTGAGAGATTACGGTTACGGTTCTGAGAAAGTTAGGGTTCAAGTCGATGGGTTCAATGAATTGTCAAATGAGAGAGTTAGGTTCTGAGAAAGATAACCCGCAAAAAAGAGAGAGGGAAAATTCAGCGTCGCGCGTTTTCTTTTATGGGGAGTGTGTAGTGAAAATAAAATTTACCCTATACCAATGGATTTAACTCCGTTACTAATGGCTATACTAACAGATTTTGTTATCCATAGGTATAGAAAAGCTATACCCACGGTTTTTGATAACGTTCGTGGGTATATGTTACATATTCCTACGGTTAAATTTGTCGTCACTAGGCGTCCGTTGGTATATGTCATTTTTCTTGTAGTGCTAATTAATGTTTTCTTATTCCATGTGACATTTGCTAAAACATCAAAAGATTTTTAACGGAGGGAGTATAAGAAAAAAACTTCAATTAATGCAACCGACTTATCAAGAGAGCTGGAAAAAGAAGGTGCAATTAGTATAAAGGGTGGGTGAACAACATTTTTGTTATAATGGACATGGGCTATTAGATGCCCATAGATATGTTATAACCCTAGCAAACTTTCCTTCTCCATCACTCACTTTCTAACCCTTGTAGCCTCCATCAGAAAACCTAAACACCCATCACTGTAGATACCTGTGTTGCATGTTATCTAATATTGCAGGACTAGTTTTGATGATGAAAAAGACAAAGCCAAGTTGATGGCCAAAGGAATGAGAGTGTCAAAGCAAAGATGATAAAAAGTATCATATACTCAAAAGTCACAATCCAAGTCAACCAAGCTCAAAGTATTGAAGATTCAAGTTTAAGGGTAGTCCTTAAATATAAGGGTAGTCCTTAGGGTTTGGGTGTGTCTTAGGAATTGTTTAAGCTCTTTCGAAGGTCAGCTCGTATCTCAAAGTCTCACACACTCACAAGTTTTTCAAAGATGCATGCATACTTACGTAAACATACCTATCATCTTTAAAAACATAAAATCGATTTCCTCATGCATAAACATACATCAAAATCGATTTTCAGGTAAAAACAGAAAAGGAAGAATCGATTGTCAGGTCATGTATTTTCAGTACATAAATCGATTTCTGAGCCAAACAATTTTAAGGGAAAATCGATTCCCACTCTTTTGCACTTAACTGAGAATCGATTCCCACATGTCTCAGGCAAGCTGAGAATTGATTTATACATATTTTCACTAAGTATAGAATCGATTCCTAGCTCTCCAAGGTACTCAAGAATCGATTGTATCTATTTTTCAAACAAAGATAAATCGATTCCTCACTTAATAAATCGATTCCTAGATCAAATGCATTCAACAAAGAATCGATTTGTACAATATTTTCAACGTAAACTTAATTTCCTCATAGCCTATAATTAGAGGTATTTCTGTCTTTACATTAGAGGTATTTCTGTCTTTACAATTGTTTATTATTTAATTGTTGTGTTTTGTTCTAGGGAGTGGGGTATCTCTCTAGGGTAGCCGCATGTACTAGGAAGTGGGGTATCTTTCTAGGGCAGTTGATTGTAACAGGGGTGGGGTATCTCTTGTTATTATTATATTAGATTTGAGGGCTCTTTATAGGTGGGGTATCCTAGGAGGAGAGTGCCTGAGTCTGTAAAGGTTTTCCAATGCACCTGTAAGCCTTGTTGTTTTGGTTAGTGGAAAATCTCACAAGGGTGTGAGGACTGGACGTAGGTCACTAGGAGGTGACCGAACCAGGATAAATCTCTGCGTGCTTTACCGCTTTCCTGCTTTTCTATTATACCGCTTTAGTGCTTTATATTCTAATTCCTTCGCTTCCACTTAACCTGCGCGATAATTGATCTAAGTCATTGAAAAGGGGAAAACATTTTCGAAAGATCTGAAAAGTTTTTAAATCTCAATTCACCCCCCCTCTTGAGACTGAAGCCACTTGGTAACAAGTGGTATCAGAGCTAGACTCTTGTATAAAGGGCCTAGCAGCTTCAAGAGAAATGGCTTCAGGTTGGTCTACGCAAGAGGGTGCATCTCTTTTCCGTCCTCCGGGATTCAACGGAGAAGACTATGCATATTGGAAAGAAAGAATGAGAATTTTTATTGAAGGGGTAGACTTAGATGTTTGGGATGCTGTGGAAAAAGGACCTTTCGTCCCCACACACATAGTAGATGGTATTCTTACAATAAAAAGTAGAAATGAATGGTCTGATGATGAAAAAAGAAAAGTGCAACTTAATTTTCGTGCTAAAAATATTATTACTTCTGCTTTGAGTGCTGATGAATTTTTTCGAGTTTCAAACTGTAAAACTGCCCAAGAAATGTGGGATAATCTTCAAGTTACTCATGAGGGTACAAGTGAAGTGAAAAGGGCAAGAACAAATACTCTTACCAGAGAATACGAATTTTTCAGAATGAATACAGGTGAAACAATATCAGAGATGCAGAAAAGGTTCACTCATATAGTGAACAAATTGGGTTCATTAGGAAAATCATTTCCTCCCGAAGACTTGATCAACAAAGTGCTAAGATGCCTAAACAGAGAATGGCAACCAAAGGTGACTGCAATAACTGAGTCAAGAAACTTGACTACCATGACTCTCGCCACCCTGTTTGGGAAATTACTAGAGCACGAGTTAGAGCTCACTCGCCTAGCAGAGCATGAAGGAAAAGACAAGAAGAACAAAAACTTAGCTCTCAAAGCCTCCAGTTCAAGCTCATCCGACGATAGTGATGATTCGGAAGATGAAGATGAAGACGAGGAGAAAATGGAACTAATGGTTAGTAAATTCAAAAAGTTCATGAGAAGGGAAAGATCTCTCAAAAAGAATTCTCCAACCAAAAGAGGCTCAAGCAAAGAAAACTTCTCAAGTCCTCCAACTTGCTACGAATGTGGTAAATCCGGACACCTGACGATGAAGTGCCCGAACTTAGAAAGAAAATTATCAAAGTTCAAGAAAAAGGGGTCCAAAGGAAACAATGGTAGAAAAGCCTACATAGCTTGGGAAGACAATGACATGAACTCATCAGATAATTCAGAAAATGAAAAAGGTCAAGTTGCTCTCATGGCCGACCACGACAGCGAAAGTGAAACTGGGGTATATTCTAACTCTGAATCTTTACAAGATGCCTATGATGAATTATATGAAGCATTTACTGAATTGCATGATAAATCCTTAAAACTAGCTAAAGCATTAGATAAATCTAAGAAAGTTATCACTCATCTTGAAAATGCTGTTACTGCTTTAACTAAAGAAAAGTCAGAGCTTAGAAAAGAAAATGATAGCCTTGCATGCTTTAAAGAAAATTATACTTGTGATAAATGTGTTGAATCTGAAAAGAAAATTCATGAACTGGAATGGACTGTTGGGAAATTGTCTAGTTTACAAAATGTGCATCATAGATTCCCTAGAAACAAACCCATAGAAAGGCATGTTCATTATAAACCAAAATTTTCCACTAGACCTTATATTACATGTTATTATTGTGGTAAACCTGGACATACAGCTTCTGTTTGCAGGGAAAGAGGTAAAAAAAATATGAAAAAGGTGTGGGTTCCCAAAGGAACCATACCAAACACTAACCCACAAGGACCCAAAGAGATTTGGGTACCGAGAACCTTGTTTTAGATCTTTGCAGGTATGCTTCTAGGTATGGGGGCAGATTGATACCTTGACAGCAAAGACTCAAAGCGCGTGACCGGAGACGCAATAAAGTTCTTAACACTCACCCCCGGAAAAAGCCGTCATGTGACTTGTGATAAGTAGAGGAAGAATCACCGGTAAAGGTCAGATTGGTTAAAATTTTATTCACCTCTATTTTGAAAAAGAGCTTAAGAATAGTTTATCAAGTCAAATATGTGACTACTAAAATAGAGCAATTCCTGAATCTCATTTCATGTATCTTTAAAGAACAAATATTTATAAGGCATGAAAGTATTCTGGTCATCCCTCTAGGACTAAGCATATAGAAATTATATATCACCTTCTTAGAGGTTATGGTTAAAAAGGCAATAGTGTGACTGAGTTAGTTGAGTCGTCACAAACAACTAGTTGACATTTTCAGAAATCCATTGCAAAAAAAAAAACCTGGTTCTTCATTTACTCAAATGAGTTTTTCAATAAAATGTTTTTCAAGTGATTTTATAAAATATGAATTTAAGAGAATTTGTGACTTATGAATTTCTGCGTGCTCAAAAAGCGTTTTATAAAGCAGCTGAAATGCTACCTTTTCCCGAAATCCATTTTCTCCTGTCACAATAAATTGCTGGCTACGACATTAAAATTCAGAATACATACTCACAATAGTTGTTTAACTAAAATAATTTTTCTCCCATATTCTGGCCGCCATGAAATACATAAAGCCTAAAACAACTGTTTCACAGATTTTTGAGACTCATGATTACCTTTTACCTGTCTTGATGAAATACTCTCTTCATGGTTTCAAATATGATTTTCTGTTGGTTTTGATGATCCCTAATAAAACTGCCATGGTTCTTTTACCTTGTCAAATAGCCGTGACATTCGGTTCGCAAACTCTATCTTACGTTGACCCTCTTTGATCATGACAAAAAGGGGGAGAGAAATATAGGGTTGCATATGAGCATATATAACTTGCATATTATGCATCTAGTCAATAAGTCAGGGGGAGCATCATGATAGGGGGAGCATCATATATATATTATCTGTTTGAACTAACCTCCCACCTTGAGATGAGTTAATGTTTTGTCATCATCAAAAAGGGGGAGAATGTGGATACCTGTGTTGCAGGTTATCTAATATTGCAGGACTAGTTTTGATTATGAAAAAGACAAAGCCAAGTTGATGGCCAAAGGAATGAGAGTGTCAAAGCAAAGCTGATAAAAAGTATCATATACTCAAAAGTCACAATCCAAGTCAACCAAGCTCAAAGTATTGAAGATTCAAGTTTAAGGGTAGTCCTTAAATATAAGGGTAGTCCTTAGGGTTTGGGTGTGTCTTAGGAATTGTGTAAGCTCTTTCGAAGGTCAGCTCGTATCTCAAAGTCTCACACACTCACAAGTTTTTCAAAGATGCATGCATACTTACGTAAACATACCTATCATCTTTAAAAACATAAAATCGATTTCCTCATGCATAAACATACATCAAAATCGATTTTCAGGTAAAAACAGAAAAGGAAGAATCGATTGTCAGGTCATGTATTTTCAGTACATAAATCGATTTCTGAGCCAAACAATTTTAAGGGAAAATCGATTCCCACTCTTTTGCACTTAACTGAGAATCGATTCCCACATGTCTCAGGCAAGCTGAGAATCGATTTATACATATTTTCACTAAGTATAGAATCGATTCCTAGCTCTCCAGGGTACTCAAGAATCGATTGTATCTATTTTTCAAACAAAGATAAATCGATTCCTCACTTAATAAATCGATTCCTAGATCAAATGCATTCAACAAAGAATCGATTTGTACAATATTTTCAACGTAAACTTAATTTCCTCATAGCCTATAAATAGGCAGTGCTTCACGTTCATTTTCACAGAACAACCCATTTCACGAATCAGAGAACTTTTTGAGAAAAACTCTTTACGCTTTTACTTTTGCTCGTCACGCACCGTTGGTCCGTCTGAGCTGATCTGTTGCTAAGAGTTAGTTGGGGTTGCATTCTTCAAGTTGTAATATCTGCCTACATTAGAGGTATTTCTGTCTTTACAATTGTTTATTATTTAATTGTTGTGTTTTGTTCTAGGGAGTGGGGTATCTCTCTAGGGTAGCTGCATGTACTAGGAAGTGGGGTATCTTTCTAGGGCAGTTGATTGTAACAGGGGTGGGGTATCTCTTGTTATTATTATATTAGATTTGAGGGCTCTCCATAGGTGGGGTATCCTAGGAGGAGAGTGCCTGAGTCTGTAAAGGTTTTCCAAGGCACCTGTAAGCCTTCTTGTTTTGGTTAGTGGAAAATCTCACAAGGGTGTGAGGACTGGACGTAGGTCACTAGGAGGTGACCTGTAACACCCTAAATATTTAATTAATTTATTTAATTAAGTATTTAGGAATTTAAATTAATTAATTGGATATAATTTAATTATTTGAAATTATATTAAAATGTGTAGTTGGTATTAGGAGATGAAGGCGCCAATTAGCTAGACTTGGGCTTAAGTGAAAAGCCCAAGCCCATGACCCTAAGTGATATGCGAATACACAAGGGTCTTGTGAGTTAGGGTTTTGTGTTTGGCTTTTGCGAAATAGGGGAGAGAAGAATAGGGAGGAGAGCGCCGTAGGAAGAGAAGAGAAGGGGGGAAGAAGTCGCAAGCTCCAAGGGCCAAGGGACGTGAGCGTGTTGCTGTGGTTTCGATCGTGACCGTCTCGAGGGCTCCTATTCTTCAAATTCGAGGTAAGGGGAGTTCTATCAATTTTTATAATAATTCCCTATGATAGGTTTTAAGTAGAGATGGCCTAGATTTAATCCATGAGCATGAGTATGTACGATTTCATGTTGTTATTTTCGATTGGCTTGTTGTTTGGCAAGTTGTTGCTCAAAGATCCGTTGTTGGTGTTATGAGCGCCTAGGGCGCCATGTGTGTGCTTCTGATGTTGTTGAATTTTGATGTTTGATGATTGATTTTGATGATTTTATATGTGCACATGAATTGTTGTAAAATGGGTTGTGATTGGTCATGTGGAAATTTGAAAAAAAAAAATGTATATGTGAATTTGTGCTGAAATGGTGTTGCTGAAAGTGTCTGGGCGCTGTGCGCTGTGTGCAGTGCTGCGCGTGTTGCGCCAAGGCGCTGGGCGCCCGTGTGCGTGTGGTGCGTGTTGCGCCAAGGCGCTGGGGGCTGGGCGCCCGTGTGTGTGCGTGTGTGTGTTGCGCTGGGCGCTGGGCGCTGAGCGCCCGTGTGTGTGTGTGCGTGTGTTGCGTTTTGCTAGGCGCTGGGCGCCCAGGGCGCCAGTTTTTCAGGATGTTCCCAAAATGTTTTCGAAAACTGTTTTCGCTATATCTTTTGACTCGGACATCTGTTTTAAACGTTTCAAAAAGTGTTGGGAAGCTTTTTCAGTTGCCTATCTGCGTGTCCCATTTTTAAAAATAAAAACTTATTATTTCTAAAGGTTGCTGGGGCGCCCCAAGTGGCTGTTCCCGGCGGTCGTTGCTGTGACGTTGAAAGGATGTTTTGGCGCTTTTAAAAATCCCTTTTTGTGTATAACTAGTGGTTTTAACGTTTTAGTGTCAAAAGTGATGATTTTGACAACGATGCCCTTAGTGGCCAGTTAAATGACCGTTTTGCCCTTAGTGGCCAATGTTGTTGATATTAGTGTGTAAATGACGATGACGCCCTTAGTGGCTAGTAAATGACGTTTTTGCCCTCAGTGGCTATTGTTTGAGCTGATGATGTTTATGAATAAGTGACGATGAAAACCCAGTGACGTTTTGAGGCCCAAAAAGGGCTAAGTGATGATAAGGCCTAAAAGGCTAAGTGACGTTGTTGTGTGTGAATTGTGAATTGACAGGTGCTGTGCCTCTTGTTTGGCAAATTGGTAAGTGACGGGTCACATAGTTGACCGTGATTGTGTGTTTGTGAGTGGTGCATGTCATAGTGTCTCATGCCCCATATGCATAAACCCAGTGACGTTTTTGAGGCCCAAAAGGCTAAGTGACGATGAGGCCATAAAGGCTAAGCGACGTTTGTGAAAAGGTACCTCATGCATATGCCCGCGAGTGGGTTGCATTTCATATGCCTACATGACATAGTGATGAGTTATTGTAGTGATGTAATTGATGATTGTGATGTGATTATTTTAGAGCTGTGACTTGACTTATTGCTTATCATGTGATTTATTATATGGATTGAATTGGACTCACCCTTCTGTTTGAATGTTACCCTATGCGGTAACGTGCAGGTGATCACGAGTGAAGGACTAGATACCTTCACTAGCTGAGTCGGGTCGTCTGCTCTGATTATGTAACACTAGGGGAGGGATGAACGTTGTTTAAGTTATTTATGACCATTGTTGTTGTTGGATTTTACTGTTGTGAGCCTTGCATAGTTGAAATGCCTTTTATGATTAAACATGGTTGGATT
The DNA here is from genome assembly GCA_039519185.1 of Astragalus membranaceus. NCBI lineage: Eukaryota > Viridiplantae > Streptophyta > Magnoliopsida > Fabales > Fabaceae > Astragalus > Astragalus membranaceus. The sequence continues at coordinate 19,041,500 of CM076846.1, forward strand.
TTCCGCTGTGAAGTTGTATGTTAATTGACGATGACATTTTGAAAGTATTATAAGGCTGTTTTCGAAAAACGAGAAATTTGGCGTATGATGTTTAACGAAGTAAGTGTGACATCCCTTGTGATGTATCTAAATTTTGAAACTACTGACTTTCCAATTAAATTAACGGGTAGAAAAGGGGTGTTACATTAGTGATATCAGAGTAATGGTTGGTCCGTCCGGCCAAGTCATCGAGTCGTTGTGTCGGTGTACGACCAACTGTTGTCTTTTAAGTGCTGACCAATAATTGTGTTGCAGGAAGGCCAAGAGTTGCTAATGGTAAGTGAACTAGTGGGGGAGACGCCCCTACTGGTACTGTGTGCTGTATTGCATTTCCGTGTGTGAACTTTGTGTCCCTGTTGTTGGTTGCTGTTCTTTAACCTTCTTGTGGAACGAATTCTGATTTCGTTTGTGTGGTTTTCAATAACTTACCTTGTTGTTTAATATTTACACGTGTTTCGACTGGTTTAAATTTGTTTCGACACTAGGTCTTGTATGAACTCTTGGGTGGTGTGTCTTGATGTGGAGTCTAAGTGCATTGTGAAAATTGTTTTGGTAAATTACGTCAAGCTGTTACCCGACACACAAAAATGTTTTGATCACTCTAAGTGATGTCGTCCATGCTTAAAAATGTTGAGTTTTGATGTTCCTTGATTTATAATTGTTTCCCATGATGAGACTGTCTGTATTTATTTTAAGGAATTATGACATCTTTTGCGTTAGTTGTTTATTTTTGGTGTTGTTCCTGATTGTTTTGACATGCAGTGCTGTACGTGTAGGGTCTTCATGAATTGTTTTGCAATTTCCATGCTACTTGGAGTTTGATATTGTACGCTTGGATTTTATGAAAATTTTTGGTCGTTACTTCTTGAATCGTGTTATGTGGTTTTGAGATCTGAAAAATAAAGTGGTTTCTGAAGTTGCTTTTGGACACCTGTAAAACAATTTTGTGGTTGAGTGCTAATATTGGTATGAAATTTATTTTAATAAATGAACACTGATTTTGTATAAAGATTTTAGTACAGTATGGTTTTGATTTCGCATTTATATTACGCACTGAGTGCCATGTGGAATGGTTTTGCTAATTATGCTGTGAATGATAAAGTTTCGGTTTGAAAGCTACAACTATTGTTATCTCCTATTTCCACAACCCCGTGAAATGATTTTGAAAAGTGGACTATATTTTATGTTGTAGTTACCATCCTAATTTTCCTCGACATGTGATGTTTCCAACTCCGAATCTTTGCGAACTATTTCATGACCGTGAGCTGTAATTCCTACACTGGATTGTCCCCGATTTTGTTTTGGCTGTTGTACTCTTTATAATTGGTGCTACGTGATTTTGAGAAACTATAAACATTTTAAATGCGCATTGGCACGGTTTGTGTATTTCATTGAGTTAGCTTTTATTGCCGTATGTTCTTAAGAATGCTTTGTTCAAATTGTTAAAGTTGATGTTTAATCTTGTAGAGAGAAAATCAATTTCCATAACGTGGTTTATCTTCCATGTCGAAAATTCTAAATAAGTAATTGTGCATACGTGTGATTGTACCTTTTTCGTATGTGTGCCGTTAGCTATGAATTGATGTTGTTGTTGTAGGGAATGAAAGAAATAAAATTATCTTTGACTTAGGATTTTAAATGAGGAAGTATAGAAGTGAAGTTTTGTTGGATTGGAAAATGATTTTCTAGTTGGTTTTATTTGAAACAGAGTAATGATTTGTTGTTGTATCGATTTTAAAAACCTTGTCAAAAATGATTTGATGACGATTTTGAAACTAGTGTTGGGTTTCTTTGGGAGTAAAAATGTATTAGTATGTATGAAACCTTGTGTGCCCCATGATGTTTAGATTGGTAAAGAAATTTGGCGTACTCTATGTATTGTTTGATCTATATGGAATATGTATTGCTTGTAATTTACATAGTGAGTGTGTTGAAGTGATTGATGTATTTTAATTAGTTGGTATATGATTATTGGGAAGTTTAAACTATGCTTGATGGCTGAAATTGTGGCTGCTTGGATGCTTAATTTGTTGCTAAGCTCACTGTGTAGGCACTTTCTGAGTAGGTTTGACTTTCGGCTAAACTGGGACTGTTTTACTGGTTGATAAATTATGTAGCACACAATATTAGAAACTAGACTGAACGCTGGTCATTTTGGCTTTGGTTTGGTCGCATTTGGAGTAGTATAGCTCCAGTTATGGGCTTCGCAAGTTAGGATAAAATTCTGGGGACCGTCTGGACATAGGGCCAGTGTTTTGATTGTGGTGTTTTCAAATGAAGTCCTTTTCGAATAAATCAAATTTCTTTGAAAACTAGACAAAATGATTTACTGTTTAGGCTGAAGTTTCGGGTTATTTGGGTTGGTTTTGGGCATTGTAGAAGGGTCACAACTTTGGACACAGTCGCTGCCCCATTTTCTGGACCTACTGCCTTATTTGCAAAAACTGTGCTATTGGACTCATCATTTTGAAATTCTAAAAATATAGCCAGAAACTAGACTCCGTAAGTTATCCGTAGAGGGGTTGTTTGCTAGATTCCGATGTCGTTTGATAGGGTAAATAAATTGTTGAAGTTTATGTGTGAGTGCTGGAATTTCCTGCGTTGCTTAGTTTGTGCTGTCACTGTAACGGAAAAACTGTTTTTGGAATATCTTTTGAACCAGGAGTCCGATTTGAGTAAACTAAAATGTTTCGGAAAGCTTATTCAGAGGCCTAACTGAATATTCTAATTTCAAGGCAAAATTGACTGTTTCTGGTGTCGTTGATTTTTAGGCGAGTCGGTCGAATTAAATTGTTGTAGTGTTGTCGGTGGCTTAGAGCCCCAAGTTGTTATTGTGTTGTCGGTGGCTTAGTGCCCCAAGTCGTTGTTGCAGTGTCGGCGCCTTGGTGCCCGAAGTTGATGATGTGTTATTGATTATGGGATTATTGGTCCCGGAGTTGTCTCCGCATTGTTGCTCTGTTGTTGCTTGTGGTTGCCTCGTTAATAATGTTGATGTTTAGGTGTTGTCTTGAGTACCGCCGAATGGTCCCAAGTTATATTGTTGTTGATTTGTTGTTGTGGGCCGATGGCCATTACGCCGCTACTATGCCCCATGCGTATTGTTGTTGATGATGTTGCTTTGCTGTTGGTTTGTCGTTGTTAATGTCGCCTGAGTGGCAATTTTAGTTGTTGATGTCGCCTGAGTGGCAAAGTTGTTTGTTGATGTTGTTGTCGTGTTGCTAAATTATGAGGCTTGTTGTGCGACTGTTATGCACCCTGTGAGTTTCGTCGTGATGCTGTGATGATTGATGTATTTCGTTATCCTTAAGGGTAGATGAGTGAGGTAGAATGTGAGCTAGTTTATCAGAGTGGCGCAGCGGAGTCTTAGTATGTAGTATTGGGAAGGAACTTTAATAGAGCTTGGGGGGTGATCACGTGGTACCAACGAGATTACGCTCAAATCCCTATCGGAGATCCTTAGGGAGAGGATGTGTCTGATTGTTATTTCTCAAAGCTACCTGGCTGAATAAGTAGGAGGGACGGCCGCCCAATCACTTACCGCCGGTAATCAGAGAAATGGTGATCAGCATGGTAGATAGAACTAGTTGTCTAGATAGCTTAGTCGTTGGTGGGAGAGTGTTAGCCTTGGCGGGTAAAAATTTCGAGGATGAAATATTCTAAGTGGGGGAGAGTTGTAACACCCTAAATATTTAATTAATAATTTATTTAATTAAGTATTTAGGAATTTAAATTAATTAATTGGATATAATTTAATTATTTGAAATTATATTAAAATGTGTAGGTGGTATTAGGAGATGAAGGCGCCAATTAGCTAGACTTGGGCTTAAGTGAAAAGCCCAAGCCCATGACCCAAGTGATATGCGAATACACAAGGGTCTTGTGAGTTAGGGTTTTGTGTTTGGCTTTTGCGAAATGGGGAGAGAAGAATAGGGAGGAGAGCGCCGTAGGAAGAGAAGAGAAGGGGGGAAGAAGTCGCAAGCTCCAAGGGCCAAGGGACGTGAGCGTGTTGCTGTGGTTTCGATCGTGACCGTCTCGAGGGCTCCTATTCTTCAAATTCGAGGTAAGGGGAGTTCTATCAATTTTTATAATAATTCCTATGATAGGTTTTAAGCAGAGATGGCCTAGATTTAATCCATGAGCATGAGTATGTACGATTTCATGTTGTTATTTTCGATTGGCTTGTTGTTTGGCAAGTTGTTGCTCAAAGATCCGTTGTTGGTGTTATGGGCGCCTAGGGCGCCATGTGTGTGCTTGTGATGTTGTTGAATTTTGATGTTTGATGATTGATTTTGATGATTTTATATGTGCACAAGAATTGTTGTAAAATGGGTTGTGATTGGTCATGTGGAAATTTGAAAAAAAATGTATATGTGAATTTGTGCTGAAATGGTGTTGCTGAAAGTGTCTGGGCGCTGGGCGCCCATGGGCGCTGTGCGCTGTGTGCAGTGCTGCGCGTGTTGCGCCAAGGCGCTGGGCGCCCGTGTGCGTGTGGTGCGTGTTGCGCCAAGGCGCTGGGCGCTGGGCGCCCGTGTGTGTGCGTGTGTGTAATGCGCTGGGCGCTGGGCGCCAGGCGCTGGGCGCTGAGCGCCCGTGTGTGTGTGTGTGCGTGTGTTGCGTTTTGCTAGGCGCTGGGCGCCCAGGGCGCCAGTTTTTCAGGATGTTCCCAAAATGTTTTTTAAAACTGTTTTCGCTATATCTTTTGACTCGGACATCCGTTTTAAACGTTTCAAAAAGTGTTGGGAAGCTTTTTCAGTTGCCTATCTGTGTGTACCATTTTTAAAAATAAAAACTTATTATTTCTTAAGGTTGCTGGGGCGCCCCAAGTGGCTGTTCCCGGCGGTCGTTGCTGTGACGTTGAAATGATGTTTTGGTGCTTTTAAAAATCCCTTTTTGTGTATAACCAGTGGTTTTAACGTTTAGTGTCAAAAGTGATGATTTTGACAACGATGCCCTTAGTGGCCAGTTAAATGACCGTTTTGCCCTTAGTGGCCAATGTTGTTGATATTAGTGTGTAAATGACGATGATGCCCTTAGTGGCTAGTAAATGACGTTTTTGCCCTCAGTGGCTATTGTTTGAGCTGATGATGTTTATGAATAAGTGACGATGAAAACCCAGTGACGTTTTGAGGCCCAAAAAGGGCTAAGTGATGATAAGGCCTAAAAGGCTAAGTGACGTTGTTGTGTGTGAATTGTGAATTGACAGGTGTTGTGCTTCTTGTTTGGCAAATTGGTAAGTGACGGGTCACATAGTTGACCGTGATTGTGTGTTTGTGAGTGGTGCATGTCATAGTGTCTCATGCCCCATATGCATAAACCCAGTGACGTTTTTGAGGCCCAAAAGGCTAAGTGACGATGAGGCCATAAAGGCTAAGCGACGTTTGTGAAAAGGTACCTCATGCATATGCCCGCGAGTGGGTTGCATTTCATATGCCTACATGACATAGTGATGAGTTATTGTAGTGATGTAATTGATGATTGTGATGTGATTATTTTAGAGCTGTGACTTGACTTATTGCTTATCATGTGATTTATTATATGGATTGAATTGGACTCACCCTTCTGTTTGAATGTTACCTTCACTAGTGAAGGACTAGATACCTTCACTAGCTGTGACTTGACTTATTGCTTATCAGGTGATCACAAGTGAAGGACTAGATACCTTCACTAGCTGAGTCGGGTCGTCTGCTCTGATTATGTAACACTAGCGGAGGGATGAACGTTGTTTAAGTTATTTATGACCATTGTTGCTGTTGGATTTTACTGTTGTGAGCCTTGCATAGTTGAAATGCCTTTTATGATTAAACATGGTTGGATTTTCCGCTGTGAAGTTGTATGTTAATTGACGATGACATTTTGAAAGTATTATAAGGCTGTTTTCGAAAAACGAGAAATTTGGCGTATGATGTTTAACGAAGTAAGTGTGACATCCCTTGTGATGTATCTAAATTTTGAAACTACTGACTTTCCAGTTAAATTAACGGGTAGAAAAGGGGTGTTACATGACCGAACCAGGATAAATCTCTGCGTGCTTTACCGCTTTCCTGCTTTTCTATTATACCGCTTTAGTGCTTTATATTCTAATTCCTTCGCTTCCACTTAACCTCGCGCAAAAATTGATCTAAGTCATTGAAAAGGGGAAAAACATTTTCGAAAGATCTGAAAAGTTTTTAAATCTCAATTCACCCCCCCTCTTGAGACTGAAGCCACTTGGTAACAATCACACCTTCATCTGTCACTCTGAAGGAAAGATAAAAGAGCAATCATTTCTCACATTCGGAGAAGCCAAAGATCTCTCCTATGAGGAATGCTATGGGCACTCGCGTTGACACTCGCTCGCTAACACTCTAGTGTCGTTTATTAGGCCACGATCCACCTCTTTAAAAAGTGGTCAACTATTTACGGGTCCAGCCGGTTGAGTGCTTTTTGTATATATCTATTTTTTTAAGTTTTATCTCAGACCCTCCATCCCCATGATATGAGTTGAGATTCAAACCCCCCCACCTTCCTACGTCTTTCACCCATACTGTAAGGGTGTGTTTGGATTAGAAGAGAAAAAGGGAAGAGAGAAAGAGAGAAAGAGAGAGTGAGGGAAGAGAGAAAGATGTGAGAAATAGAGTAGATTAGGGGTGTTGTTTGGTTTAAGGGAAAGAGAAGAGAAATAGGGAAGAGAGAGCTGTGTCTCTTGGTTTGGTTAGAGAGAAAGAGAGAAAAGAGAAAGAATAATAGTTTTGAAATGACAAAAATACCCCGATGTGTTTGATTTAATTTTTTAATTTAATTAACTTAATAATTATTTTAATTACTTAATTTAATTAGCTAAATATTTATTTTAATTAGCTAAATAATTATTTTAATTATTTAATTTAATTTGTTAAATATTTATTTTGGTTATTTAATTTAATTAAATAATAAAAAGAATTAGGAAATTTGGGTGATAAAGTGACAGTAAAATGGTAAAAGCATAATTATTGAGTCTTTTCTCCTCAGTTTCTTCTCACAATTGGAGAGATTGCAAAAAACACTAAAACAATCATCTCTCTCTCTCTCTCTCTCTCTCTCTCTCTCTCTCTCTCTCTCTCTCTCTCTCTCTCTCTCTCTCTCTCTCTCTCTCTTTCCCATTTCTCCCCTCAACCAAACATGAGAAGATGACTCTCTCTTCCCTCTTTCACCTCAAACAAACACATCGTAACCTTACTTCATCCAGTAGTACCACCATTTCAAATCACCCATCTCAAAGCTAGAAGACTCACCACTAACAACGATGAAGCTTGACGGCAGAGATGGCTACTACGGAAAACCATGATCCAAAGACCATTTGTTGGTGGCAGAAGGGTGTCGCCGATCACGATGGAGGCTCTTGCTACAGTGACATCGATGGCCATTGCTTCTACGTCGATGTTCGCAATATGAACAGTAGCCGCATATCAGATGTACAAATGGTGAGGAAGTTCTGAACGATGCATCAGAAAAGAGGTTGTCGCTGAGGTTACCAGAGAAAATAATGACTGACTACAACGTTTAAATGGGGTGAGTGATCATGGTTTTGGTAGGGTATCTGATGGAAGAATGGAGTGGTGGTGCCGGTGCTACATTACTCTGTTTAGATTTTGTTGGAATTTGTTGACTAGTTTGTAAAATAAAAAAAAAATTGAAAAGTTCCACATTGGAGATAATAGACACTTTAAGAGTGTTTATAAGTGTGAAGATTGATACCTTTGGGTGTGCCTCCTAAGGGCATCCAACTTTATGACAGGGAAAGAACACACACATAATTGACTACCACACGCGTTGTGCGCCGCCATCGTCTGGCCATCCAGTTTGGCTTGGTCGGGCTGGGCCTGGACTTGGGCTTACGTTAAGTGGTGTAACTATTTTTTACCCAAAAAATTAAGTTAATTTTTATTGGTGCGGTTCTCAATTAAACACATGTTTAATGTGTTACTTGCTCACACAGGCAAGACAAAGCCTCATTGTATTAGATTTTTGTACTTTTTAAAAATCGAAATTCACATTCTTCTTTTGTTTGGGCCTAAGTTGAATCAAGGAAATTGAAGATTATACAATATATTTTTTTGTGGTGTTACAATGGAATAGAGACAAAAGAAAGGAAAAAAAAACAGAACAAAAAACCTAATTTCCAAGCTTATCTCTCAAAATGAGAGATTCCTAGTCCCGGCGGTGGGTGATCCCAGAGCATGTTAGACATTTATTGGGAGCCTTCCTTCGCTAAGAAATCTGCGCATCTTTTATGGTCTCTCGAACATGCATGGCTCAAGCTAATAGTTCCAGTTCGCTGCAAAGCCTCTGATATCTGTAAGATGAGAGAAGCATAACAGCTAATAGCTAGGTAGAAAATAATTTCACCGATTATCTTTCTGACAGATCATTGAAAATTTATTTTTTGAGGATTAAATTATTTAGGCTAAATTATAGTTTTGGTCCCCCTATTTTCAAAAATTCAGATATTTGGTCCCCCTATTTTAAAACTCAGACATTTGGTCCCCCAATTTTAAAAAATCAAAGACATTTAGTCCCAAGAGGAATTTTCAGTTTTTTATGGCTAATAATCAAAGACATTTGGTCCCTCAATTTTAGAAAATCAAAGACATTTGGTCCCCAAATTTGAAAAAATCAAAGACATTTGGTCCCTCTTTGGACTAAATGTATATGATTTTTTAAAATTGGGGGACCAAATGTCTGAGTTTTAAAATAGGGGGACCAAATATCTAAATTTTTGAAAATAGAGGGACCAAAACTATAATTTAGCCAATTATTTATTAATATCATCTAGCTTAAGCATTATTGTGCCCCACACTCCCCACCTTTTAGAAAGAGTTGCATATATAGGGACACATTAACATTTACGTTTTTCTTGCCCACAAATAATGCAGTTTGAGCATTTTTCATAAGCCAAATTAAAAAAGCAACACTGCGATGACTTTCGATATCTTTTGATTCTCTCAAGTTTCAACCTTAATATTAGTGTTTTTATTTTCTTTGACAACGTTGTTGTTGTTATCTAGTTGAAAAGTTGGACCAAGAAGAAAAAGAGCAACTCGAAAGTCCTTAATTATATATATCCTCCAATGCATTTCGGTCAAATGTCTTTCTAGAATTAATACGGGAATGGATAACTATATGTATGATCAATGTCACTTTACAAAAAAACTAACCATGCATGTAGAATTCCTGTATGCATAAAATATCACATAACTGAAATTACCTTTATGCTTGTATTTATCAATTTAATAATTTTTTAAAAAATTCATAAGTACCTTGAATTTTGTTGGATATGCCTTGTAGACAAAATTAATACAAATTTAAATTTATTTTAAAATAAATATATATAAAAACATAACACGTCGTTAAATGATTCGATGTTGATATATATCATACCGAATGGAACTCTAGGGTAAAGTTGTAACCTCTTTTTCTAACAATACTATCATTTGTCATAGACTCTGTTCGACTGGATACATGCATATTGTATATTATTGGCTATGCATGTAAGTCAAATAAATACCATATTGGAGTAAAGGATATATGCAATTGAAGGCTTTTTTATTAAATCAACCGTACGCACAGGTGCATATATCCTTATACGTAGATGTTTTTTGATAAGCAATAATATATAGACGGGGAGCAGAAGGGGTACTCCAATCCCGTACAATTACAAGGAGGCATCGTTAAAATCTCCATAGGCCAAAACTAAATGGGAAAAAGATCGAAAAAAGAAAAGAGTACCCCCAAAATAGCACAGTATTGAGAAACCTATTACATTACAGATCATAATTACAAAAGTTAACTTGCTGCATGCTAACAATACGTCATCTACCGTGTTCAAATATAGATAGTAAGCTCATTAGCTAGTAGTAAGGTCCATTAGTTGGTTAGTATATAAGATAGATGGTAGACTCAATAATCACTTACCCCTTCTCATTTTGTATCTTCACTACTTTTGGTATAATAGACCTTTAAAAGCTTTTCTCTCTAATTTCCATAGATGCCATATTTTTCAACATGGTATAAGAGCAAACATGGTATCCTTTGCATGAATTTAGCTGCATCTAAGTCACTTTCTTTATTTTATTATTTTCTCCTTCATTCATTTTCTTTTATCTCTTTCCCTAGAAATTCCTATTTACAGTTTTTTTCTCGTTCTATTCTGCTTCGTCTTTCATAAGCATAACATTGTTCAACATTTCTTGATTTTTACAAGTTCAGATCACTTCTGTTTGCCAATTTCTGATCGCATCATTTGGCTAATGCGATTCTGTGTTTTTGTGTGCGTTTCCTCTGGTTCGTCGCCATTTTCGTGATCTAGAATCCCTTTCTGGTTTGGGGTTGATCTTTGAATCACCACCATCTCCGATTTCACTTCTGATTCATGATTTGAGTTCGATTTCATTTTTTGAATCTTTCTTCTGATTCATCGCTTCATCCTGTTCCCCGTAAGATTTCCAGATCGGTACATTTCAAGATCTCGAAATCGACACATTCCTCTTCTTCTTCAAAATCAGTCCGACGACGGATCGGCGTTTTCGTCATTTAGATCGCTTTCTCACATTCTGCATTTCGGCTCTCGATGGCCTCTGATTTTGGTGTTGATTTTGCACCTTCTTTCAACTAGAGCAGAAAACACGCAAGCTCGCACGAAGAAGAAGCCTCAGAAGCGCTGGTCAGAAATCGCTATCGCAATGCTCAGGTTCTGTTTCTGGTTGCTATTTGACTTTGGATTGTTGTTTGATTTCTGGAATATCACTATTGTTACGTGTTCTGCAACTACGTTTCACATACTAATTTGCTTGTGCTGAAGGGTATTCAAGTTGTTTGATGAAATGTCTCATAGAAGTAATGCATCCTTAATTGTTGTTATGAAAAGTCATTGCACTTTTTCTGCCAAAAGAGGATGATGAGGTATAGACCCAACAATTTAATCATTTCGGGAGGCTTTGGATTTGATTTTACCTTTCAGTGATTTGGCTCGCTTTTGGATGAATACAAATGATGGTTATGAAGCTTTGTTTCCACCTGTGAGAAGTGATGTTTTTGGATGGATTTGTGGTGGAGAGTTTCATGTTGGTTACTTGGATTGATACAAGTGACACTAGTGGAAAATGCATTTTATAACGATCATTCATATCGGTTAAAAACGACCTGATGTTAAAAGTGACGCGGTGACAGTTTTGTAATTAAAATTATAATATTTACATCGGTTGTCACACGAACTGATATTGAAACACAATCTTTACATCTTTCATATCGGTTCCATTCCATAACCGTTATGGAAAACACAAAAAATTATGCTTCCATAACGGGTCACAAAACCACCCATTATAGAAACGCTAAAATTTAGGCTTCCCTTCGCATCTCTTCCCTTCACTTCGCATCTCTTGCATTCGCATCTCTTCCACCGTATCTCCCTTTCACTGCCCGTTTCGCATACTCTCCCTCATCTCTCCCTCTCACTTCCCTAGCTTCATTCACGCGCATACTCTCCCTCTTCTCTCCCTCTCGTTGCGTCTCTCCCTCTCACTGAAACTCGCGCGTCTCTCAACTCACAGACCTAAACCCCCATTCGCTGGAAAACGCAAAGACGTAAACCCTCACTGCATCTCGCTGGAAATCGCTGCATCTCCCTGGAAATCGCTGGTGATGGAACTTGTTGTCTTCACACTAAGGGTTTCAGCGAAGCGTCTCTCCCTCAGATTTGGAAGTTGTGTTTTCACAGGCAAAGGAATTCTGTTTTCACGCAAAGGGTTTCAGTGAAACTCCCTCTCCCTTCGCCGCGTCTCTCCCTCTCACTGTGTCTCTCACTCTTACTGCGTTGAAGAATTCGCGCGGAGAACCAACGTCGCCACAGCACCACCACTGCAACTAGGTAAACTCTTCTTTCACATTTGTGTATTTTAGGGTTATACCTTTGATGTTTGCTGGTTTGTGCACCTTTGATGTTTGCTGGTTTGCTGGTTTCTGATTTTCACAAATTTTGAGTTTCACCTTTGATGTTTGCTGGTTTGTGCACCTGTCTTCTCTGCCAAGTGCTAAGAGAACGGTTATACTAAAATAAGGCTTGTGCAGTTAGATGTTACTTTTTTGTGGCCTTTTGAGGTATTTCGCATTTACACAAACCAGAGCTATGACTACAGAAGTGTTGTACGATATCATTATTTAAACTTTATGCTAATAATTTGCCAGAAAATGTGCTGCTTTAACTACAATGCATGAATTTTAGTTGGAGATCTATACTCTACCTCATCATCATTGGAATACACTTTTTTCATCTTGATGAACTTACACCAGGGGGCATAGCTTTGTTGTAGGTAGCTATGGGACTTGAAATGGTTTCTGTAATCTGATGCGACAGGGAATTAGCTGTTTTTTGAGGATTCCTTATCCATGTCCCTTGTACCCTTTCCTTTCTTTATAATTCCAGTTGTTAATAAAGAAAGAAGCTAAATTAGAAGCCATAAAATAGAGGTTTTAGACCTTTGTGCAAATAGGCTTTATGGACGACTTCTAACTCCTATTTGAAAAATCAAATCTCTTAGGAAGCTTTACTTGTGTGAAAACTATATGTTTGGTAAAGCGCAAGAAAACAATATTGGGATTTTAAAATCACTTGAAGAGTTAATTATTTATAGTAATATCTTCATTGGAAGTCTTGTGATTTAAATATCTAGTCATGTTAATGATGCAAATGAAATACTAATTTTTTCCCTTTGTTACATTGCCTAATAGCCATGTTTTTATTCAGTTTATTTATTGTGTTGAAGTCATGTTGCCTTTAGTTTTAGTTTATCTAGTTGCAACTTGCAATTACCAATATTTTTTTTATCGGCTAAAATAATTAAATATATTAAATACATACATAACTTTTTGAACTGCTACTTTGTGGAGTCCGGGGGACCCAAAGCCCACTCTCTATTCTTTTTTTTTTGTAAACAAACAGGCAGCAAGCCATTTATTAAAAGTAAAAAGAAAACAAGACAAACCACAAGGGGGAACTAGACCAAAACCCTTGGCAATGATGACAATAATTGAAAGCCTAAAAAGGCTCCTAAAATAAACAACCAAAGAACTCTAAGAAAAGAAATTCTACGGCGACCAGGACCACCCGAAGAAGAAAGCAGGTCAACACCCGATGAACCCCCACACACTCCACCCATCGCCTACTGAACACCCACATCAACCCCACTCCCTGCACCACCTCACTATCCTCACATTAAGCACACTCCCAAAGATCGAGGTTTAGAGGTGGAGGCCAGGAGACGATTGGGAAGGGGCTCCGAAGCTGAAGGCAAAAGGGGGGAGCCCGACGAAGAGAACTGCTAACTGCAACCTGTCGACCAATGGACCCAATTCCGAAACACAACCATCATCCATCGCCCACTGAACGCACGCGCCAAGCACCCTGCACCACCTCAATATCCTCACATTAAGCTCACTTCCAAAGATCGAGGATGGATTCAGAAGGAGGAGGCCCGAGGATTGGGAAGGGGCTCAGAAGCAAAAGGAACAATGGCAACGCATCAGCAACCACCCACCACACCCGGATTCCAACCAAATCTGAAAGAAAACCCACCTAATCAGCACTGATCACCTGTATCAGTACACCTCCTGACTCTCGACGCCGAAACACCGGTCACCACCGCGAAGCCGTGCCACCGACCAACACCGCGACACGACCGAGCTTGACCGAGGTCGTCGAATCTAGCTACCACCACGGTGTTGTGCCACCAGCCAACACTGTGACACAACCAAGCATGACTTCAAGCGACGATGAGCAAATCATCGACGAACAGCAGGGATCAACGAATGAGGGACAAGGAAGCTGCATCAGGATGGAACCGTGACTGTGGAACAAGATCGCACTACCAGCCACCACCGCGATCAGAACACAGACCCCTTCGCGATTCAAAACAGCAAGCCACCGCGAAACAGAGGCACACCATGAACCTCCTAAGGCGCGTAGATCCCCCAAAAAAGGCAGATCCAAACCAGCAATGCCGCGGGGAAGCTACTTTAAACGGCGCAGAGGAACCGTGAACAATCGCAGGATCAGAACGGGTAGACCAGCAGAGAGGGCGGCGCCGCGGGGTAGTGAACGACGCAGAGATCCAGCCCACGATGCGAACAGAGACTCGCAGCGCAGAGGAACGCAGAGAATCGCGAACAACTTGATCCACAGAGAACAACAAAGCAAGATCAGAGAACGAGTGCGGAGTAGAATCCAAATCGAAGCCGCGGGACAGCAGCGCAGAGGAAGGCGGCGCCGCGGGACAGTCTCAACCCACGCGATCGGTGGAGAAGAGGTTGCGACAGCAGAGGCGGAAGAGCGCTGAGAGGAGAGGGGAAGAAACCACCGGGGAGGGAGCCCCCCCCCTCCCCCAGCGGCGGCGGTGCTACAGGTCACTCTCTTCGGCAAGACCTTTTTCTGCAATTACCATTATTTATTTTCTTATTTATTAGATGCTTCCACTGGGGCTGTTCGCTGATTGTTTCCTGTTTTTTTCCTTCTTTACAGAGGATTCCAAGCTCCTCTACTCTACCATTTACATACTCTATCTTTAATTACTTTGGTCTTTTTTCCACTACTACTATGCTTTCACTCTAGTTGGATCAATACTAGCTGCCTAAGTAGTTATGGATCCTAGTTGGATCAGTACTAGTCGTCTAAGTGATGAGTAGGAGAAGGGCGTGGAAGAGTTTCTAGAATTTGCTAAAGAAGTTGTCCAAAAAATAATGAAAAGTTTATTTGTCCTTGTGTTAGCTGTAAGTTTTATTGTCCTTGTGTCAATTGTTTGAATAGTGACAAACTAGTTGTTAAGGACATTCGCGATCATCTTCGTTGTGATGGATTTAACAAGAGTTATACAAGGTGGATATGGTATGGTGAATCGTCAGGAATACCAAGTACAACCCAGAGAGAGGAGGTTAATGTAGATATGAATGATCGACTAGAAGAGATGATTCGAGATCTTGGACCAGATTCTTTTCAGCAAACATGTATGTATGATACTTTGTGCAGCGACAACGTAGAGTCGTTGTATCCGGGGTGCACCAAGTTCACACGGTTGTCAGCCGTGTTAAAATTGGTCAACCTAAAGGCAAAAAATGGGTGGACCGATACAAGTTTCACAGAATTGCTTGAGTTGCTGAAAGACATGCTTCCAGAAGGTAACACATTACCAGACCGTAACTATGAGGCAAAAAAGATATTGTGTCCTGTGGGTTTGGAGTATAAAAAAATACATGCATGTCCTAAAGATTGCATATTGTACAGGAAAGAATTTAAAGATAAGCATGCGTGTCCTACTTGTGGGACATCACGCTACAAAGTGAAAGATGATGATTCTAGTTGTGATGTGAGCACAAATGGTTCTCCAGCAAAAGTCTTATGGTATCTTCCAATAATTCCAAGATTCAAGCGATTGTTTGCTAATGCAAATGACTCAAAGAACATTAGGTGGCATTCAGATGAACGAATATGTGATGGACAGCTTCGCCATCCGGCCGACTCTTTGCAATGGAAGAAATTAATTGTTTGTTTTCGGAATTCGGCAATGAGCCAAGAAACCTTAGACTTGGACTTGCTACGGATGGAATGAATCCGTACGGTAACTTAAGTAGTAACCATAGTTCATGGCTCGTTCTCTTGATAATTTACAATTTATCCCCTTGGTTGTGCATGAAGCGCAAATACATGATGTTATCTATGATGATTTCGGGCCCAAAACAACCAGGGAGTTGAGATTTGAGAATTCTATGGGAGGAAGGAGTTGATGTGTTTGACGGGTATAGAAATGAGTATTTCAAGTTGCGTGCCATGTTATTTTGTACAATCAATGACTTTCCAGCATACGGGAACTTGTCTGGGTATAGTGTTAAGGGGCATACAACATGCCCTATTTGTGAAGAAAACACATGTTATCATCAACTACAACATGGAAGGAAAACTGTTTACCTTGGACATCGTAGATTTCTCATACATAATCATCCGTATCGGAGGTTGAAAAAAGCTTTTAATGGATATCAAGAGAATGAAATTGCTCCAAAAGCCTTAACTGGAGAAGAAGATTATCAACGAGTTAAGGACATCAAGGTTATATTTGGAAAGTCACAAAAACAATCTAATGAGAAAAATAAATGAAAGAAGAGGTCACTGTTTTTTGATCTTCCATACTGGTCCAAACTTGATGTCATGCACGCGGAAAAAAATGTATGTGATAGTGTTATCGGAACGCTTCTCAACATTCAGGGAAAGACAAAGGATGGTGTGAATGCTCGATTAGATTTGGTTGTGATGGGCATTAGAGAGCAGTTAGCTTCGCAGCAAAGAGGTAAATCCACATATCTTCCCCCTGGCATGTCATACATTGTCCAAAAAAGAGAAAAAAAGTTTTTGTGAGTGTTTGCGTGGTGTCAAAGTACCACAAGGTTACTCCTCAAATATCAATAGACTTGTCTCGATGAAGGATCTCAAATTAGTTGGCCTAAAGTCTCATGATTGTCATGTCTTAATGCAACAACTTCTACCAGTGGCTATTCGGGACATTTTGCCTAAAAAAATTTGACGTGTCATAACTAGATTGTGCATATTCTTCAATGCTATATGTAGCAAAGTCATTGACCCTTTGAAGTTGGATGACTTGGAAAATGAGGCTGCCATTATATTGTGCCAATTGGAGATGTATTTTCCTCCTTCTTTTTTTGACATTATGGTTCACTTAATTGTTCATCTAGTGAGGGAAATTAGATTGTGTGGCCCTGTTAATTTAAGGTGGATGTACCCAATTGAGCGATACATGAAAATATTGAAAGGGTATGTTAAGAACCAATATCGTCCTGAAGCATCTATCATTCAGAGGTACGTTGTAGAAGAAGCTATTGAGTTTTGTTTAGATTACATGTCTAAGGTGGAACCTATAGAGATTCCTAAGTCTCGTCATGAGGGAAGATGTGCAGGAAAGGGTACGCGGAGTTTAGCTATTAAGAGCATGAGTCGGGCAGAAGTTCTTCAGGCACATATGTATATATTGAATAACACTAGTGAGGTTCAACCTTACTTATCTACTCATAAAAACATTGTCAAGGAGAAGTATCCTCGAATGAGCAAAAAAGATAAGTTGATTGAGCATAACAAGACTATCCTAAATTGGTTTAAAGTGCAAATCGTTAATGCTAATAGTGTTTCTGAAACATTAGAATGGCTAGCACATGGGCCTAACTTTGATATCATATGTTGGGGTGGATACGATATCAATAAGTTTTCATTTTATACAAAGACCCAAGATGACAAGAGTACAATGCAAAACAGTGGGGTTATGGTTGTGGCTGAATCCATGCACTTTTCTAGTTCAAAGGATAAGAACCCCATCATGGCATCCATATCTTATTTTGGAGTCATTGAAGATATTTGGGAGGTTGATTAGACTAAATTTACTGTACCAATTTTTAAATGTAAGTGGGTAGACAATAATAGTGGCGTACAAATTGATGAATTAGGATGTACATTGGTGGACCTTAACAAGGTAGCTTATAAGGAGGAGCCTTTTATCATGGCATCTCATGCGAAACAAGTGTTTTATGTTAGTGATCCTTCTAGCCAAAGATGGTCAGTGGTTCTCCAAGGTGGCTAACTTAAGCTTTTATCATTGTTGGCTAACTGAAGCTTTATCATTGCCGTTTGTTTTGATGTTGTTGATTGACCTATTTGAAATTTCTGATAGGGACTTAGCTATTATGACCCTAAGGCCCTCGTAGAGTAGTATTTAAGGGACTTAGCTATTTGAAATTTCTGAAGCTTTATCGTTGATTGTTGATTGCCGTCTGTTTTGATGTTTGACATTAATGTTTTCTTATGCAGTGGTTGTTCTGGACACGTTTGGCTGCTGCAACTGCTTTCCTTTTGAAGCAATATCAGTCAATCCAACCCAGTGGATTACTTAGTTGGCTCCACATAGATTTCGAAGTTGGTTGTGATAGTTGGGTGTATTGTTTTCACTTTTCACTATTTTGTTTCTTGTACCTGTAGTATTTGTACAAGGGCTTACCAACTTAAGTCAATTGAAAACTTTGTTTCCCTTCTTGACAAGTATTTGTACAGTATCTCTGAGCCTTTTGTGAATCTTCTTCGTCAGATAAATAATTACGTTGTTTTTCAATTCTTCGTCAGATAAATAATTAGATGGACTTTCTATGTACAGAGTCCTGTCCCATGTATGTTGCTGAACAGAAACCACTTTTTTTTTTAAAAAAAAACCTCCAGTTTTAACATCGGTTCTTAATTCACCAGATGTAAAAAATCAGTATTCATATCGGTTCCCATATAAAACCGATGTCAAATATACGCTTATATTTGATAAAAAACTGACTTTTCATAACGGGTGTACGGCTAACCGATATAAAAACAACTTTTCGCATCGGTTCCGCACCCGATATGAAATGTCCCTATTTTTTATATCTTCTTTTTCTGCATCGGTTCAGGAATCGATATGAAATGTCAATTTTAACCGATATGAAATGCCTTTTTCCATTAGTGAATATTGTATCATCCGCGAATTGGAGCATTGGGATGGATAATGACTCGCTTACCTTACACCCCGCTAGACTTTTAGAATCTACGTTGTTACGGACTAAACCCGCCAGACCTTCTGCGGCTATAAGAAATAAGATCGGTGCTACAAATTCTTCGGTTGGGCTTCCATTGACTAGAACTGAGATGGAGTTTGAAGAGTAACACACTTTCATCCAACTTCTCCATTTTTTATTGAAACCCATCCTGGCTAACATGTAATCCAAGTAATCCCAATTCACTAAATCGCACGCCTTCTCGAAATCAGCCTTAAGCACCAGACAACTCTGTTTCCTTCTTTTTGCCAAATCCAATACCTCATTCACCATTACGACACCATCCAAAATCTGCCTTCCAAGGAGGAAAGCGTTCTGGCTATCGGAAATGACCTTGCTTAGTACCTTTTTGAATCTGCCTGCTAGCACCTTTGCCAACATCTTGTATAAACATCCGATCAGCGAGATGGGCCTGTATTCATTCAACCTCTGTGGACTATTGTTTTTAGGAATGAGGGCCAAGAAAGAAGCTTGGGCAATCTCACCAGTGAGTGGAACTCTTTGAAGAAGTTTAGGATCTCCGGACTGACGATATTTCAGCAATTTTTTATGAAATTGAAATTAAATTCATCCGGTCCCAGACTTTTGTTCCCATCACACTCCCACACCACCTCCTTGATTTCATCCACAGTGAATGGTGCGACTAACATCTTGTTTTCCTCCAAGTATACTTGCTTAAAGCACACCCCCTCCAATGTTGGCCTTTTGAAAACTTCTTCTCTAAATCCCAACTCAAAGTGATTTTTCACCGCTACTTTAACACCTTGAACATCATCTATCCATTGATCGTGCACTCTGACTTTAAGTAGCTGAGTTTTTCTCCTATTTCCCCTGGATGCATGCATGAAAGAACCAGGTATTAGAGTCACCTTCCGCTATCCACTTAGCTCTTGCTTTCTGAGCTAGAATGCTTTCTTTCATATGTAACTCCTGCCAAAATTTTGCACTCAACGCTTTCTTGTGTTCGACTTTTGGGGATCCACCCTCAGTTGCAATCCTCTCAACTTCGTTCAACTCTTTTACTATATTGTCAATATGAAGATCTTTAATACCAAACACTTCTCTATTCCATCTTCTAAGTCCCTCTTTCAGCATCTTAAATTTTTTTTATCACATAGTAATGTTTGCCTTCCACCTAGTGTGATGACCAACACTCTTGCACGAACTTCATGAAATCTGTGTTCCAACCAGCAATTATTAAATCTAAAAGGCTTCGGTCCCCAATCTAGCTCCGAATTTACCAGCTAAACTGGACAATGATCTTAAATGTCTCTATCTCCTACCCATTGAGCCGAGGTCTTCCACCTTGCAATAATCCCTCCTGACAATAGAAATCTGTCAATCCTACTCATAGAGTTACCATCAGCTCCGAACCACGTGAATTTCTTGCCTAAAACAGGTAAGTCGACTAGCTCCATGTCTTCAATGAAACTTTGAAACTCCCTCATTTCGGTTTGATTAGGGTTAACCGTATTGCCCTGCCTTTCTGCCCTTCACATACTGCGTTGAAATCCCCCGCTACGCACCAATCTCCTATGGCAAATTCACTTTTCAGTCCATGTAATTCTTCCCACGTGCGTCGCTTACCAAACCTACTACAAGCTGAGTATACGTTTACCAAATAGCATAACACCTGTCCTCCTGCACACCCCAATGAAATGTTCTCCGGAGAAAGAAAATTTAACATCGAGCAATCCAGACTCCTTATACGTAGATATTAGTCCTTAGAGGTATTGAGATACATTTAAGGAGTTGACATCTCCCACAAAGTGTTCTTCCATACACACCGGCTAGGGATCAAAATCATGACTAGAGGTTAAGAAGTCCAAATATCTACTCGTATTCTAAACCATGCTAGTGCTTGCGGTTGAACTTTGCAATTGACTAGTACTAGTAAATATGAGTAATCAACTAATTCTTAGCGGATAATCCAAATTTATTATGCTTTAATTAGTCAAACACCATCGTAAGTTCTTATTTTCACGAATATATTACATGCCACTACTAGTGGTTATGGCAACGTTAGCAGCAGACTCTTGTGTGAGGCTAGTGGGACCAGTAATGTGAACATGGCGTTGGGAAAGTCATTGTTGTGCATGATTCTTATTTTGACACATCAGAGCAGATAATAAATATGCGACGTTCCTACACGATTGCACACAGGCTAGCTATAAGTTCAATCTACTTAGTCGGGAAAAAGATATTTATCAAAACAAATTGCTATTTTTTTAAAGTTTCAGTAATGTTTTTTTCTGTATTTTCAACATCTCAAAATATCATAATCATATACAGTAATACAACTCATAATTAACAATATATGTATCATCGGCCTAAATTTCGAAGAACATTTTTTTGTTAATATGTCATTGGTGCGTGGGGAACCTGACTGACCACGAGTATCCGACTTTGTCTGCTCGTGTGGTTTTTCCTCACAACATAATTTTTGCCACACCCAAGGTTCGAACACAAGACTTTGGGATGGAATCCGAGTCCAGTTACCACTCAAACCAACTCTTATTGGTAAATTTCGAAGAACATAATATACTTATCAACAGGCTATTAAAACAATAAATTTAATTTATATACGTCGTTGCGGTATAAAATATTTTATAACGTCGATCAATCATGAAACAACATGTTATAAAAAATTAATTTTATCTTAATTTTTGGGTGGGAACCCAACCGCTCTGCAGGGCTTTTCCGAGGCTGTTTCTACTCTCGAATCAGCAAGAGGGTAGTGTGGCGGAGTTTGGCATTTGGGTGGATGGGGTTTGTAATGGGTTAGGACACCCCTAGTGTCTTAGTTTTGACAAATAAATAAATAATTATATATGTGTGTGTGTGTGTGATCTTTTGCTTTTCAAAAAAAAAATTATCTTAATTACCTTAAAAGTCACATATACCGTGAATTTTTGTTTTATTAATGATATAAAACGGTGAGATCTGCTGTGATAGTTTATTAGAAGTCCTAAATATAGACTCTTTTTGGATAGCAAATTTCATACCCCTCATTGGCCCATATACCCCCCAATTCTCCAAAGATCCAATTTTATCTTTTTCAAAAAAAAATTCCACAAAAGCCTTAAATTAATTCCAGAAAAATAATTCTTTAGTTTTTTCAGAACGTAAAAAAAATATCATTCCAGGAAAAACTAAAATTATTTTTCTTGGAAAATAATATTTTAGTTATTTCTGGAATTATATTTTTTTTTGAAACACCGGAATTATATTATTAATAATTGTATTTTTTATTTAAAAATATTATGAAAGTTAAATTTAATATTTTATGGAGAGCGAAAATCGGTTCTGACACTGGATTATTGCATTGAAAGTGAAATATTGGTTTCGATCAATTTGCTCGATTTGCACCGAAACTTTGTTAGAAAATACGGAAAACTCAAAAATTCCTTTTTAGACTACTTTTTAATTCATTTTTTATATTTTTCATAGTGTCAAAAAAATCCAAATTATTATCAATAGTTTTTATTGTTTTTTAAATATTTTAGGTACTAATCTTATATTTTTCAGATTTTATTTAGTTTGTTTTGTTAATTTTTCTGTCATCTTAGCCATTATAGGACATTGTTGGTTATTTTAGTGAATATGTCTGATATATCTAGACATGAGATAACCGAACGATAATCAATATTCATATTTGTTTCATTGTTTCATTTTTTTTATCAGTAATAAATAAAGGCAAAAACCAAAACTATTCTCTACTATGTTGTATTCCCATAGCATCAGCTAAAGCAGTCATAGATAAATCAGTTGGGCAATGCCGCCAAAAAAATTGGTCCGAACTCGAGGAAGCTCCGTGCTTGGCTAACAAGTCAGCAACCTGGTTTCCTTCCTGGAGAGTGTGGGCGAAGGAGAGAGATATAAAAGGCATTTCATATCGGTTAAAATTGACATTTCATATCGGTTCCTGAACCGATGCCGAAAACGGAGATATAGAAAATAGGGACATTTCATATCGGTTCCTAAACCGTTATGAAAAGTTGTTTTTATATCGGGTGCCCCTAGAACTGTTATGAAAAGTCAGTTTTTTATCAAATATATGCGTACATTTAACATCGGTTTTATATGGGAACCGATATGAATACTGATTTTTAACATCGGTTTTCTATGGAAACCGATATGAAAAGTCTTTTTTTAAAAAAAAAGTGAGGTTTCCAAGATCACTGTCCATGATTCTTTTAATAATTCAAATTATTGTATCAATCAGCTCATGAGCATGTGATTCCTTCATTAAATTCACAACCAAAAACCAGTAAATCTGTAACAATAACAACAATCCAAAAGTGATATCAAATCATGCACCGCTCCTCACATCAAGAAACAACTTATAAAAAATTAATCATCCATACAAATAAGCTACTAACAGTAGAACTAGATGTGCTGACCAGTGTTTATTAAAATAATCATCCATAAAAAAAATCATCCACACATGCTAAAGTTTATTAAATAAAAAGAAGATATGTCTTTATCATATTTAGATGTTACACATACGGAAAACATAAAGCTGATACACTAGAAGCTTGATGTTACATATAAAGCTAATACACTAGAAGCTTGATAAAAGAGCAGGAAGAAGTAGATGCATGTGTTCATCCAAAGTCCCTGCAGGACCAGAAACAAAATCGTCAGTTTCCCGTATCCAGCCACAAGTTTACAATATCCCCACGAAACTGAAAATATGAAACCTGTTTTTATCATTAACAAAACAGTAACAGGGCGTGATTTTCACAATCTAAGCTTAGGAAGTTGATTGGTTTAATCGGATGTACAAGGGGTATGTTGCACATAATCAGCCTCTGCCTCATGTTTCTTTTTCTTTTATTTTCTAATTTTTGAGGCACTAACAGAAAAGCAGCCTCTCATTTGTACACCAAGTTTAAGTTCGACGAATCCTATAATTTCTAGCGTAGGCGCGTATAAATTTCCAAACATTAAAACTCAAATTTCTCAATAAAACAATTCAATTGAAATTTTCTATTCTTTTTTTTAAAACAACTACAAAAGTAATCTTAATAACTTTGCTAGTTAGAGTTCTTACCCTTGATGCTCCATCTAGCGATTGAACTGAATCAGCCCACGACATTATGAGCCCCAAAATCAAGAAACAGACCCTAATCTCTCCACATCTACAAGTTCAGCCACTGAGTGAATGAATGGTCTCCAACATAGTTTGATTCAACAGTCCCAAAGACAAGGAAACAACAAAATGATCATGAATTGGTATGAGACCGATTTCAGATTGGATAAAACTATAGTTAGGAGAAGAGGAATGTTCAAATTTGAGTTAGGGTTTAAGAAAAAAGGAGGAAGCCGAATCAGGGGCATAAACAACTGAAAATCAACTTACCAATCAATGGAGAAGAAGGATTGGTCGCGGTTCACTACTCCGGCGCAGTGGTGCGACTTCCGGCATATCTCAGTTACTACTGTCCAGTGTCCACCAGAGAAGAACCAGTTCTTCTGCCTAAGAATTCAGTTACTACTGTCCAGTGTCCAGTAAATATGCCTTCATTGTAAAGATTAAATGAAAACAAATACCTTTCATCCATGGGAACACATGAAACTGTGATATCAACATTTGTATCAATATGTTTCTGTAATGCAACAATACTATAGTTTTGAAAACCAGAAACAAGAATACGAGTTGTAATCTAAGATTAGAAATGATATAAATGAATTTCAGTTCACCTGTACAAAATCCATATTGTCCATTCTGTAAAGATAATCACCAGAAAGTATCAATATATGCTCAACATTATTGTTCTTGGCTTCCTAAGTGAAACAATGCAAACCTCCAGACCAAACCAAACCTTTATTTTGAGCAACATCACAAAATTGATTTTGTTTACCTCAAAAACCCATTTACATTGATTCTGCTTCTCCCAATTAGGTAAAAACAACTTTTAATCCAGGTAAAAACAACTTTTAATCTATGTCATTCACAAGAAATTAACTTAAGAATTTCTCTTCAAAGTTCAAGCAATCACTAAAAGAAGGTAAAAACAACTTTTAATCTAGGTGATAGGAAAGTACTAAAAGAAAACTAACATATATATTCTAATTGATTAATTCATTCACACCACTCTGCTATTGATGAACCTATCCAAAGAACAAAAGAGATACAATAACTGTAAGAATATATAAAATCCAGCTCAAACTAACATTCAAAGTTGATTGCAAATTATAGCTTACCATTATGATCTTTGACCCGTCGAGTCTATACCTCACGCGCTTTCCAACAATCTCAGCAGCCTTTACAAGATCCTCGAGCATTGCTTCATGAACTGCAGTGAGGGTACGGCTACATGGACGCTGAGCAGCAGAACCCTTCTTTAGTGGCCTCAATATCCTCCGGGTGGTGTAACACCCATTTCTACCCGGTAATTTATTAGCATAAAATCAGAGTTTTCAACAATGAAACGGATGTCACACTTTTCGACTTAAAAAAAACCTTAAACGGATACATAACACTCATCCCTCGGATGAACTGGAAAACAACATTTTTAGTCTTAAAAACAAATCAACTCTTACTCATTCACGCAGCGGAAAATCATAAGGGTTCAACTAAAACAAACGTAGTGACCATGTAAGATTTATAACATCAAAATCCACAAAATAACATAAACAATATAAATAGTGTTCATCCCCCCGAGTGCTACGTATCAGAGCGACGACACGACCGAACTAGTGAAGTACAACAACCTTCACTCGTGGATACCTGCACGTTACCAACATAGGAGTAACATTCAAACAGAAGGGGTGAGATATCACACAGTATAAAGAATCGTATGAAAGACCGTATATCTAGGTAAGAAAGTCAGATAATCATAACAAACAACAGGTCAACAACAGCATGGACATAACAGTCAATATCAGCACAACGGTCAACATCAGAACAACATGCAAATATCATCTCAACAGTCAAATATCGACCCAACAGTCAATATATAACGACAACAGTCAATATACAACGACAACGGTCAATATACAACAACAACAGTCAATATGCAACAACAACAGTTCACCACAGTCAGTGACTTCAAACATGCGGTATGAATGCGGGATGCTCAACAGAGGGCCAAGTACCCTATAATGCATGTGGTATACCGGGTCCAGCCAAATGAGGCTTCCAAGAAAAATCCATGCCAAAAGAGGCAATCCAACGTGGTAGAGACTAGCTCCGGGGCCAACTACCCCATATGCAAATGATATGCATGCGACACAATGATGTAACACGGACAATCAACAACAAGCAACATATCTTAGCACACAATGACACAAGACTCAACACTGGCCATAGGCCCACAACACAAAATCAACAATGGCCACCGGCCTACGACAACAAATCCATGCCTTAAAGAGGCAATCCAACATTGGCCACCGGCCTACGACAACAAATCAACAAGACAACATGGCGCTAAGTCCACCAACAAGGCAACAACAACGAATCAACAAGACAACAGGGCGCTAAGGCCACCAACAAGGCAACAACACTAGGGAACAATACTAGGCGCTAAGGCGCCAAAGGGCAACCCACAAAAAAATAGGAACAACTCGCAAAAATAGGAATAGTGCCAAAATATAGGAGCAATAACAGTAATTTTCGAAAACAGTAACAGCAATTTTCGGGAACAGTTTTCAGAAACAGCAACAATTTTCGGAAACAGTTTTCAGAACCAGCAACAATGATTTCTTTCAGCAACAGCAATAATAATTTTTCAGCAACAGCAATAATAATTTCCAGCAAC
Organism: Astragalus membranaceus; assembly: GCA_039519185.1. Lineage (NCBI taxonomy): Eukaryota > Viridiplantae > Streptophyta > Magnoliopsida > Fabales > Fabaceae > Astragalus > Astragalus membranaceus. Next base: position 19,067,938 of record CM076846.1, read on the forward strand.
AGCAATAATAATTTCCAGCAACAGCAATAACAGCTTCCAGCAACAGCAATAATAATTTCCAGCCAACATACCTCTACTTCGGTGAATTAATTAACCTATCAAACGGTATCGAAACTTAGCAAAGGACCCCTCTATGGAAAGCTAAGAATGTCTAGTTCCTGACTATAATTTTTATTTTGCAAAATAATGGTCCAATTCGTACAGTTTCAGTAAATAAGTAACAAGGTTCAGAAAACAGGACAGCCACCATGACCTAGCTTGTGACACCTCTAAAATTATCAAAACTCAGTCAAATGACATGGGACTTGAGCCTAACCCGAAAAAAATTGAGTGTTGTTTTCAATGAATCAAGAATCATTCAAAAAGGAGTTCAAACGAAAACGTTATACACGAAATACCGAACCTATATCCAGATTGTTTCCAGAATTTTAACCTAACTTGTGACACCTATAACTCGAGCTATACAACTCCAAATGCAACCAAACTAGTTCCAAATCAACAAGCATTAAGTCTAGTTTCTGAAAAGGTAAACCACATAATTTTTGGACCACTATATTGTTCCCAGTTACTATATAACCGAACCTATACCCAGTTTTCTTTGCGAATTAAAAACCCCAAATTGATTTCCAACCTCCACAACATATTCAAACATCAACAAGTGATCTCAAACATCAACAAATAGGTTCAATCATCAACAATTGGTTCAACAAGGCAACACAAACATATAATCATACATGTGATAAATCATCATACCCTAGCCCCCACATGTAATCATCAAACATAGTATTAGGGCATGTGAACATCAATTACATGACAAAATCAACCAATATAGCATTCAAGGCATTTTATCAAACACATAATAAACATGATACACATATGATGACTACCAAACCCTAACCCACATACAACCCTTCAAACCAACCCTTATAAAGCATGAACCTCACCCTTACCTTAGCTTTTAGAATCGAAACCCTAGCCTTAGGAAGTACCACGAAATCTAGCTTTCCTTCTCTCTCCTTGTGCTACGCCTCTCTCTCTCTCTCTCTCTCTCTCTTGTGCCTTGTGGATTCACGCCTTCTTCTCTTCTTTTCTCTCTAGCCGTTGCCCTCTCCTCTTCTCTTCTCACTTTCTAATTGTGTTTTGTTTCTAATTATGAGAGAAACCCTAACCTAATTCCCTTAAGTAGACTCATCACCCATCATGGGCTATTTTCCTTAGCCCTATTCGCATACCCTCTTGGGCTAGTTCCCTCCACTTAGTTATTTCCAATCCTAATATGCACCAACACACTAAAATAATTAACTTACATTTCTATTATTATATCTATCACATAAAACTAATATAATTAATTAAATAAATAAATCAATATATATTTAATTAATTTTGGGGCGTTACAACTCTCCCCCACTTAAAAGAGTTTCGTCCTCGAAATTTTACCTGATCCAAACAACCTGCAATGTAAACAATGGTTAGTACTAAAAGACAACAGTTGGTCGTTAACTGATACAACGACTCGACGACTTGGCCGGACGGACCAACCATTGCTTTGATACCACTATTGTAACACCCATTTCTACCCGGTAATTTATTAGCGTAAAATCAGAGTTTTCAACAATGAAACGGATGTCACACTTTTCGACTTAAAAAAAAACCTTAAACGGAGACATAACACTCATCCCTCGGATGAACCGGCAAACAACATTTTTAGTCTTAAAAACAAGTCAACTCTTACTCATTCACGCAGCGGAAAATCATAAGGGTTCAACTAAAACAAACGTAGTGACCATGTAAGATTTATAACATCAAAATCCACAAAATAACATAAACAATATAAATAGTGTTCATCCCCCCGAGTGCTACGTATCAGAGCGACGACACGACCGAACTAGTGAAGTACAACAGCCTTCACTCGTGGATATTGATAACCTTATTTTATATAGGTTATTTATGCTCCTAAAACTTACATCAAGCTTATTTCTCAAGTAATTCTAGTGCTTAAATATGTGAATATATGAATATTAGGATAAATATAGGTTATAAGTCAATTCCTTAAAAGTTGGGCATAGTCAATGCATTTGTGAATATGTTTGATGTTTTGCTTTAGCGCTGCAGCGTGTGCTATCAAGGAAACGCTACAGCGTTATATGACGGCTGACTATTAAGATATTTGTGTGGCCACTTGAGGACATGATGAGTCACCACCCTTATCTCTTCCTCTCAGCTGGAATTGTTGACTTTCAAATGGATGCTAAATTACACTTGGCGCCTCCTAAATGGAACCCATGTGATAGTTGTTGTATTCCATCATTACCACTTTTTGTAAAAGTGCTTTAAGGATAATATCTAAGTTTAATAATCATCATGTAATATTATTATACTATTAAGACTTAGATATTAATTAGATAAATTAAGATTGCTTCACCAAGAGGCAATACACGTAGACAAGTGTGGTAACTTGAGAGAGGACACATACATACGTAGTAGCTACTCTCCATTGTTATTCCACTCTTAAGCTTTTATTTTTAGCATAGTTTTCTAAGTTCTCATTCAAGGTTTTGCTCACGCCTCAACTTCATCTCTTGTATGCTACTTGGGATCATTGGAGTGCATCTTTTGCAACCACTCTTCTCTTGTCTTCATACGGTAATACATAATCTCAAGTTGTATTATCTTGATGGAACTTGTGATGAGCTAACTTTGTTGTAGTTGGATTGTTCTTGGTATGTAATGAACCTTGAGTAACTTTTGTATAATATTATGATGTTTGTGTTTTATTCCTTGTGTCATAATACTTTCAATCTTGGTTTGGGAATGATCAACTAAAACAAGGTAACTTTGTGGGTACAGACATGGTTCACAAAGAGAACTCAAGGAATGATATGAATGAAAACCCTTTAAAGACATTTAAAGGAAGCACTACTTAACTCTAGACATAGGGGAGTAGTAGTTCATAAGGCAAATGTTGTAAGAGCTTAATATACAGGGGTAAAACTTATTTAGAGCCTAGACATAGGAGTCTTGAAACATAGCCCTGACGAAAGTGACTGAAAGGCACGCCACCAAGGCGCTACAGCGTCTAAGGATTCTGAAGCGCTACAGCGCTTAACGCTACAGCGTCTAATATTATCTGAACATTACTCTTGGGGACTTACATAACTATTGAGCTATCCAACTCACTTTTAATTACTGCAAACTTAATACTGTTTTATCACAACTTATAATGTTTACAACTTTTTATCTCCACTTGTTACTTAATTCTTTTCACTAAGATTCTAAACACTTAAACTTCATAGATTAATTCCAATCCCTGTGGGAACGAACTTTACTTATCAATATATTACTTGTTGCGATTGTGTATACTTGCACATCACCTTTTCGCACAACAAGTTTTTGGCGCCGTTGCCGGGGATTGCATTTAATTTTCATTGTTTCAGTTTTTAGTAAACTTAGTGCCTATTTTACACTGGTGTGTTGTTTCTTGTTGCTGCAGCAGTAAGCGCTACAGCGTATGCCCAGGTCTCAACCACCAGAATTTGAACCATACTCAGAACCAGAGAGAAGGTTCAGGAAGCTAAGACATCTTCACAGGCTCAGACCCACCATGTCAGAACATAGCCATAGGACCATTTCTGGTAGAGCTAACACTCTACATGGCAGATCTAGCTCTGGTAGAGGAGGGACTGAACCAGGTGGAAGGGGTAGAGGTAGACATCAGCAACCACCCACTCCAACCTTACATGACCAAGAGGACTGGTATAGACATCAATTCATAAATGAAGGACCTGCGCAAATGGTAAATGACAGAGATAGACCAATGAGGGACTATGCTGTGTTTGATCCACAAACCATGGAGACAAGCATAGCAAGACCTACTCTCAACACAGCTCAGTTTGAATTCAAACCTATGATGTTCCAAATGTTGCAAACAGTGGGACAGTTTGGTGGTGCTGCTCAAGAGGACCCATATTTACACTTAAAGCAATTTTTGGAAGTCTGCAGTAACTTCATCATTCCAGGGGTAAGTGATGATGCATTCAGATTAAAACTTTTTCCTTATTCCTTGAAGGATAGAGCAAATGCCTGGTTAACTTCTCTTGAGCCTAACTCTATCCATACTTGGAATGAAATGGCTGAGAAATTCTTAGCAAAATACTTTCCCCCAAGTAAGAATGCAAGAATGAGGAATGAGGTTACTGCATTCAGACAAAGAGATGCTGAAACACTGTTTGAGGCATGGGAGAGATGGAAAGAGCTGTTGAGAAAGTGCCCTCATCATGGTATACCTGTGATTATCCAAATGGAGACCTTCTACAATGGACTAGATCCAACAACCAGACAAATGCTAGATGCTTCTTCAGGGGGTGTGTTGTTGAAAACCTCCTATAATGAGGCATGTGAACTGATTGATGACATTGCCACAAATAACTATCAATGGCCTACAGAAAGGTTAGCTCAGCAAAAGAAGGTAGCTGGTGTACATGAAGTAAGTGAAGTTTCTGCTTTATCTGCACAGGTTGCCTCTCTTACTAACATGATAAAATCTATGAGCACATCAAACGCTGTAGCGGTTACTGCTGCAGCGATACATGAACCTACAGTAGCTGTTATTGAGCAAGCCTCTCCAGGGTCAGTAAGCTGTGTATATTGTGGAGGAGAGCATTTGTATGAAGAATGTCCTGGTAATCCTGTCTCTGTGAACTTTGTGGGTTTCAATAAAAACAATAATCCCTATTCAAATACATATAATCCTGGTTGGAGGAACCACCCCAATTTCAGATGGGGAGCCAACAATGCAACAACACCTAATTATAGTGCTCCAGCAAATCCACCAGGATTCCCTGCTCAGAATTACCAAAGACAGAATGCCCCTGTGATAGATAATTCATTAGAAGGATTGATGAAAGGTTTCATGAGTGATTGCAAGACAGCCCTGAAAACTCATGAAGCTTCCATTAAAAATCTAGAAGTGCAGATGGGGCAGATGGCTAATGTCCTTTCCCAAAGAATTAGTGGATCATTACCATCCACTACAGAAGCTTCAACTTCAGGTACTGCAGGGAAGGAGCATGTAAAAGCTATAACCTTAAGGAGTGGGAGAGATTTGATAGGATCTTCAACTGTTTCAGATGATGAAAAAAACAAAAATTCTGAAAAACAAAAAGAACCTACAACAAGCGCTATAGCGCCGGAACCTACCGCTACAGCGCTTGTTGTTGAAAGAACACCACCACCACCCAAAATTATTCCAACATACCCAGATCCTCCATATCCTCAAAGACTTCGAAAGGCTCATGAAGACAAGCAATTCAACAAATTCATAGAAGTCCTTAAACAATTGCACATTAATGTTCCTTTGGTGGAGGCTCTCCAACAAATGCCTAACTATGCAAAGTTTATGAAGGATGTGCTTACTAAGAGGAGGAGACTAGGGGAATTTGAAACAGTGGCAATGACTGGGGAATGCAGCATGTTGATGCAAAACAAGCTCCCACCCAAATCAAAGGATCCTGGCAGTTTTACTATACCATGCTCAATTGGAAACTTTTACTCTGGCCGTGCCCTATGTGATTTGGGAGCCAGCATAAATCTCATGCCTAAGTCCATATACACTCAGCTAGGAGTGGGAACTGCCAGACCTACCTCACTAACACTGCAGCTTGCTGATAGAACTCTTGCATATCCAGAAGGAATCTTAGAAGATGTTCTAATAAAGGTAGACAAATTTGTATTTCCTGTTGATTTTGTAATCTTAGACTTTGATGCAGATAAAGAAGTACCCATCATATTGGGAAGACCATTCTTGGCCACTGGAAGAACTTTGATAGATGTGCAAAGAGGAGAATTGATCATGAGAGTCAATGACCAAGAAGTCAAGTTCAACATTCTCAATGCTATGAAATTTCCAGATCCCAATATTGAAGAGTGCTCCTTTGTGTCTGTTATTGATAAAGTAGTTCAAGATCACTTCCAGAAAAGCACAGATCATCTGAGGCAATTACTGAACAACAGTAAAGATACATGGTCTGATACAGAAGCTGCAGGAGAAGAGGAACAGACAGCCAAAGAAATCTGGGCTAAGAGATATGAATCATTGGAGCAGGAGAATGCAGACATAAGAAAGGATCTCCCCTCCACTGAACAACCACCAACTCTGGAACTTAAAGATTTGCCTTCACACCTCAAATATGCTTATCTAGGTAACAATAGTACTTTGCCTGTTATAATTGCTGCTGACCTTTCTGAAAAGCAGGAACAGGATCTGATTCAGACGCTATAGCGGCATAAAAAGGCAATCGGTTGGCAAATGTCAGACATAAAAGGTATCAGTCCAACCATTTGTATGCACAGAATAGTGTTGGAAGAAGACTCTAAAAATTACATTGAGGGGCAGAGGAGGTTGAATCCAATTATGAAAGAGGTGGTGAAGAAGGAAATCATCAAGTGGTTGGATGCAGGTATTGTATACCCTATTTCTGACAGTGCATGGGTTAGTCCTGTGCAGTGTGTGCCAAAGAAGGGAGGGGTAACAGTAATAACAAATGAAATGAATGAGCTGCTTCCAACCAGAAAGATAACAGGCTGGAGAATATGCATGGATTACAGGAGGTTGAATAAGGCAACAAGAAAGGACCATTTTCCATTACCTTTCATTGACCAGATGCTGGACAGGCTAGCAGGTAAAGAATTTTATTGCTTTCTTGATGGTTATTCAGGCTATAACCAGATTGCAATATTACCTGAAGACCAGCAGAAAACTACTTTCACTTGTCCATATGGCACCTTTGCTTTTAGAAGGATGCCATTTGGCCTGTGTAATGCACCTGCCACTTTTCAAAGGTGTATGATGGCAATTTTCTCTGATTACATTGAAAGATCCATGGAAGTCTTCATGGATGATTTCTCTGTGTTTGGAGAAACATTCCATCTATGCTTATTCAACTTGGAAGAAATCTTGATTAGATGTGAAGAAACTAACCTTGTGCTGAACTGGGAGAAATGTCATTTTATGGTGCAAGAAGGTATAGTTTTGGGACATAAGGTATCAAAAAAAGGATTGGAAGTGGACAAGGCAAAAATAGAGGTCATTGAGAAGCTATCTCCTCCAACAAACATCAAAGGTATTAGAAGCTTTTTGGGGCATGCTGGATTTTATAGGAGATTCATAAAAGATTTTTCAAAAATCTCCAAACCTTTGTGCCAACTGTTACAGCATGATAACCCCTTTATATTTGATGAAACATGCATATTAGCCTTTGATAAGTTAAAAAAAGCTTTAATAACAGCACCAGTTATTATAGCTCCTGACTGGAGTAAACCTTTTGAGCTTATGTGTGATGCTAGTGACTTTGCCATTGGAGCTGTCCTTGGGCAAAGGTATGATAAAATTTTTCACTCTGTATATTATGCTAGCAAGACACTTGTAGAAGCCCAATTGAATTACACAGTCACTGAAAAAGAACTATTAGCTGTAGTCTTTGCATTTGATAAGTTTAGATCATATTTGGTTGGCACCAAGGTAATAGTCTTCACAGACCATTCAGCCATTAAATACTTGATAACAAAAAAAGATGCAAAGCCTAGGCTAATTAGGTGGGTTCTCCTACTCCAAGAATTTGATTTAGAAATAAGGGACAAAAAGGGAGTGGAGAACCAAGTTGCTGATCATCTTTCTAGATTAGAAAGAGACATTGCAGGTACAGCAGGTGGGGAGATCAAAGAATACTTTCCAGATGAACAGCTTTTGGCAATGACTGATGACTCAACAACCGCTGTAGCGGTCAGTATAACAACACTTGACGCTGTAGCGGCTGAACCAGCAACACCTTGGTATGCTGACATAGTAAACTTTCTGGTCAGCAAGGCGGTACCTGCTGAGATGACTTATCAGCAAAGAAGAAGGTTCTTCCACACACTGAAACAATATTATTGGGATGAACCTTTTCTATACAAGAAGTGTCAAGACCAGTTAATGAGGAGATGCCTAGCAGAGGAAGAACAAATTCAAGTGCTACAGCACTGCCATTCTGCACCATGTGGTGGGCATTTTGGTGGTATTAGAACTGCTGCAAATGTATTGCAATCTGGATACTTTTGGCCTTCACTTTTCAAAGATGCTCAAGACTTTGTTAAAAAATGTAACAGGTGCCAAAGAACAGGGAATATTTCAAACAAACATGAAATGCCTTTAACAAACATTCTAGAGGTTGAACTCTTTGATGTTTGGGGAATGGATTTCATGGGACCTTTTCCCCCTTCTCATGGAAACCTATACATTTTAGTAGCAGTAGACTATGTTTCAAAATGGGTGGAAACTGTGGCTTTACCCAACAATGATGCAAAGTCTGTGAGCAAATTTTTATTGAAAAACATTTTCACTCGTTTTGGAACTCCTAGAGCCATCATAAGTGATGAGGGATCTCATTTTTGTAATAAACTAATTGAGACCCTATTGGCTAAATATGGAGTCAAACATAAAATAGCAACTGCTTATCATCCACAGACTAGTGGTCAAACTGAATTGTCAAATAGAGAAATAAAAAGGATGTTGGAAAAAATGGTAGGGCCTTCAAGAAAAGATTGGTCAATACATTTAGATGATGCTTTATGGGCCTACAGAACAGCTTATAAAACACCTTTGGGGATGTCCCCCTATAGGTTGGTTTATGGGAAGTCCTGTCACCTACCAATTGAACTTCAACACAAGGCCCATTGGGCTCTAAAAAAACTCAATTTTGACTACAAGAAAGCAGGAGATGCTAGATTGCTGCAATTGAATGAATTGGAAGAACTTAGGCATTTTGCCTATGAGAATGCAGCAATCTATAAAGAGAAAACCAAGGTATGGCATGATCAAAAACTGATAAAAAAAGATCTCACAGAAGGAGGACAGGTATTGCTTTACAACTCCAGGTTAAGGTTGTTTCCTGGAAAGTTAAAATCTAGGTGGTCAGGCCCTTTTCAATTGATGAAAATATATAGCCATGGGGCTGTGGACCTCTATGATGTAACAACCAATACCACCTTCAAAGTGAATGGTCAAAGGGTTAAACAATATTTTGGTGAAAATGTGGTAAGGGACAAAACCACAATTGAGCTTAAAGATCTCTAATTTGAAAGAGAAAGTCTGGCTGCAGACTTTAAAAGCAAGCGCTCTTGGGAGGCACCCCAAGAATTCTAACAAAACTGTTATGTTTATTTTCCATGTAGGAAGTTAGGATAAACGCTGTAGCGGTTACTTGTAACAACAACGCTGTAGCACTTGTTCTAAATCAGGGCTGGGTGAGGTCAAACAAAAAAAAATAAAAAGATCTTGCTCAGAATGAGCTGGCACTGTACCCCCATCCCTAGCCTGACAAGCACGTGCACCTACTCACCTGCAATTGTCAAATCAACAGTTCATCTTCTCTCTCCCACTTCACTCACAAAACCGTAACTTTAATATCCACAACTCCCCACGCCACCATTTTCTTTTCTCTTTCTCTTTCCTAAAATCTCTGAAACTGCTCCCAACCGTTACACTCACCACTCATAACTTCCTTTCCTTCTTCTTCCTTCGTCCCAACACACACCAACATTTCCCAAAAACGCCCAGAAACAAATACGCAAAACTCTTAACCAACCATGACGAAAAAGCAAGCCGCACTCAAACGATCTGGTAAGGGAGCTACTAAGAAACCAGAACCCTCAAATCCTACGAAAAACACCTTGCCTAAGGCAACTCAAGATCCTCAAAGGTTCTGGAAGATGGATTTCATAGCTGAAAGAGGATTCAAGACAGAAAATGCTCCTGATGCGTTTTCAACCGCTGTCACATCGCTGGGATGGGAGAGCTTCATCAAGCATCGCAAAGATTACATGACATCTTTGGTACGAGAGTTCTATTCTGGCATTGAAGAACCTAAGGAGGGAAAGCCTCAAACCCATTCACTGGTGAGAGGAGAAACTGTAAACTTCAACTCCAGAACAATCAATGATATCTTCCATCTGGGCTATCATGGAAAAGCGCTGGAAATTAAAGTTCTGAACTGGGGAGATGAGGAGATGGAAGCTGTTCGAAGAAGGATTTGTGTGGAAGGATCAACTTGGGACAAATTTGGAGCTGAATACAAAATTAAAAAAGCCTATCTCTGTGAAGAAGCAAATCTGTGGTGTAGTTTTATCAAACACTCCCTCCTGCCTACATCTCACACAACATTTGTGGAGAAAGAAAGACTCATTGTCATTGATGCTATAATGGCAGGAGAAAAGATAGACGTGGGCAGATTGATAGCCAGAGAAATAGAGAAGTGCAGAGTTAAAAAGGGAGGTAACTTATATTTTCCTTGTTTAATTTCTGAGTTATGTCTGGAGGCTGATGTAGAAGTAGAAATGAAAGAAGAAAGAAGATCCCCTCTTGGGGCATTTCCTTGCATTTTCAAAGTTAAGCAGAAACCTGCCGCTACAGCGTCTTCTGACTCGCAAGCGCTACAGCGCTTAAAGCTGAAGCAGCAGGTCCTCTGCAAATTTGTGAAAGAAAAATTTGACTGGGAAAAAGCATTGTATGCTCAAATATCCAAAGGAAAAACATCAATTCCCCCTCCTCAATTCCCTGATTGGCTGCTGGAAGAAGAGCCAATTAAAAAGCAAGAGAAAAAGGGAGTTAAGGCAGAAAAGAAAAAGGTAGTGGCTAGTCCATCAAAGAAAACAAAGGCTAGTCCAGCAAAGAAAACAAGGCCTAGCCCAGTCAAGAAAGTGCAAAAAGCTGTAGTAGAGGAGGAAAGCCTGGATTCTGATGACATTGAGAACATCAGTGAGGAAGATGAAGAAGAAACAATTGCAGTTATGAAAGAGATGGAAAAGCAAGGTGATGAAGAATCATCAGGAGAGGAAAGTGAGTCTGAAGAAGAAACTGAGAGTGAGGAGGAAGAAGAGGAGCAAGCTGAAGAAATACAATGTGATCCAACCCCAAGCCCAAAGAAACCAAAAATCACACCTTCCAAACCAACCCCCACTGCCAAAACAACTAATCCACCATCAACCCCTACCTCCATCCCTGAAACAACCAAACCACCACCTAAGAAAACACCTGCCAAGCAAGTAACACCAAAGAAGCCTGAACCAAAACAACCAGCACCAAAAGAAAAACCCACTGAGCAGCTCAAGAAAATTTACCAGTCATATATAAAGCCTAGAAGAGCCTCAGGTGTCAAACTGGCTGAGTACCCAGAAGAAGGTATTCAGCCAGTAGGTGCTCCAGCAACTATGTCTGCAGTACCTAGTGACCCATTGCCTGAGGTGCATCTCACAGAAGAGGAATCTGAAAAAGAGGCTGCTGAGGAGCTGGTAAATATGCAAGATGAAAAAGAGCCAGTGCGGGAAGAACAGGTGGAAGAAGAGGAGCAAGAGCAAACAGAAGAGGAAGAAGCAGAGCAGGAGTCAGACGCTGCAGCAGCAGCAGTTCAAGATGTAAGCGCTACAGCGCCACCAACCGCTGTAGCGGCTGAAAGCCCTGCTCCACCTCAGCCAAAGAAGAAGAAGGCAGAAAAAGGAGCCCCAGCACCTTCAAGAGCCAGTAAGAGGCTCAAGAAGGCGTAAAAAGGCAAGAATTGTTGGCTTCTTATGCCAGTTATGTACTTTGACTTTATTTTGTTGTTATGTTAAGGCCTTTCCCTTTCTTCTCAACCAAGCAGTGAGGACACTGCTGAATTTCATTTCTGGGGGAGGACCTTATGGTTAACAGTGTTTTTAAATTAAGCACAATGATGTTTTTAAATATTTAGTATAATTATGCCATATTTTGCATGTGTTGCATGTTTTATATTTTGTATGCTTGAATGGGAAGTATGATTAGCTGCATGTTTTAAATTTCTTAGTAAGCAAAAGCTGATTCATATAGCCAAATATAAATAAGAATTTTTGAGTAAGGCAGCATTGTGTAAACAATGAAATGATGTTGTTGCTGCTTTTGCACAAAATCCAAGCTTAGTAAAGAACCTAGTTAGCTAGGAGTAATCTAAGGATGAAGTCAAGTTATGGATAACCAAAGGGTTAGTCAAGTTGTCATTAAAAATTGAGAGTGGTTTTAAAAGCTAAGTTTGGGGGTGCATCGGTTATGTTAAGGCTAGGATCAAAAGATGATAAATTGGTCTTTGCAAAATGAAGAATAAAAAATGAATGTGGTCTTGAAAAAGTTGCAAAATATCTTAAATAAATTGCTGAGCTGTTCCAAAAAGCATAAAAAGAAAATGCAAATAAGGAGCTCAGTAATAAAGATAGCATCTAGTTTTAATCATTAAAAAACTAGCGCTGCAGCGTCTACGGACTTTGAAGCGCTACAGCGTTTGATCACTAGACCAAAAGTTTATGCACTGACCAATAATCTGAAAAATGCCTAATTAAAGCCCTTTGCTGTGCTTTGAAGCCCCTCAGATCTTGTGTGAAATTGTTATTCCACTCTTCTTTTTGAAAACATTCTTTGCCTAACCCAAAAGAAATCCATTCTTCCCAAACCTTAGAGAGATTCTGAAATTAACTAGGGACTAAGTTGAGCTTTGATATCACACACTCACAACTGAGCAGTAATGATTCTATTTGAATTGTGGACCACTATGGTGTGTGAAAATGATAAGATTTAGCTTTTGAATAAATCCTGTTTAATTTAAAAGCTGCAGCTAGTTATATAAGAACTTTATCTTGTTCAAGTGTCATTACTTGGGGACAAGCAATGGTTTAAGTTTGGGGGTGTGATAACCTTATTTTATATAGGTTATTTATGCTCCTAAAACTTACATCAAGCTTATTTCTCAAGTAATTCTAGTGCTTAAATATGTGAATATATGAATATTAGGATAAATATAGATTATAAGTCAATTCCTTAAAAGTTGGGCATAGTCAATGCCTTTGTGAATATGTTTGATGTTTTGCTTTAGCGCTGCAGCGTGTGCTATCAAGGAAACGCTACAGCGTTATATGACGGCTGACTATTAAGATATTTGCGTGGCCACTTGAGGACATGATGAGTCACCACCCTTATCTCTTCCTCTCAGCTGGAATCGTTGACTTTCAAATGGATGCTAAATTACACTTGGCGCCTCCTAAATGGAACCCTTGTGATAGTTGTTGTATTCCATCATTACCACTTTTTGTAAAAGTGCTTTAAGGATAATATCTAAGTTTAATAATCATCATGTAATATTATTATACTATTAAGACTTAGATATTAATTAGATAAATTAAGATTGCTTCACCAAGAGGCAATACACGTAGACAAGTGTGGTAACTTGAGAGAGGACACATACATACGTAGTAGCTACTCTCCATTGTTATTCCACTCTTAAGCTTTTATTTTTAGCATAGTTTTCTAAGTTCTCATTCAAGGTTTTGCTCACGCCTCAACTTCATCTCTTGTATGCTACTTGGGATCATTGGAGTGCATCTTTTGCAACCACTCTTCTCTTGTCTTCATACGGTAATACATAATCTCAAGTTGTATTATCTTGATGGAACTTGTGATGAGCTAACTTTGTTGTAGTTGGATTGTTCTTGGTATGTAATGAACCTTGAGTAACTTTTGCATAATATTATGATGTTTGTGTTTTATTCCTTGTGTCATAATACTTTCAATCTTGGTTTGGGAATGATCAACTAAAACAAGGTAACTTTATGGGTACAGACATGGTTCACAAAGAGAACTCAAGGAATGATATGAATGAAAACCCTTTAAAGACATTTAAAGGAAGCACTACTTAACTCTAGACATAGGGGAGTAGTAGTTCATAAGGCAAATGTTGTAAGAGCTTAATATACAGGGGTAAAACTTATTTAGAGCCTAGACATAGGAGTCTTGTAACATAGCCCTGACGAAAGTGACTGAAAGGCACGCCACCAAGGCGCTACAGCGTCTAAGGATTCTGAAGCGCTACAGCGCTTAACGCTACAGCGTCTAATATTATCTGAACATTACTCTTGGGGACTTACATAACTATTGAGCTATCCAACTCACTTTTAATTACTGCAAACTTAATACTGTTTTATCACAACTTATAATGTTTACAACTTTTTATCTCCACTTGTTACTTAATTCTTTTCACTAAGATTCTAAACACTTAAACTTCATAGATTAATTCCAATCCCTGTGGGAACGAACTTTACTTATCAATATATTACTTGTTGCGATTGTGTATACTTGCACATCACCTTTTCGCACAACAGATACCTGCACGTTACCAACATAGGAGTAACATTCAAACAGAAGGGGTGAGATATCACACAGTATAAAGAATCGTATGAAAGACCGTATATCTAGGTCAGAAAGTCAGATAATCATAACAGACAACCGGTCAACAATAGCATGGACATAACAGTCAATATCAGCACAACGGTCAACATCAGCACAACATGCAAATATCATCTCAACAGTTAAATATCGACCCAACAGTCAATATATAACGACAACAGTCAATATACAACGACAACAGTCAATATACAACAACAACAGTCAATATACAACAACAGTTCACCACAGTCAGTGACTTCAAACATGCGGTATGAATGCGGGATGCCCAACAGTCCACCAAGATGATTTCTAATGAAAAATTGAAAAAAAATATTTTTGTCCAGAAAAGGCTTATCTAAAACATGCTTAGGGTTCACAAAGTTTCGTGATGGAGGGAGCAGATACAACTCAAAGTACAAAAAGATAAAAACTCGGCAAAGCAATAAAGACATTCCTAATAAAAGTAATAAAATACCCCCCCATGCTTGGACTAGGCATTGTCCTCAATGATTTTTCAAATAAAACAAAAGGGGTTTTAGGAGAGCTCACCTGGCTGTCTGGTTCAGGATACTTGACCCTGGGGTATTTTATTTTTCAACAAATCGAAAAAAAACATTAAGCCGTGGGTTGCCTCCCACGCAGCGCTCGTTTATGGTCATTAGCTTGACCTTTTCCCTTTATAAAGTTATTCCTGGGTCCCATCGCTTGAAGCATAGAGACCAAGTGACATATGAAGAATGAAAGCATATTCTTGGATCCCATGGCTTGTAAAATGGAAGTTGTGTAAGCAATAAGATCTTTTTTACAATTCCCCCCAGATCAAATGTTATTTTTTTCACAAAGGAAGGTGAAAAGTAAGATAAATGAGATGGTTTGTATGGTGGTGGGGGGATGTATGGTTCTTCTCTTTCTTTTTCTGGTTCCTTCTCTTTTTCTTTCTCTTCTTGCTCACATGGTGAATTATGTTTTTCACTCACAATTTTTTCTTGGTTTGCTCTTGGTTCCTTTAATTGTTTTTCGCTTCTAAGGGTGACAGCATATATTTGGCCATTTAGATTTTGTTCAGGCTGTCCAGGAAATACCCCCGAAGATTTAGAGGATGAAGCCACCTGTGTTGCCACTTGAGTTATTTGATTTTCAAGCATCTTACTGTGAGTGGCAATAGAGTCGATTTTTGATTCTAATTTGATAAGTGTGTCATTCAAATAACAAGTTTGATTTTTGAATTCTTCATTTTGTTTTGTTTGAGATGACACAAATTTTTCCATCAAAAATTCCAAGTTCGACTTTTGCGGGCTGTTTTGTGGGTTGTTAAAAACCCTTTGACTTTGAAAAATAGGAGGTGGTCTAGGTGCTGGATTGGGTGGAGGATTTTTATAAGAAAAATTTGGATGATTTCTCCACCCAGAATTATAAGAATTTGAAAACGGATCTTCTTTTTGAGCATAGTTAATATGCTCATTTCCAGTACTAGATGCCTCATGCTGGCATTCATCTCCAATATGGCCAACAACCCCACATAATTCACATGGTGGAGTAGTAGGAGAAAAAGTTTGTGAAACGGCACTTACATTTAATTTTTCAAATTTTTGAAAAAGTGCGTCCACTTTTGACGCAAGATGATCAACAGCAGATATTTCATACTTACCTGGCTCTTTTGATGATGCTGGTTTATCTGTTATGGCTCGCTCACCTGCCCATTGACAATGGTTTTGAGCCATATCTTCAATGAGTGCATAAGCTTCAGTAAAATTTCTGTTCATCAAAGCTCCACCTGCAGCTGCATCAACAGTCATTCTTGTTGCATATTGTAATCCATTATAAAAAGTGTGAACAACGAGCCATTTCTCTAGTCCATGATGGGGGCATAGCCTTAACATTTCTTTGAAACGTTCCCATGTATCATAAAGAGATTCCCCGTTGTTTTGAGAAAATCGAGTAATTTGACTTCTCATTTGAGCTGTTTTACTCGGGGAAAGAACCTAGCGAGAAAAGCTTGTTTTAATTGGCCCCAGCTGGTAATGGATTCCGAAGGCAAAGAATGTAGCCAGGCTCTAGCTCTATCCCTTAATGAAAAAGGGAAGATTTTTAGTCTTATGGCATCTTGAGGTACCCCGTTTAATTTGAGAGTCCCACAGTATTCCAAAAAAATTGAAATATGAAGATTTGGGTTCTCTGTGGGAGAACCAGAAAATTGGTTTTGTTGAACCATTGAAAGCAGAGATGATTTGAGTTCAAAATTATTTGCTTCCACATTTGGATGTACAATGACAGCCGATGGTTCCGCTGAAGGTGTTGCGTACTCTTTGAGAGCACGATTTTCATTAGCCGCCATTTGGTTATCGGGAATTTCTCTCCTCCTTCTATGTAAGAACCTTTCGATTTCGGGAATCTGATGAACAGTTTCACCGAAACTTCTGGTTCTTCGCATTCGAGGGACAAGAGAAGAAAAAGTAAAAATAAAGAAAATAAAACTTCAGTCTAACCGGTTTCGAAAAACTTAATTAATATCACTGCCTCCCCGGCAACGGCGCCAAAAACTTGATAGGCCGCACGTGCACGGTCTTGTCGCGTAATAAAAAGAGTTATCGATCCACAGGGAGAGCCTAAGTGATTACCAATTTAATTTTCCAAAGTTGATTAACTGAAGAGAAATGGTTTTAGGAGATGTAAAATTTAGAAATAAAAACAATCTCAGGTTTATAGTTTCATCACAACAATGAGGAACCAAAATAATTCTTTAGACTATTCAACAAATTATAAGAGTAATATATTTCAAAGACAAGGCAGCGAATATAACTAATGTCTCCTTTCGAAGTACAAGAGCGTGTTTTGAACTAACAATCAAGCCTATTCTCATGGTTGATTGTCACCAAAACCCATTAAGCATAACACCTTTATAATGTCTCAAGAGTTTCAAAACTATTCTCATGTGTTGATTCCCTTGTCTAATTTCATAGATCCAACATCAATACTTCACCTTTCGGTTCTTCGTTTGATGTTTAGAATAAGATTTGAAGGACAATAAAATTAGATTGAAATATAAAACAATTTGGAGTGGAGAATAGTCTTGGGAATTATTAGGGACCTATCATTGGATTACTCCCAATAACCCAAGACTTTGTATCTACTCACTCATATTAAATATGAGAGAAGAAGAAGAAGAAAAGACATGAATTTAAATAGCGAGAAATAAAAGAAAGCGGTAAATTGCAAAATCATAAATAGCGGAATTGTAAATGACAAGAAAATAAAAGTGCAAGGAAGTAAATAGCAAGGAAAGTAAATGACTTGGAAAATAAAAGGGAGAGAAAGTAAATAGCAAGGAAAGTAAATGACTTCGAAAATAAAAGGGCAAGAAAGTAAATAGCAAGGAAAGTAAATGACTTGGAAAATAAAAGGGCGAGAAAGTAAATAGCGAGGAAAGTAAATGACTTGGAAAATAAAAGGGCGAGAAAGTAAATACCGAGAAAGTAAAAGAGCAAGAAATTAAAAAGCAGGAAAGTAAAGAGCGAGAAAGTAAAAAGCGAGAAAGTAAAAGAGCAAGAAATTAAAAAGCAGGAAAGTAAAGAGCGAGAAAGTAAAAAGCGAGAAAGTAAAGTGAAGTTATGAATCTTAGAGGAAACCTTGTCATGGATTTTCTAACAAAATTCAAGCTTGGTTACAAGTGAGGATCAAGCCTCTATTTATAGGAAAATATGAGGGCCAAAGCACCTGAGTGGAGGGGCAAAATGGTCCAAAAAAAAGTGGCAAATCAAGTTGGCAAGGAAAGCCATCAGCAAGTGGGTGCAGCCAAAATTGACTTGTCTGGTGCCACGGTCGTGCGCCCATGTGCCTGGGTAGTGCGCCCTGGCCAGTCAATTTTGGCTGCTCTGCGCCAGTTTTGCACCAGGGTCGTGCGCCTATGTGCCAGGGTCGTGCGCCTTGTGCTGGAAACAGCTGTTCTGCGTTGCTGGCAAGCATGGGTCGTGCGCCTATGTGCCAGGGTCGTGCGCCTTGTTCTGCCAAAATGGGCCATTTTCAGTTGAAAACACGCACGGGTCGTGCGCAGGCTCTGCGCCAGTGTTTCACCAGGGTCGTGCGCCTATGTGCCAGGGTCGTGCGCCCTGGCCAGTCAATTTTGGCTGCTCTGCGCCAGTTTTGCACCAGGGTCGTGCGCAGGCTCTGCGCCAGTTTTTGCTGCTTGGCGCCCCGTGTGCCCTGTCTTGCGCCAGTTTTGCTGTTTTGGCGCCCTTGGCGCCCTGTGTGCCAGTTTTGGCTCATATTTTCGCTTTTGCTTCAAAATAAAATCTGAAAATAAAAAGTAAACATTTGCAGTAAAATAGCTCAAAAATATAATTAAAATACCAAAAAGACTTAATAAAATAACTGTTAAAAAGACTCTAAAAATAGACTTATCAGGACCCCTCTATGGAAAGCTAAGAATGTCTAGTTCCTCACTATAATTTTTATTTTGCAAAATAATGGTCCAATTCGTACAGTTTCAGTAAATAAGTAACAAGGTTCAGAAAACAGGACAGCCACCATGACCTAGCTTGTGACACCTCTAAAATTATCAAAACTCAGTCAAATGACATGGAACTTGAGCCTAACCCGAAACAAATTGAGTGTAGTTTTCAATGAATCAAGAATCATTCTGTTTACCGTGGTTTTTGGTAAACACCGCTAGTTACACGTGTGTGTTTCTTGCGAGATCAACTAGAAACATCTCAGAACATTTGTGAATTAAAGTTTCATTAAAATTATTGATGTTTATGATGATAACTGTTTTAATGGAGTAAAACAATGAATAAACGCATGTGTTTAAGAAGAAATGCAGAAATGTAGTGAATTGCAGGAAATGTAGATAAAGAAAAGAAGATTGAAAGCAGTAAAATGCAGGAATTCGTAAAAGAAAGCAAATAAACTGCAGAAATCTTTAAAGGAATGACAAATACATTGCTGAATTTAAAGGTTGGTACGCAGGTTCATACATTGAATTCCTTTGACTCTGTTTTCTCTGATGCGGAAGTAAGAGTTTTGCGGAAGTTTATGTAGAAATGAATTGTGCGACCCTTTTCTCTACAAGAAAACTCCTATTTATAATAAAAGAAAAACAATAACCGTTCAGCAGTTTTTCTAAACAAAATAACTGCTATTTCGACTAGATAAGATCAGATAGCTGCTCTGTAACACCCCGGTATAATTTATTGATTAAAAATACCAAAGTGAACATTAGTAACACATCAGAGATATATTTCCTGCTTAGACACTGAATATCACTATAAATTTTTCGCTGAATAAAACCCAAACAGTCTTATTTACAACAAGACAATATGGTTCTCAGACCATATATCATCAGCAATTATAGTATTCAGTATCATACAAGAAAGCGGAAGAAAGATATACATTAAATACATAATGTTTTAGTATACAGACAACAAAAGGGAAATAAGCTTAAACATAAAGCTAGGCTATCAGCATCCAGTCTGAGCTCAACCTACTCGTGCCTCTTGGATATCCGCTGTCCCTGTGTCTCTGTAAAACAACAACATTTAAACAATGAGATACAATCTCAGTGAGTTCTACCGAGACCCCTACTAACACTCTCGGTTCATTTATTAGCTCTTTTATAGATTAACACGACACCGACTGCAAAACATTGCTACTCCCGGTATGTCGCAAAATAAACAAAGTACGGCACCGACTGCAGAACATTGCTAATCCCGGTGTATCGTACAACAAACACAGTGCGGCACCGACTGCAGAACATTGCTAATCCCGGTGTATCGCACAATAAACAAAGTACGGCACCGACTGCAGAACATTGCTAATCCCGGTGTATCGTACAATAATCTTTAACATAACACCGACTGCGGAACATCGCTAATCCCGGTGAACCCCCCTACCAATAGTACATTCTCCTATTGGCATGGAGCCTAGGTTGGGGGAGCATGACTGCCCCGCCTAGTATGTCAAAACATGGGTCGTCACCCAACTCGATATAATATATATATCTACAATCATATGAACATTTAGTTCATTAAATTTTACTTTACCACACAGGACTCATAGTCCATTTGTTATCAATAAAACGTATCCGCACACGTGTACTATTATTCGGTTTTTCGAAACGGTTTAGACATCCAAAAAGCGTTTTATAAAACCCTTTGTAACACACCCAAAATCATGGCGTCATAAGCCTAATATCATTATATAAGGGTTAGGAAAGGATTAGGAGAGGATTGGAATCGAAACGGAATCAATTAGGGCACTTTGAAAAATTTGGACAGAACACAACGCACGGTTCGTGCGCCCATACGCACGGGTCGTGCGCCCTGTAATGCACCTTTTTAAAACACAAACCGAAAGGGGCGCACGGTCCGTGCGCCTGGGACGCACGGGTCGTGCGCTTTTGACAGCACTGAATTTTATCCCGTTTTCGCAATTTTTGTCATTCCGATCAATTCCGATACCTGTTCCAGTCCAAAACAGATTTGACAACCAATACGACAGACCCAATACAAACCACACAATCAATCAATCCAATCAAAAATTCAATCAACACGGATTTCACCAAAATACGACATATTCCGATATAACGGTTTTTAAGTCAAAATCTTCCGAATTCAAATCACTAAAAATTCCATTTTTAACACGACGCAACTCGAGACTCGCTCCGATCGATTCCTAATCCGAAACAGACAATATCCAGAAATATTCCAGTCCAGCGAAAGCGATAAAACAATTAATTAATAATTCGAAACATAAAATCCTAAACGTGAGTAGAACTCACCCTCGAAGCGTGTGCCGACACCGAGACTTCAAAATCACCGAGACTTCGCCAAATCACCGAGTAGCCACACGAACATTCCCCGCTCCGGCGACACCCAAACCGCTTCCAAAGCTTTCCACTCGATCACGAAACCGCTTTTTGACCGAAATACCGATTTTCCCGAAATTCTCCACGGACACTATTCATCATCTTCCCCAACTTCTAATCACTATTCACAAAAACCCCCAATTTTGATTTCTCAAATCTCACCCAATCAAACCTTGATTCTTTCACTCCAAACTAGTACCCGAGCCTCCATTCGAACTCCCCTAGCCTCCAAACCGCTTTATTGACGAAGATAGCTCTCAAAAATGCCACCTTGAGCTTCAAACCGAAAATGGTAAATTCGTGTAGAGTGAGTTGATGATGAAGATGTTGGTACCAAATCGAAGAGGAAGTAACGCTGAGCATTTTTCGTGTTGGAAGGAAGTCGTTTCGTTGAGCGGAAGTGCCCCCTTTTTCCCCTTCTTCTTCCTCCCCCTTTCTTTCTCTCTTCTTTTCTTTTTCTCTTCTTCTCTCTGTTTTCCTCTCGGTTCTCTCACTGTCTCTCCCTTCTTCTTTCTTTCTTTCATTTTAATTAATTTCTTTTCTTCTCCTCTCACATGCACACACGTATACACATATATATTTATTGAATATATTTGTTGTAACGCGGTCAAATTACCATATTGATCGAAATCTCCTATTTCGATTCCAAAACTTCCTTGGTCCGTATTATCCGGTTAACGATCCGATGACGACAAATAAATAATTTTAGCACTCAGTAATTTTACCAGTCAAGTACTAAATTAATTCAATTGGGTTAACATCCAAATAATTCGGTTAATTATTTTGCGGATGTTACATTCTCCCCAACTTAAAAGAATTTTGTCCTCAAAATTTCGCCAAGTCTTTCATCCGACTAACCGAGGGTTGGCATTCCCAGAAAGGTCTAAAATTGCTGGAACACAACCTTGAGTTAACGAAATGAGTGTAGAAAATCTTCTCAAGTTGTCACATCAACCTCTAAGTACGTTCCACTACCACCCTAGAACGCTCTAAGGCTATAGTTCGAACTCTCTCGTTACGAATCAATACGAGCAACTCCTTTTTCGCCTGCATAGGCTTGGCACCGCGTTCGAAAACACTTCCTAAGCTTCATTCCTCACTTGTCCCCCAACTTTGATTAATCCAGATCAAGGTACTCCTCGGTAGACGTAAAAACAAACACGATTTCCTCGAAAGGTGTAAACATTTTCTCAACAAATCCTCTAATATCCTTAACGGTTCTCGTACACACCGACAATGTGACGAAAAAGTCACTGGTGAAACTTCTTGACTCGCCCCCAAGATTTCGAGATAATACTTTTCAAAAGGAGATGAAATGAGGATTTACCGGAAACGTTTATCCTAAACGTACAAATAAACCGCGGGGACTTCAAGTAAATTGAACGTAATGAAAATCACCTCAGTTGTTCTCCAAACAACTATCAAACAGAACTCAGAGCTCCTTTCCGAATTAGTCAATAGCGTTGAGAGCTTCCCTTCAACCTAAGTAATCCTCCTAGGATTTTCCTCCTCAATCATAATCTATTTGCCTCTTAATTCGTTCCCAAAATTAACTTTAGCATGCGGTTCTCACAAAAACGATTTTTCAAAACTATTACACCGCACACCAAGCTTCACTTCGGAAATTTCAGTCACCTACAAGTAGATCCATCAATTAATCCTTTGATGCTTATTCGCAATGTGAAAAACAGTCAACAGACACCTCATTTTCATATTCGTATTCACGTTTGGCTTGTCAAACGGAATCACATAATACTATCTCCTTGTTAACCTTCACAAAGGAAAGGTTAACAAACTAATACCTCGCCACTGATACATCTGCTTTATATTCTGTACACCCTGGAACAGAATATAAACTTCGTTATGCTTCCTCTAACACTTGCTTTTTTTCGTTCTCATCATCGGCCGCACAGATTCTACCGTTGAAACAACTGACTCCATCACTAACCACGGTAAAGTCTGGAAATACCTTTGTGATTGTAGCTTCACATCAACTTCCTGTGCTAAGCGTATAGAATCCCTTAGGGAACTAGAGATCCCCATATGGCTCAACACTAAAAGGTTCCTCTCGATCTTGAATTCAGATTTAAGTCTCTATCAGACTCTAATAATTCCATCTAATGCATCATAATTCTGCCGTGTGGAGCGACTTCCTATTATTCGCATCAGCCACAACATTGGAATCTCCTGGACGATACTTCAACCCGAAGTCATAATCCTTCAGAAATTCTACACACTTCTCTGCCTGCTATTCAGTTCTTTCTGATCAAACAGATGCCTTAAACTCTTGTGACCACTAGAGACTTCGAAACGAGACCCATACAGGTAACGTCTCCAAATCTTCAGTGCATACACAATAGCTATTAACTCCAATTCATGAGTCGGATAAATCCTCTCATGGGACTTTAATTGTCTGGACGCATAAGCTATCACTGGTTGATTTTGCATCAGAATACATCCTAAACCCTTCCCTGAAGCGTTATCGAAAATTTGAAATTCCAATGACGGATCCGGAAGAATCAGGAATGGAGCAGAAGTCAACCAAACCTTCAATTCTTGAAAACATTCTTCACAATCAGCATCCCAAGTAAACGGATGACCCTTACGAGTTAACCGAGTAAGTGGACAACTAACTGTGAGAACCCTTTAACGAACCTCTTACAGTAACCGGCTAGATCCAGAAACTTTTGATCTCTGCGACTGACGTCGGTCACTCCCATTCAACACCGCTTCCTTCTCACTGGGATCTACAGAAACTCCCGACTTGGGAATCACATGTCCCAAAGACTTTACCTCTGACACCCAAAAATCACACTCCGAAGGTTTCAAGTACAACTCCTTTTCTCGGAGTACACTCAGAACAATGAGGAGATGTTGGACATGCTCCTCAATGGTCTTCGAGCACATCAAGATATCATCAATGAAAACGACTATAAATTGATCTAGGTATTCGAGGAAAAACTCGGTTCAGGTAATCCATGAATACCGCTGGAGTATTAGTCAAACCGAAGGGCATCACTACGAACACGTAATGTCCATACCAAGTACGGGAAGCTGTCCTCGGAATATCTAAGGCTCTAACTTTTAATTGATGATACCCTGACCTCAGATCAATTTTTGAAAACACCTCTGCACCTCGAAGCTGATCCAGCAATTCGTGTATCCTTAGAAAAGGATATTTGTTCTTGATCGTCACTTTGTTGAGTTGTCGATAATTAATGCACAATCTCATGCTACTATATTTCCTTTTGACTAATCACACCAGAGCACTCCTTGGAGAAGCACTCGGTCGAAAGAATTTCTTTAACATCGACTCTTCAAGTTGAGACTCCATTTCCTTTAACTCTTAAAGAAACAAACAATAGATATTGATCCCGTGCCAGGAACCAATTCTACCGTAAACTCTACCTCTCGCCCTGGAGGTTCAGAAGAACTTCATCGTGAAAACATCCAGAAAGTCATTCACGACCTGAACGTTCGCCAAATCTAAACTAGTTTCAGTGGATGCAGATAATATACTAACATGTGCTCCCGCACCTTGGAATGAAGATTGACCGTCTAAGGTGAACTAAGTGACCGCTTCAGAATTTGTCCTAGACAATTCAACTGATTCTGAAGAGGAACTGATAGCTAATTAAGACGGACATTTGAAACATGATTCGCAGTCATCCAATTCATACCCAAAGTGGTGTCCACACTTCTCGTAGGCAAACAATAAATTCTACAACGAAATTTCTGCCTTGTATGACAAGTAGACAATTCCATACAAAGATTAGGTCTGGTCACGACCCTTAGCAGCAGTTAAAATAGTTATCGGCTCGGATAGCGATGATAAGGCTCATCCCAACCGATTCACATGCGATCGGGATATACAGCAATAGGTTGCACCCGAATCATATAATTTACTGATCGAGTTATTGAAAACTGATCTCATACTCCTTAGTAGATTGTCTGCAGTCGTAACTGCCTAAACATCCAGAATGTTGACTCGTCCTTGCCTTATAGCTGCTTGTAACTCCTTGAAACTCTTCCTTACGGGGCACTCTTTACCATAGTGACCCTCTACATTTCTATAATAGCACCGATTAGATCTTCGCTTGCAATCACCGCTGTGAGGCTTTCCACAGTTAGAACATCTTCTGACCTTTGAAGAATCAAAGAATTGCATCTGCTTTTCCTTTGATGAAATTATCTTAGGACTTTGCATTCGGAGTTGATAATTCAACTACCTTCTTTCTTTTCCCATACTTCCTATGAGATCATCCTCGGCGACATAGGCTGATTGCACTAAGGCAACATAATTGGTAATACTATAAGAACTGAGACCATAAGTCATAAAAGCACTAAGGTCCTTCTTATACATCTGCGTTCTCCATTCGTCATTCGAAACATACCTTACCATTCGGTAAAACTGAGACAACTTCTCGAACTTAGCGGTGTATTCTTCCACCGTCATGTCACCTTTCCTGAGGATGCACCGGTTGTATATTCCGATTGTGGTCGAGGATTGCATCTTGATCATCCAGTCATAATTCCGCTTATGATGCACTAAGTATTAAGTTGATCAGGCTCAATGTCTCTTAGCATCACAAGTGTAATTACAAAAAGGACTAACAAGGAATCGACTCAACCCTAAACTAAGTCCGACTAGGTCGAACTGCTCTGATACCAACTGTAACACCCCAGTATAATTTATTGATTAAAAATACCAAAGTGAACATTAGTAACACATCAGAGATATATTTCCTGCTTAGACACTGAATATCACTATAAATTTTTCGCTGAATAAAACCCAAACAGTCTTATTTACAACAAGACAATATGGTTCTCAGACCATATATCATCAGCAATTATAGTATTCAGTATCATACAAGAAAGCGGAAGAAAGATATACATTAAATACATAATGTTTTAGTATACAGACAACAAAAGGGAAATAAGCTTAAACATAAAGCTAGGCTATCAGCATCCAGTCTGAGCTCAACCTACTCGTGCCTCTTGGATATCCGCTGTCCCTGTGTCTCTGTAAAACAACAACATTTAAACAATGAGATACAATCTCAGTGAGTTCTACCGAGACCCCTACTAACACTCTCGGTTCATTTATTAGCTCTTTTATAGATTAACACGACACCGACTGCAAAACATTGCTACTCCCGGTATGTCGCAAAATAAACAAAGTACGGCACCGACTGCAGAACATTGCTAATCCCGGTGTATCGTACAACAAACACAGTGCGGCACCGACTGCAGAACATTGCTAATCCCGGTGTATCGCACAATAAACAAAGTACGGCACCGACTGCAGAACATTGCTAATCCCGGTGTATCGTACAATAATCTTTAACATAACACCGACTGCGGAACATCGCTAATCCCGGTGAACCCCCCTACCAATAGTACATTCTCCTATTGGCATGGAGCCTAGGTTGGGGGAGCATGACTGCCCCGCCTAGTATGTCAAAACATGGGTCGTCACCCAACTCGATATAATATATATATCTACAATCATATGAACATTTAGTTCATTAAATTTTACTTTACCACACAGGACTCATAGTCCATTTGTTATCAATAAAACGTATCCGCACACGTGTACTATTATTCGGTTTTTCGAAACGGTTTAGACATCCAAAAAGCGTTTTATAAAACCCTTTGTAACACACCCAAAATCATGGCGTCATAAGCCTAATATCATTATATAAGGGTTAGGAAAGGATTAGGAGAGGATTGGAATCGAAACGGAATCAATTAGGGCACTTTGAAAAATTTGGACAGAACACAACGCACGGTTCGTGCGCCCATACGCACGGGTCGTGCGCCCTGTAATGCACCTTTTTAAAACACAAACCGAAAGGGGCGCACGGTCCGTGCGCCTGGGACGCACGGGTCGTGCGCTTTTGACAGCACTGAATTTTATCCCGTTTTCGCAATTTTTGTCATTCCGATCAATTCCGATACCTGTTCCAGTCCAAAACAGATTTGACAACCAATACGACAGACCCAATACAAACCACACAATCAATCAATCCAATCAAAAATTCAATCAACACGGATTTCACCAAAATACGACATATTCCGATATAACGGTTTTTAAGTCAAAATCTTCCGAATTCAAATCACTAAAAATTCCATTTTTAACACGACGCAACTCGAGACTCGCTCCGATCGATTCCTAATCCGAAACAGACAATATCCAGAAATATTCCAGTCCAGCGAAAGCGATAAAACAATTAATTAATAATTCGAAACATAAAATCCTAAACGTGAGTAGAACTCACCCTCGAAGCGTGTGCCGACACCGAGACTTCAAAATCACCGAGACTTCGCCAAATCACCGAGTAGCCACACGAACATTCCCCGCTCCGGCGACACCCAAACCGCTTCCAAAGCTTTCCACTCGATCACGAAACCGCTTTTTGACCGAAATACCGATTTTCCCGAAATTCTCCACGGACACTATTCATCATCTTCCCCAACTTCTAATCACTATTCACAAAAACCCCCAATTTTGATTTCTCAAATCTCACCCAATCAAACCTTGATTCTTTCACTCCAAACTAGTACCCGAGCCTCCATTCGAACTCCCCTAGCCTCCAAACCGCTTTATTGACGAAGATAGCTCTCAAAAACGCCACCTTGAGCTTCAAACCGAAAATGGTAAATTCGTGTAGAGTGAGTTGATGATGAAGATGTTGGTACCAAATCGAAGAGGAAGTAACGCTGAGCATTTTTCGTGTTGGAAGGAAGTCGTTTCGTTGAGCGGAAGTGCCCCCTTTTTCCCCTTCTTCTTCCTCCCCCTTTCTTTCTCTCTTCTTTTCTTTTTCTCTTCTTCTCTCTGTTTTCCTCTCGGTTCTCTCACTGTCTCTCCCTTCTTCTTTCTTTCTTTCATTTTAATTAATTTCTTTTCTTCTCCTCTCACATGCACACACGTATACACATATATATTTATTGAATATATTTGTTGTAACGCGGTCAAATTACCATATTGATCGAAATCTCCTATTTCGATTCCAAAACTTCCTTGGTCCGTATTATCCGGTTAACGATCCGATGACGACAAATAAATAATTTTAGCACTCAGTAATTTTACCAGTCAAGTACTAAATTAATTCAATTGGGTTAACATCCAAATAATTCGGTTAATTATTTTGCGGATGTTACATGCTCCATCTTTCGACCACATCACTGCTGTCCTCTTCTACCAGCATTCTTTGACTTAACCTGTTATCTGAATGTTGCTCATTTCTCTGTCGAAACTATTAACTTCAGCTTTGTAATTTTCGCTAAGTTATGTGCTATGCTGATTCTCCCTGTACACCACTTCTCGTTGTCGAAATATCAAGCCTTCTTCCTGAATGCAACGAATCAAACCTTATTGACATGTAAATGCCCGCGTTTTCAACAACAATATCACCCTGTCTTCGACTAAACTCTTTAATGTCTTTCCTGTCGAAAGCATTGTCTTTAAACTCTGTTTCATCAAGCCTTAGGCATAGTCGAAATTACTCTTCACAACACCTTTCTCAATGTCAAATATCAACATCTCTTCTTTCAAACAAAAAGTCAACATTATTGACTGCTTTTAATTGAGCCTG
Organism: Astragalus membranaceus; assembly: GCA_039519185.1. NCBI lineage: Eukaryota > Viridiplantae > Streptophyta > Magnoliopsida > Fabales > Fabaceae > Astragalus > Astragalus membranaceus. Next base: position 19,096,652 of record CM076846.1, read on the forward strand.
TCGAAAATGCAGGTTAACAAATTGCCCCCCAAAAAGATGTTTTCGACTGAATTCTTGAATGAAGATAGAAAATGACTTTTTTTGAAATTTCTCTCGACTATCCCATGAAATCTTATGTTATCATTTCATATCTTTTCTCAGAATATGAAGGGACGTCTCTGGGCAAAAAATACGGCTTGCTGGCATCTTCTTCCAACAGGAGTGCGCCTCGTGCGCAAAGTTAACTGTTGAGATTTCCCACAATCCCACGTTTCCCACTAAAGCCACGATTACCAACATATTTTATATATTTTTTTTAAAATGTGGTAAGAACGGCTATAAAAGGAAACTGCGCCCTTTCACTTCTCTTTTCCAGAATCTTCATTTTCTTCTTCTTCTCTGCGAGCGAACTTCCATTAAACCCTCTTCTGCGAGTACTGTGTTTTCTTCTCCTTCTTCATTTCACGAAGCAAACAAACACTACAAAGTGCTTCTATTTCTCCATTAGCTTTCTGTTTCTAACAATGGCGTCTTCTTCCACCGTAAAACCTCATATTGTAACCTCTGAGAAGAAAACCCTTATTTCTGATCCTGCTCTTACTTTGGAGGAAACACAAATTTACCGGTCTCAGGTACAAATTTACCGGTCTTAGGCCCCCTTCCTCTCGCTGATGATGATTCACCTAGGATTAGGGACGTTTTTCCTAGTTACCATAGACTCAGCCCCAGGATCTTCAGTGAAGGTCCACATGTGATGGATTTCATGAGCAACCTGAATAGGGTTTTTCGATCTTCGCCACCAATTGAAAAAAACACACTCTATATCGACTGGCTTAACAAGATTGAGTCGAAGAAAGGATACATTTGGAAGAGTCAGGGAATTTTCGACCTGATTCAAATCTCAAGATATGGGCCTAGGTATCAAAGCCCAATGCTTCTTTCTGCTTTACATTTTTGGGATATCACCACTAATAGTCTTCATTTAAAGTGCGGCATGCTTGCCCCCACTTTGCTTGACGTGGCAGCTATAACGGGTTTGAAACCGTTAGGAGAAATTTTCGACCCTTCTACCCATACTGATTGTGAGTTCGACTTCAAGAAAGCCAGCTTTAAAGGATATATTGAAGAAAAACCTATTACCGGTTCAAGGGATGTTTCCATTGAAGAGCATATTGCCTTTCTTACTTTCTGGTTATCCTTTATGTATTCTGTTCTTCGTCGCTTCAAGTGGCTAAGATGTACATCCCCCTGGCCATTCAATTACATCAATGTCGAAACATCAACTTGGCCGCCCTTATTTTAGGGTCTCTATTCGACAGCTTGAGACAAGGAGCTATTGATTTGAAAGGCCTTAAACCAGAAGGAAAATATTTGGTCTCGAGACCAATTTGGTTGTTTCAATTGTGGCTTATTGCCACTTTCAATTCAAAATTAACAATGTACATTCCTGATGATTGTCTTGATATAGTTTCTAACAGAGGGGTCGAAGGTGTTCGACTTGCTTTGTTAAAACCTAAACAAATAGGAGTGTCTGTCGAAGATCTTTTTTCATAGGCTTTCGACATGTTTTTGAATTGTACCGAATTTTCCCCTTCTATGGCCCCTTTTGCTGGAAGAACTTATGGACCAACTTGGTTCACTAGAGAATTCCCTGCTGATAACCCTGATGAAGAGCAAGAGACTAACCAAATTTGGAAGGCATTTTTAACTCCCCAGTTGCTATCATCTCGAATCTCTCCTGGGAAATCATCAAACCAATTTGGTGTATTCCCGTATCATCCTAGTTTACATGCACGACAATTTGGATTGTGTCAACTTCGACCTAGCCCTTTTTTCAGATCTAGGAGGGAATTGTTAGTTCCTGAGAACAAGGAGGAATGGATAAATCGTCTCAACAATTTTTCTGATGATTCTTTCCATCTTACTCCCCTCCCTTTTGAGCCAACTTTCTCCTGTACCCACAAATTTTCTCAGTGGTGGACAGAGTATATCACCAGTAAAATTCACCGGTGTCGAAGAGGCTACTCTATTGGTCAAACTAATATCTGCTTTTCCTTCTTCGCAGAAAAAGAAGACCAAGTCGAAAGATACGCATATTCAAGAGATTCAGGCATTCCAAATTTTTTTGAAATTGTATACGACCCAACCAAACTTTGTCGAACTGTTTCTCAAGCTGCAAGAGTTTTAAAAGATAAATATATCGAAAGAATCCCAACAATGATTTTTCCACCTTTTGTAACTGATAAGTATTCTTTTGCTTTAACACAAAACAAACTTAAATTTTCGCCTTTGCCAACTTGTAACTTGGCTTTGGCATTTTACAATTTTCTTTCGAATAAAAAAACTGAGAAAATAGTTCCAACTAAGTATACCTTAGACACATTTGAAGGTCATCTTCATTTGGATATTCGACATGTTCAAATCAAATCCATTATCAGAGAAGGTGATATATCAAACTCTTAGAAAAATTTATTTTCCCTTTTGTGCATATTTTGTATTAATACTTGCTTATCGAATACTTTGCAGCTGTTCCTATCACATCGTCTTCGACAGATGACGCGTCAACGAAGAAGAAGAAAAAAGATGTTGACGCTTCGTCAACAAGAAAACAACCTCTTCAAGAAGAAAAACAAAAAGTGAGTACTTCCTTATTTACTCTTTGTATCATCTTATATTCTTCGACTGATCGGTTATCCGTTTTGCAGAGTCGAAAAAGAACAAGTAGCTCCTTAACTTCCACTCCAAAGAAAACAAGAATGGTTAAACCAAGAATTGTGAGCGATTCAGAGGTCGAAGCTCTAAAAATCTTGCCTATTTATATTTATCTTCTTTTTCTTGCTTATGCTTATATGTTTGTTGCGTTTTTCAGTCTGATGAGACACCACTACTCCGGACTAAGCCTGTCAAGGTTCTAGTTCCTGAAGTAGAAAGAGAGAGAAAAATAAAACATTCTCAAGATGCCTCTAAAACTGTTTCTCAGCAAGTTTCTGTCGAAAGACAACAGAAAGAAGAAAAAGCTCCAAGAAGGCTTATCACGAAAATCAAGAGTGCACACTCTTTAGTCGAAAACGTCAAGGCTAAGGTAATTGATTGAAGCCTATATCTTTTCTGCAAATTTTATTTATCTGTGGTAATACTCACTTTGCTTCATTTTTATAGGGAACTGAAACTGTTAACCCTGAAATCCCAACAAAGCAAGTTACACCTACCTCCACTCACTCCCCTTCAAAAATATCTATTGCTGGAGAAGTTGTCGAAGACAAAAAGCAAACACCTATTGTCGAAGCTACACTGCTGGCCACAACAACTCCTCTTGCTGAAACAGCAAAGGAAGTTTCTGATCATGGCCCAGAGCATGCTGCTATGGACGTCGAAGAAAACCCTAATGTTGGCCAAAGTGGAGCTGAGATCAGCATATCTTCTTCTCCAAACATGGAAGAACAAGAGTACAACGAGGAGGAGAGTGAGGACGACGGTAATAGCGAAGGGAAACGTGAATCCTTTGAGGCAGCTAATCCTCCACGCTCAGTGCCTTCGACACATGACACCACTCTGAGCCCTCAAGAACTTTTGGATCTAAAACGTAACGACCCTCTTGAGGCTTTCAAGCGAATGGTGAGTGGTTTATCCTCAACAGAAAGTAAGCCAAGTATTTCGACTGCCTCTGTTGGGGATTCCTCTGGAGGTCCTAAAGAAGACCTGATTCGAGAACTTCAAGCATCCCTCCTTGAGATAGATCTGTTCGAGGCTATCGAAGCAGATCATATGCTCTATTACAAACTCAAATCTTTGCTCAACAAACTTAATAACTCTGGCTCCAGTGATTCTCTTTTATGCTTCATTGTCGAATTTGAGCCTTTACTGGAGCAGATTTCCAGAGATATACAGAAAAAGAAGAGCACTGTTGTGAACAAGGAGCGTGAACTTGAGTTTCTACGAGAGGAAAGTGCCGCTGTCGAAGCTTCCAAAAGCAAGATTTCGACCCTGGAAATTCAAGCAGCAACTAATTCCAAGGAGATAGCTGACTGTGATGCGAACATTTCGACATACCAGGCTCAAATTAAGGAGTTGCAGTCGAAGATTGAAGCGGAAGAAAAGAAGAAAATTTCTGTTCAACAGAGATCTTCAATTCCTTTAGAGAATGCACTTCGATCTGAGGCAACCTTGGCTATCGAACACTTGGAGAAGGTTCAGAGACATGATGAAGGAGTTAAGAGGCTAACTGAGGAAGAATCCCTTTTAAATACCAGACTGAGGCATGCCAGAACAGCCTTTGAGAGGCTTAAAGCTTCTTTTGTAATTTAATTTTTTATCTGTATTCTGACAGCATTTTGCTCAATCTGTATTTTGACAATATTCTTTGGCATTAGTGCCATGTTTATATTCTCTCATTCTCTTAATTTTGCATTATTTTAATTTCTTACAACACTGGCTTATATCTTTTTAAGTACTTGCCATTTATACGCAAAATTCGATTATCAGCGCTTAACTCTTCGACTTCATAAGCACGGTTTGAGAAAACTCGTAAAATTTTAAATGGCCCTTCCCAATTTGGCGACCATTTACCTAAGGCTCTATCTTTTTTGTCCATAGGTAGGATAACTTTCCACACAAAGTGTAACACCCTAAATATTTAATTAATTTATTTAATTAAGTATTTAGGAATTTATTTTAATTAGTTGGATATAATTTAATTAAGTGAAATTATGTTAAAATGGTGTAGGTGGTATTAGAAGGTGGAGGCGCCAATTAGATGAACTTGGGCTTAAGTGAAAAGCCCAAGCCCATGATCCATGTCATATGTGAAGTGGCTAAGTCTTTTGGGGTTAGGGTTTTGTGTTGGCATTTTGCAAATTGAGAGAGGAGAATAGAGAGAGGGAGAGCGCCGTGGAGAAGAGAGGAGGAGAAGAGGTCGCGAAGTTCAAGGAGCTAAGGGTCGTGATTTTGTTGCTGTGGTTTCGTTCGTGACTGTCTCTAGGGTTTCCGTTCTTCAAATTCGAGGTAAGGGGAGTTCTATCTTTCTATATAATAGATGTTCATGATAGGTTGTAAGTTAGAGTTACCCTAGATCTATTCATGTCCTTGATTTGTGTGTAACTACATGTTTGGTTAGTGATATATATGTGATCTTCATGAATTGTGGCTGAAAATCCATTTTTGGTTGTGGCATGGGCGCCTAGGGCGCCATATGTTTGATTTTGTGTTGCTGGGATTGTTGCTGAATTTCTATTGCTGCGTTGTGCTAGGCGCTGGGCGCCAGGCGCTGGGCGCCAAGGGCGCCAGTGTGTGCTGTGCGCGTATGTTGTGTGCGCATATGGGGTGCTTTTAGTGAAACTTCGAATTCTGGGCATATTTTACCGTGCCATCTTTTGTATTTACGTGCCCAAATTCAATGTTAAACATTTTGGCTCGAGTGGTTTTATTTTTGCACGCGTCATTTTGGAGTTGTCTCGGTGGGTGTTGCTTGTGTGCGCATATGGGGTGTTTTGGGTGCAACTTCGAATTCTGGGCATATTTTACCGTGCCATCTTTTGTATTTACGTGCCCAAATTCAATTTTAAACATTTTGGCTCGAGTGGTTTTATTTTTGCACGCGTCATTTTGGAGTTGTCTCGGTGGGAGTGTGTGTGTGTGTCGTGTGTGTTGGGCGCTGCCAATTCGCGCTGCAATTGCGCGCGAGGCGCCACTGAGGTGCGAAAGCTGCACTGTAGCGTCCTCATCTGCGCTTAAGTGGCGCCGGGAGCGCGAGTGAGGCGCAAAATACTGGAATGTTCCCAAATTTTTATAAGAACTGTTTTCGCTATATCTTTTGACTCGGGCATCCGTTTCAAACGTTTCAAAAAGTGTTGGGAAGCTTTTTCAGTTGTCTACCTGTGTGTCTCAATTTTAAAATAAAAACTTATTATTTTCTGGTGGTTTTTGGGCGCCCAAGTGGCTGTTCCCGGTGGTCGTTACGGTGACGTTGTAAAGCCGTGCTGAGCTCTTTAAAAATCCTTTTTGTCTATAACCAACAGTTTTAACGCCTTAGTGTCAAAATGGGTGATTTTGACGATGATGCCCTTAGTGGCTAGTTAAATGACGTTTTTGCCCTTAGTGGCTAATATTATTGATGATGATGTGCAAATGACTGTTTTGCCCTTAGTGGCTATTGTTTGTTGATGACGTATATGGATAAGCGACGATGAGGCCATAAAGGCTAAGCGACGATGATAATAAGTGATGATGAAATATAGCGACGTTGTTGTATGTAATTATAAACTGACAGGTGCTGTGCCTCTTATTGGGCAAATGGGTAAGTGACGGGTCACATAGTTGACTGTGATTGTGTGTTTGTGTGTGGTGCATGTCATAGTGTCTCATGTATTCCATGTGCATGAACCCAGCGACGATGAGGCCATAAAGGCTAAGCGACGATGAGGCCATAAAGGCTAAGCGACGATGGTGAAAGGTTCCTCATGCATATGCCCGCGAGTGGGTTGCATTTCATATAGTCACATGACATCGTGATGAGTTGTTGTAATGACGTTATTGATGATTTGTGATGTGATTACCCTAGTGCTGTGACTTGACTTATTGCTTATCATGTGATTTATTATATGGATTGAATTGAACTCACCCTTCTGTTTGAATGTTACCCCTATGCGGTAACGTGCAGGTGATCACGAGTGAGGACCTAGGTATCTTCACTAATTTTGAGTCGGTTCGTCATGCTCTGATACGTAGCACTCAGGGGGGAAACGAACTCGGTGTTTTAAGACTATTTTGGTTGTTAGATGTTAGTTGATGGTTTTCTCTTATTTATATTTTCCGCTGCGTAGTTGGTTTTATTGATGTCACGGTTGTGGTGACGATGACTGATGTTTGAGTTTTTCCCCATTGGGGGCGTGCTACGTATTGCACAATTATTTGACGTTGAACTATTTATTTGAAGTGTGACGTTTTGATTTGAGTATGTGTAACATTCCTTGCGATGAAAAGAAATTTTGAAACTCTGATTTTACAATTAAACTAACGGGTAGAAACGGGGTGTTACATTAGTGGTATCAGAGCAGTTCGGTCTGTCCGGCCAATGTTGTCCTGTCATAGTGTCTGATGACAATTAAGAAATTGTTAGATTAGTTCTGAATTTTTGGTTGTGGCAAACCTGGCCACAAGAGTACTACATGCGGGTCTGATGAGAGAGTTTGCTACCGTTGTGGTAAAAAGGGTCATATGGCGGCCGAGTGTAAGGTCAAAGATGTGGTGTGTTTCAACTGTGGTGAGTCTGGGCATATCAGTGCAAAATGTACAAAGCCGAAGAAAGAAAGGTCTAGTGGGAAAGTGTTCGCATTGGCAGAAGAGGAGCCTGATGAGAAGGATGGTCTTATTAGAGGTACGTGTTTCATTAACGGTACTTCTCTGAAATCTGTTATTGATACTGGTGCTACCCATTGCTTTATATCTGTTGATTGTTGTAAAAGATTGGGTCTTGTTTTATCTGCTATGTATGGGGATATGGTTGTCGATACTCCTGCGAAGGGGTCGGTGATTACATCCCAGGTGTGTTCTCAGTGTCCCGTGTCGATCTTCGGCAGGGACTTTATTGTGAATTTTGTTTGCTTGCCGTTGAGGGGTCTAGATGTAATCTTGGGCATGGACTGGTTAGAGGATAACCACGTCCATATCAACTGTCGTAGCAAGTCGGTTAGTTTTGGGGAAGAAGATTCTGTTTTGGTATCCGCGGGTCAGTTGAAGAAGTTGAGGAAAGAAGGAGTTCAGCTATTTTCGTTGATGGCATCGTTGTCTGCTGAGAGTCAGGCTGTTATTGAAGACCTGCAAGTGGTACGCGAATTTCCTGAGGTTTTTCCTGACGAAATTCTGGGTGTGCCGCCGGAGAGGGAAGTTGAGTTTTCGATTGATCTTGTACCTGGTACGAGGCCTGTGTCTATGGCACCGTACAGGATGTCGGCGTCTGAATTGTCTGAGTTGAAGACGCAACTCGAAGAATTGCTTGAGAAAAAGTTCGTGAGACCGAGTGTATCACCGTGGGGAGCTCCGGTATTGTTAGTGAAGAAGAAAGATGGGAGCATGAGGTTGTGTGTGGACTATCGTCAGTTGAATAAGGTAACTATCAAGAACAAGTATCCGCTTCCGAGGATCGACGATTTGATGGATCAGTTAGTGGGTGCCCGTGTTTTCAGCAAAATTGATTTGAGGTCCGGATATCATCAGATTAAAGTGAAGGATGAAGATGTTCAGAAGACAGCTTTCAGGACAAGGTATGGGCATTATGAATATTCAGTGATGCCGTTCGGTGTGACCAATGCACCTGGTGTGTTTATGGAATACATGAATCGTATTTTCCATAATTACCTAGATCAGTTTTTGGTGATCTTCATAGATGACATTCTAGTTTATTCTAAGTCGGAGGAAGAGCATGCTGAGCACCTGAAGACAGTATTGGAAGTTCTGAAAGAGAAAAAGTTGTATGCTAAGTTATCAAAGTGTGAGTTCTGGCTGAAAGAGGTGAGTTTCCTTGGGCACGTGATTTCTGGTAATGGTATTGCGGTTGATCGGGCAAAAGTGGAAGCAGTGTTAGAGTGGGAAGCTCTGAAATCCGCAACAGAGATCAGAAGCTTTTTGGGTTTGGCTGGGTACTACAGGAGGTTCATCGAGGGTTTTTCCAAGTTGGCCCTTCCGTTGACTCAGTTGACTTGTAAGGGTAAAGTTTCCGTTTGGGATGCTCGGTGTGAGGAAAGTTTTATGGAACTGAAAAAGAGATTGACAACGTCGCCTGTTTTGACGTTGCCTAATCCGGAGGAACCGTTTGTTGTATATTGTGACGCTTCGAAGATGGGTCTTGGTGGTGTGCTGATGCAAGATGGGAAAGTCGTTGCGTATGCGTCAAGGCAGTTGCGGGTTCACGAGAAAAATTACCCTACGCATGATTTGGAGTTGGCTGCTGTGGTATTTGTGCTTAAGATTTGGAGGCACTATCTTTATGGTACGAGGTTTGAGGTGTTCAGTGATCATAAGAGTCTGAAGTATCTGTTCGACCAGAAGGAGTTGCATATGAGACAGCATCGATGGTTGGAGCTCTTGAAGGATTATGACTTCGGTTTGAATTATCATCCCGGCAAAGCTAATGTCGTGGCTGATGCCTTAAGCAGGAAGTCTTTGCATATGTCGGCAATGATGGTGAAAGAATTAGAGTTGATTGAGGAATTCCGAGATTTGAGTTTGGTTTGTAGGATGACACCTCGTAGTGTCAAACTGGGAATGTTAAAGATCGATAATGACTTTCTGGGCAGCATCAGAGAGGCTCAGAAGTCAGATGTCAAGTTGATAGATTTAATGAATGGGGTTGGTCAGTCTGAAGATGAAGATTTCAAATTGGATTCTCGTGGTGTGTTGAGGTTCCGGGGTAGGATTTGTGTTCCGGATGATGCGAATATGAGAAAGGAAATTTTGGAAGAGGGTCACCGTAGCAAGTTGAGTATCCATCCTGGAGCAACGAAAATGTATCAGGATCTGAAAAAGATGTTTTGGTGGTATGGTATGAAGAGAGATGTGGCACAGTTTTTGTATGCATGTTTGACTTGCCAGAAGTCAAAAGTTGAGCATCAGAAGCCTGCTGGGTTGATGCAACCGTTGGAAGTTCCAGAGTGGAAGTGGGATAGCATTGCGATGGATTTTGTGACGGGATTGCCGAATACAGTTAGGGGTCATGACGCTATTTGGGTGATCGTTGATAGGTTAACGAAGTCTTCTCACTTTATTCCTATTAATGTCACTTATCCGGTGTCGAGGTTGGCAGAGGTCTATGTCAAAGAAATTGTGAAGTTGCACGGTGTTCCGAAGAGTATTGTGTCAGATAGGGATCCGAGGTTCACTTCTGAGTTTTGGACGGGTTTGCAGAAGGAATTAGGTTCAAAGTTGAAAATGAGTTCGGCATATCATCCTCAGACAGATGGTCAGTCAGAGAGGACAATTCAGTCGTTAGAAGACTTGTTGAGAGCTTGTGTCTTGGAACAAAGGGGTTCATGGGATTCCTACCTGGCGTTGATTGAGTTTACCTATAACAACAGTTACCATTCCAGTATCGGGATGGCACCATTTGAAGCATTGTATGGTCAAAAGTGTAGAACGCCGTTGTGTTGGTATGAGTCGGGGGAGAGTGTAGTGTTGGGACCAGAGATTGTCTGGGAGACTACAGAGAAAATCAAGATGATCCGTGAAAAGATGAAGACTTCGCAGAGTCGTCAGAAGAGTTATCATGACAAGCGGAGGAAGGATTTAGAGTTTCAGGAGGGTGAGCATGTGTTCTTGAGGGTTTCTCCTATTACCGGTGTTGGTCGAGCGTTGAAATCGAAGAAGCTCACTCCTCGCTTTGTTGGTCCTTATCAGATTTCTGAGAGAATCGGAAATGTGGCTTATAGGGTGGCTTTACCGCCAAATCTTTCGAATTTGCACGACGTGTTTCATGTGTCGCAACTTCGGAAGTATGTTTCGGATCCATCTCATGTGATCCATATGGATGATGTAGAGGTGCGGGATAATCTCACTGTGGAGACGATGCCCGTACGGATTGAGGGTCATGAAGTGAAAGTGCTTAGATGCAAGGAAATTGCATTGGTGAAAGTGGTTTGGCTAGGAGCTGCCGGTGAGAGTATGACTTGGGAGCTAGAGAGCAAGATGCGGGAGTCCTACCCAGAGTTGTTCGATCAGGTAAATTTCGAGGACGAAATATTCTAAGTGGGGGAGAGTTGTAACACCCTAAATATTTAATTAATTTATTTAATTAAGTATTTAGGAATTTATTTTAATTAGTTGGATATAATTTAATTAAGTGAAATTATGTTAAAATGGTGTAGGTGGTATTAGAAGGTGGAGGCGCCAATTAGATGAACTTGGGCTTAAGTGAAAAGCCCAAGCCCATGATCCATGTCATATGCGAAGTGGCTAAGTCTTTTGGGGTTAGGGTTTTGTGTTGGCATTTTGCGAATTGAGAGAGGAGAATAGAGAGAGGGAGAGCGCCGTGGAGAAGAGAGGAGGAGAAGAGGTCGCGAAGTTCAAGGAGCTAAGGGTCGTGATTTTGTTGCTGTGGTTTCGTTCGTGACTGTCTCTAGGGTTTCCGTTCTTCAAATTCGAGGTAAGGGGAGTTCTATCTTTCTATATAATAGATGTTCATGATAGGTTGTAAGTTAGAGTTACCCTAGATCTATTCATGTCCTTGATTTGTGTGTAACTACATGTTTGGTTAGTGATATATATGTGATCTTCATGAATTGTGGCTGAAAATCCATTTTTGGTTGTGGCATGGGCGCCTAGGGCGCCATATGTTTGATTTTGTGTTGCTGGGATTGTTGCTGAATTTCTATTGCTGCGTTGTGCTGGGCGCTGGGCGCCAAGGGGCGCCAGTGTGTGGTGTGCGCGTGTGTTGCATGTGTGTTGTGTGCGCATATGGGGTGCTTTTAGTGAAACTTTGAATTCTGGGCATATTTTACCGTGCCATCTTTTGTATTTACGTGCCCAAATTCAATGTTAAACATTTTGGCTCGAGTAGTTTTATTTTTGCACGCGTCATTTTGGAGTTGTCTCGGTGGGTGTTGCTTGTGTGCGCATATGGGGTGTTTTGGGTGCAACTTCGAATTCTAGGCATATTTTACCGTGCCATCTTTTGTATTTACATGCCCAAATTCAATTTTAAACATTCTGGCTCGAGTGGTTTTATTTTTGCACGCGTCATTTTGGAGTTGTCTCGGTGGGAGTGTGTGTGTGTGTGTGTCGTGTGTGTTGGGCGCTGCCAATTCGTGCTGCAGTTGCGCGCGAGGTGCCATTGAGGCGCGAAAGCTGCACTGTAGCATCCTCATCTGCGCTTAAGTGGCGCCGGGAGCGCGAGTGAGGCGCAAAATACTGGAATGTTCCCAAATTTTTATAAGAACTGTTTTCGCTATATCTTTTGACTCAGGCATCCGTTTTAAACGTTTCAAAAAGTGTTGGGAAGCTTTTTCAGTTATCTACCTGTGTTTATCATTTTTAAAATAAAAACTTATTATTTTCCGGTGGTTTTCGGGCGCCCAAGTGGCTGTTCCCGGTGGACGTTACGGTGACGTTGTAAAGCCGTGCTGAGCTCTTTAAAAATCCTTTTTGTCTGTAACCAACAGTTTTAACGCCTTAGTGTCAAAATGGGTGATTTTGACGATGATGCCCTTAGTGGCTAGTTAAATGACGTTTTTGCCCTTAGTGGCTAATATTATTGATGATGATGTGCAAATGACTGTTTTGCCCTTAGTGGCTATTGTTTGTTGATGACGTATATGGATAAGCGACGATGAGGCCATAAAGGCTAAGCGACGATGATAATAAGTGACGATGAAATATAGCGACGTTGTTGAATGTAATTATAAACTGACAGGTGTTGTGCCTCTTATTGGGCAAATTGGTAAGTGACGGGTCACATAGTTGACTGTGATTGTGTGTTTGTGTGTGGTGCATGTCATAGTGTCTCATGTATTCCATGTGCATGAACCCAGCGACGATGAGGCCATAAGGGCTAAGCAACGATGAGGCCATAAAGGCTAAGCGACGATGGTGAAAGGTACCTCATGCATATGCCCACGAGTGGGTTGCATTTCATATAGTCACATGACATCGTGATGAGTTGTTTTAATGACGTAATTGATGATTTGTGATGTGATTACCCTAGTGCTGTGACTTGACTTATTGCTTATCATGTGATTTATTATATGGATTGAATTGAACTCACCCTTCTGTTTGAATGTTACCCCTATGCGGTAACGTGCAGGTGATCACGAGTGAGGACCTAGGTATCTTCACTAATTTTGAGTCGGGTCGTCATGCTCTGATACGTAGCACTCAGGGGGGAAAAGAACTCGGTGTTTTAAGACTATTTTGGTTGTTAGATGTTAGTTGATGGTTTTCTCTTATTTATATTTTCCGCTGCGTAGTTGGTTTTATTGATGTCACGGTTGTGGTGACGATGACTGATGTTTGAGTTTTTCCCCATTGGGGGCGTGCTACGTATTGCACAATTATTTGACGTTGAACTATTTATTTGAAGTGTGACGTTTTGATTTGAGTATGTGTAACATTCCTTGCGATGAAAAGAAATTTTGAAACTCTGATTTTACAATTAAACTAACGGGTAGAAAAGGGGTGTTACACAAAGTCCCCAATGACAAAAGTTTTTGATTTAACCTTTTTGTTGTAGGCTTTAGCTACCCTTTCTTTCTGCCTTGTAAGGATATCTAGTGCAAATAACCTTTCTTCGTCCAAATCAACCAAGTCGTCTAAAATCATGTCCCAATAATGATCTGATGGGATCTTAAATTGCCTTTGAATTCTGGTTGACTGTAGATATATTTCGACAGGTAATACTGCATCATGCCCAAAGGTGAGTTTGAATGGAGTAGTGTTAATTGATTCTCTAGGAGAATTTCGACAAGCCCATAATGCTTGATCAAGGGTTTTGTGCCAATTCTTAGGCTTTTGCCCAATATGTTTTTTAATTAAATTAATGATAACTTTATTGGCTGCTTCGACTTGACCATTTGCTTGAGCATAATATGGTGTCGAACTTAATAACTTAAATCCATTTTCAGAGGCAAAATTCACTACTTTTCGACCAGTAAAAACTGAGCCTTGATCCGTGGTAATGGTTTCTGGTATCCCAAACCTATATAAAATATAGTTTTGAATAAAGTCCATTACTGCCTCTTGGTCTACCTTAGCTAAGGGAATAGCTTCGACCCATTTGGTGAAGTAGTCAATACCCACTAATATATAACGGTGGCCTCTCGACGACGTTGGTTTAATTTCACCAATTATGTCTAAGGCCCAACCTCTAAACGGCCAAGGCTTCACTATTGAATGTAATTCGCTTGCAGGTACGTGTTGTATTCCTGCATGTTTTTGACATTCTTGGCATCCTTTAGCAAAATCTATGCAATCTTTTAGCATAGTTGGCCAATATACTCCTTGTCGAAACAAAAGCCATTTCATTTTGTGGCCTACTTGGTGAGACCCACAAGCTCCACTATGAGTATGGGATGTTGCTAAGTACGCCTCATTTTCACTAAGGCATTTGAGCAAAACCCCTTCAGGAGTTTTCTTGAACAACTCGTTTCAAATAATTACATAGCTTAATGCCCTATACTTGGTTTTTCGATTTGTTGTTCCTGTTGGGTTTTCCAAGTATTCGACAATTGGTTTTCGCCAATCATCATTCGACATATTGTCAATGGCAAAAATTTCGCCATTTTCACTTGGAGGAAATAATAATAATTCTGACTTGTCTGCACCCCCAAGTTTTGGCATTGACAATTCATCTTCAGAATAATCCGTCGAAATTAGTTTTTCCTTGAGCTTTATTAATTCATTAAGTTTTGTTGGAGAAACTCTATAACCTGAAGCAATTTGTGCTAAGTCATTTGCTTCGTGATTTTCAATTCGAGGTATATGCTCAATGTTCACATAGTCGAAGCGCTTTAACAAAGCATTGGCAGTGACAAGTATATGATTAAATTCTCTTTAATGCATTTGTATTCCTTAGTTAATTGCTTCACCACTAATTCAGAGTCACCTCTAATTTCGACGGCCTTTGCCCCCAGCTCTAGAAAAACTTCTAAACCTGTTATCAAGGCTTCATACTCAGCCTCATTATTAGAGCATAGTTCTTTAATTTTAAATTTATATTTCGTTGGTATTTTTGTTGGCGAAATAATTAATATTCCAATTCCAGAACCATTTTTATGGCTTGACCCATCGAAATATAGTGTTCAAGGTCGAATATTCATATGATTAATTGTTACTTCGACCAATGAATGGTCAACAATAAAGTCTGTAACAATTTTCCCTTTGATAGCTTTCAAAGGTTGGTACGTTAATGAATATTCAGAAAGGGCTAAAGCCCATTTACCAATTCGACTGTGCAATATAGGTTTCGACAGCATATGTTTAATAATATCAAAATGAGAATAAACATACACATCAATTGGTTTTATATATTGCTTTAATTTAGTACAAGAGAAATACAAACAAAGGTACAATTTCTCCGTTGGATGATATCTAGTTTCAGCATCATTTAAAACTCTACTAAGGTAATATATGGCTCTTTCGACACCATTATCATCCTCTTGTGCCAACATGCTACCTATTGTTAGCTCTGATGCTGCTATATACAATTTCATCACCTTATCTCTTATAGGTGGTAACAAAATAGGTGGTTTAACTAGATAAGCTTTAATCTCGTCGAAGGCCTTTTGGTGTTCTGGATCCCACTTGAACACGTCTTCTTTCTTTAGTCGAAGTAATGGCGAAAAAACTTGAGTTTTGCCACTTAGGTTTGAGATGAACCTTCTTAGGAAATTGATCTTTCCTAATAATGACTGGAGCTCTTTTTTGGTCGAAGGAGCCTTCGTTTCCATGATTGCTTTCGTCTTGTTTTGATTTATTTCAATGCCTTTTTTGTGGACAACAAATCCTAAGAAGTCACCTGCACGTACACAGAAGGCACACTTTATTGGATTCATTTTCAATCCATATTTTCTCACTCTTTCGAATGACTGTCGAAGATGGTCTATATGACCATTTTCTGTCGAAGATTTAACAACAATATCATCTATGTATACTTGCATAAAATTTTCAATAAAATCATGAAACATAGAATTCATTGCTCTTTGGTATGTTGCACCAGCATTTTTTAAACCAAAAGGCATTACTACCCATTCATAAACACCTAAAGCTCCTGGGCATCGAAATGCTGTTTTCGACACATCTTCTTCGGCAATAAAAATTTGATTATACCCTGAGTATCCATCTAACATGCTTAGGTATTCAAATCCTGCTGCCGAATCAATTAGCATTTCTGCCACAGGTATAGGGTATTGATCTTTAGGTGTAGCATTATTTAGATCTCTAAAATCTATGCAGACTCTTAATGTTCCATTTTTCTTAATAACAGGAACAATGTTAGCTAACCAATCAACATACCTGGCAGTTCTGATGAAGTTGCTTTTGAGTAGTCTTTCGATTTCCTCTTTTATCTTCGACAGAATCTGCGGTGCAAATCTTCTTGGTGTTTGCTTCACTGGCTTTCTATCTGGTCGAATGGGCAGCTTCAATTCAACCACTTCTCGACGCAGTCCAGGCATTTCATTATAGTCCCAAGCGAAGCAATCCTTGTATTCTTTTAAAAGCTCAATGGTTCGATCTCTCAAACCTTTGTCAATTTTGGCACTGATGAATGTTGGCCTTTTTATGAAGCCATCTCCCAAATCAACTTCCTCCAAAGGATCTTGAGCTTGAATCCTCTTGATCGAACCCATTGGGTCTTTTTCAAAACCTAAAGGCTCGTCATCATATACGCAGTCAAGCCTTTGGCCTTCGACCATATTATCTTCCAGGTTAACTTCATTGTTAACTTCAGTGGTTTGATTAACCATCATTGGTTCTTTTGTGGTTTGTCTAACCATCATTTGTTTCATTTCGGCTTCTAACGCCGCATTTTGTTTATTTTCGGCCACATAGGCCGTAATTCTATCCCATATGTTGGGTGTAGACATCATCACCATCTATGGACCGTCCCATCCTGTAGGCTTACAAAAGCCTCTTGGACGAGTTGATTCTTCAATCACTTCCCTCTCCCAAATAAAGCCGTGAGTAGGGTGTAGATCAAGTGAAGCATATATATTGTCCTGAGGGACATATGCTGTGTCAGAGGGAGTACATGGCGCTATGTTCGCCAATTGTTTGTCAAAAGTATGTTTGGTGATATGGTCGACTTCAGCTAAGAAGTAGCTTTCGTCCCCTTCCACGTTTTCGACAAGGCCATCCTCTCTCCAGATGGAAATCCTCTGATGGAGTGTTAAAGGGACTGCCCCAACTCCGTGGATCCATTCTCGACCAAGCAACAAATTGAAATTGGCCTTGGAAGGAATAACCATAAACATGGTTAATCTCTTGACACTTCCCACCACCAATTCCACCTCTATGGCTCCCAAAGAATAGCCAGATTTTCCCTCATAATTTGTGAGAACAATGTTATGTGGCCTCAGATCGGTATCTGATTTACCGATTTTTGCCAACATGTGTTGAGGCATTAAATTCACCGCAGCTCCTGCGTCGACGAGAACTTTATTAACACCTACATTATTAACCTTGGCCTGAATGAACAAAGGCTTTAAATGGTACTTCATGCCTCCATTTGGATGTTCAAACACTGCGCTTTGTTCTTCCATGCAACCATTGTTTAGTACATAGTAGCAAATTGGCTTATGCTTAGCCATATCTTGGTCGAAATCTTGCTCGACTTCGTTGACTTCTGATATCACATCGAACTCAATAGGAAGTATTGAGACGACACATATGACGTCGAAATCAGGCTGAGTCTGAAAAGTCAGATCTCATCTCTTCGTCATCCAGGTTAAGGCCTTCTTCTGGGTTGAGGCCTTCTTTGACAACTTTAAGAGGAGGAAAAATCCTCTCTGTAGCAGGCTTTCTTTGCACTTCGACGGACGAGGCTATTTGCTTTCCTTTGTTGGTGGCTGAATTTCCACTTCTTTCAGCAGCAATAAATTTCATCTGGCGTTGGTGTCTCCGCCATTGAGTTTTGGTCATGGGATTTTTCCCTTTGTAATTTTTATTATAGACATATTTGCTTGAATCATATGTCTTATTCTGGGTCATGGCACTAGAACTTCCCTGCACCATTTTTAAAGAATACCCTGCATCCTTTCCTCCTGAATGCACCCATCTTTCGACAGGTGATTTTGTGGGTGGCACAAAGGTTTTCGCCCCCTTATGAGTTGAAGGTGTCACTTTGAAGGGGATGCCTCTTTGATTAAAACTGAATTTTGGCCTATTATCAACCCACGCATTCTTTCTCTTCTGTTGATGAGTAGAATGTTCAAGGCTTTTCGCAGCCTCCTTATCAAATACCGAACTGCATCTAGGGCACAACATTACTTCAGTATTGTTGATTTTGCACCTATTGAGGAAATCAATCAATTCCTCTTCAGCTTTTGGATATACCACCTGCATATGATCTTCATGTTGGTCCTTTCGACATACTGGTGTTTCCAACAGTGTCTTGACCAGCTTCGACAACGAGAATATCAATTTCAGTATAATTTGTCTCTGCAGTTGGCAAAGGATTGCTGTCAATTTGCATTGAAGGTTTCGACTTATCATCAAACTTGAGTCTCCCTTCACTTAATGCTTTCTGAACCAAGTCCCTGAAAAGAACACATCGAGAAGTGTTATGGCCTAAAAAATTATGATATTTGCAATATCCTCTTTTCTTTTGTTGTTCTAATGGTGGTATTTTTAGGCCTTTAGGAACTAAAATTTGGCCATCAGAAACCAACAAATCAAATATTTGGTCACACTTTGTGACGTCGAAGGTATATGTTTTTGCAATATACTTATCATTTTTTGGTTCGACAGGATTTTTCCCATCAGAAGGCCTCAATAATTTACAAGTATAAGGAGGTCCGGGCTTTAATTCTGCCATATTAACCTCTTCTTCGACTTCTTCATTTGATATGTCGAAGTCTTGGTCACTATCGTTAGTATTAACATAAGCAACCTTTTCCTTTTTATTAAATCGATTAGTTCTCGCCGTTTCATCCTTAAGCCTCTCGACTTGTCGAACTCTATCAGCCAATTGAGCCATGTCTCTTAGGTGTAAAGTGTCTAATTTTTTCCTAATGGAATAATCCAGGCCACTAGCAGCCATTTCGACTAAATCATGCTCGGGTATCTGAGTAAAACATCTAGCCTTGAGAAGTCTAAATCTGTTGAGATAATCGTCAATAGATTCTGGCATTTTGCGTCGAACACTTGCCAATTCTTTAAGGCTAATCTTGCATTGGCCCATGTAGAACTGTTCATGAACGCTTTTTCCAATTGATTCCAATTAAACATGGAATGTGGGGGTAAGGTGGGGAACCATGTGAATGCATTTTTTGTTAAAGAATTTGGGAAATATTTCATTCTTAAATTCTCATTTTGCGCTATGTCACCAGCCTCAGTCAGATATCGCGCAATATGTTCGACAGTGGATTCGCTAGTTTCTCCAGCAAATTTTGTGAACTTAGGGATTTTCCATCCCCTAGGAAAATCTGTTTGTATCACATATTTCGACAGGGGAGATACAAAATTAGGTCTATGTAAGCCTAAGTTAAGACCATTTTGGGCTAAAATTGTTTCGACAAGATTTGCCAAATTATTTTGATTACCAAAGTTGTTCTGCTGAACATGTCTTATTACTTCGTCAGCATCTTGGTTTCTATTAACTAATACCATTTCAGACACAGGTTCTTCGATAGCCATTATCTGTCTTTGATCGACAGGAATTGTATAGTTGGGCCTTTCGACAGGTAATTCTACAGGCCTAACATTTTGGACTTGGGGAATTCGCTGGTTGTGCGCTGGTGGAGTGCCGAAGAAATCAGCAATTCGACCCATTTGTGTAGCTAACATTTGGTAACTGTCATTTGTGTTTTGAATTAATGGGTTAAACACTGTACCAATTTGTTGTGTTAGCCTATTAACCATATCGTGGTTACTATCATCCATCTGTTGTCTTAATGCCAACAAAGACGAGGTAGTTATCGAAGGCTGTGGATTTCGACTATAAATATTTTCTGGGGAGTTATTTATAGGCGAAAAACTTGAGGCTAAGTTTTCTGCATACGTAGATGCATTTGTTTGAAGCCCTGCCATCATGGCTGTTGGCATGCCATATGGGTAATTTCGACCATTGATGAAATTGAATGGCATATTTCCCATCATGGAGCTTGCCATAAAGGGCATAGTCGGATTTAAATTAGATGATACAGGGACCATATTCGACAAAGGGTTAATAGTAGGAGCAGTTGTTGCAGTTACACCCATAATTGTCGGAGAAGGAATCGGAGCAGTTACTCTTGGAGCGGTTACTCCTGTAATGGTTGGAGAAGATGCAGGAGCAGTTACTCCTGGCATATTTGCAGCGTTTGTATTGTTAACTGACGCTTGAGAATGAGCGTTTGATGTAGAAGCATCATTCATATTTGAGCGTGGCATTTCAATAGTACGCCTACCACTTCTTAAATGCATGCAAAATGTAAATTACTGGTTTTGTGTTTGATAAAAACCCAGAATTATTTAGTAAAACTTTTAATAATTAGCACAAATGTCCCACTGGGCGTGCCAATTTGTTTACCGTGGTTTTTGGTAAACACCGCTAGTTACACGTGTGTGTTGCTTGCGAGATCAACTAGAAACATCTCAGAACATTTGTGAATTAAAGTTTCATTAAAATTATTGATGTTTATGATGATAACTGTTTTAATGGAGTAAAACAATGAATAAACGCATGTGTTTAAGAAGAAATGCAGAAATGTAGTGAAGTGCAGGAAATGTAGATAAAGAAAAGAAGATTGAAAGCAGTAAAATGCAGGAATTCGTAAAAGAAAGCAAATAAACTGCAGAAATCTTTAAAGAAATGATAAATACATTGCTGAATTTAAAGGTTGGTACGGAGATTCATACATTGAATTCCTTTGACTCTGTTTTCTCTGATGCGGAAGTAAGAGTTTTGCGGAAGTTTATGTAGAAATGAATTGTGCGACCCTTTTCTCTACAAGAAAACTCCTATTTATAATACAAGAAAAACAATAACCGTTCAGCAGTTTTTCTAAACAAAATAACTGCTATTTCGACTAGATAAGATCAGATAACTGCTCCATCTTTCGACCACATCACTGCTGTCCTCTTCTACCAGCATTCTTTGACTTAACCTGTTATCTGAATGTTGCTCATTTCTCTGTCGAAACTATTAACTTCAGCTTTCCAATTTTCGCTAAGTTATGTGCTATGCTGATTCTCCCTGTACACCACTTCTCGTTGTCGAAATATCAAGCCTTCTTCCTGAATGCAACGAATCAAACCTTATTGACATGTAAATGCCCGCGTTTTCAACAACAATATCACCCTGTCTTCGGCTAAACTCTTTAATGTCTTTCCTGTCGAAAGCATTGTCTTTAAACTCAGTTTCATCAAGCCTTAGGCATAGTCGAAATTACTCTTCACAACACCTTTCTCAATGTCAAATATCAACATCTCTTCTTTCAAACAAAAAGTCAACATTATTGCCTGCATTTAAATGAGACTGTCGAAAATGCAGGTTAACACATTCAAAAAGGAGTTCAAACGAAAACGTTATACACGAAATACCGAACCTATATCCAGATTGTTTCCACAATTTTAACCTAACTTGTGACACCTATAACTCGAGCTATACAACTCCAACTGCAACCAAACTAGTTCCAAATCAACAAGCATTAAGTCTAGTTTCTGAAAAGGTAAACGACATAATTTTTGGACCACTAGATTGTTCCCAGTTACTGTATAACCGAACCTATACCCAGTTTTCTTTGTGAATTAAAAACCCCAAATTGATTTCCAGCCTCCACAACATATTCAAACATCAACAAGTGATCTCAAACATCAACAAATAGGTTCAATCATCAACAATTGGTTCAACAAGGCAACACAAACATATAATCATACATGTGATAAATCATCATACCCTAACCCCCACATGCAATCATCAAACATAGTATTAGGGCATGGGAACATCAATTACATGACAAAATCAACCAATATAGCATTCAAGGCATTTTATCAAACACATAATAAACATGATACACATATGATGACTACCAAACCCTAACCCACATACAACCCTTCATACCAAACCTTATAAAGCATGAACCTCACCCTTACCTTAGCTTTTAGAATCGAAACCCTAGCCTTAGGAAGTACCACGAAATCTAGCTTTCCTTCTCTCTCCTTGTGCTACGCCTCTCTCTCTCTCTCTCTTGTGCCTTGTGGATTCACGCCTTCTTCTCTTCTTTTCTCTCTAGCCGTCGCCCTCTCCTCTTCTCTTTTCACTTTCTAATTGTGTTTTGTTTCTAATTATGAGAGAAACTCTAACCTAATTCCCTTAAGTAGACTCATCACCCATCATGGGCTATTTTCCTTAGCCCTATTCGCATACCCTCTTGGGCTAGTTCCCTCCACTTAGTTATTTCCAATACTAATATGCACCAACACACTAAAATAATTAACTTACATTTCTATTATTATATCTATCACATAAAAATAATATACTTAATCAAATAAATAAATCAATAAATATTTAATTAATTTTGGGGCGTTATAACTCTCCCCCACTTAAAAGAGTGTCGTCCTCGAAATTTTACCTGATCCAAACAACCTGCAATGTAAACAATGGTTAGTACTAAAAGACAACAGTTGGTCGTTAACTGACACAACGACTCGATGACATGGCCGGACGGACCAACCATTGCTTTGATATCACTATTGTAACACCCATTTCTACCCGGTAATTTATTAGCGTAAAATCAGAGTTTTCAACAATGAAACGGATGTCACACTTTTCGACTTAAAAAAAACCTTAAACGGATACATAACACTCATCCCTCGGATGAACCGGCAAACAACATTTTTAGTCTTAAAAACAAATCAACTCTTACTCATTCACGCAGTGGAAAATTATAAGGGTTCAACTAAAACAAACGTAGTGACCATGTAAGATTTATAACATCAAAATCCACAAAATAACATAAACAATATAAATAGTGTTCATCCCCCTGAGTGCTACGTATCAGAGCGACGACACGACCGAACTAGTGAAGTACAACAGCCTTCACTCGTGGATACCTACACGTTACCAACATAGGAGTAACATTCAAACAGAAGGGGTGAGATATCACACAGTATAAAGAATTGTATGAAAGACCATATATCTAGGTCAGAAAGTCAGATAATCATAACAGACAACAGGTCAACAACATCATGGACATAACAGTCAATATCAGCACAACGGTCAACATCAGCACAACATGCAAATATCATCTCAACAGTCAAATATCGACCCAACAGTCAATATATAACGACAACAGTCAATATACAGCGACAACAGTCAATATACAACAACAACAGTTCACCACAGTCAGTGACTTCAAACATGCGGTATGAATGCGGGATGCTCAGAAGAGGGCCAACTACCCTATAATGCATGTGGTACCGGGTCCAGCCAAATGAGGCTTCCAAGAAAAATCCATGCCAAAAGAGGCAATCCAACGTGGTAGAGACTAGCTCCGGGGCCAACTACCCCATATGCAAATGATATGCATGCGACACAATGATGCAACACGGACAATCAACAACAATCAACATATCTTAGCACACAATGACACAAGACTCAACACTGGCCATAGGCCCACAACACAAAATCAACAATGGCCACCGGCCTACGACAACAAATCCATGCCTAAAAGAGGCAATCCAACATTGGCCACCGGCCTACGACAACAAATAAACAAGACAACAGGGCGCTAAGGCCACCAACAAGGCAACAACACTAGGGAACAATACTAGGCGCTAAGGCGCCAAAGGGGAACCCACAAAAAAATAGGAACAACTCGCAAAAATAGGAACGACTCGCAAAAATAGGAATAGTGCCCAAATATAGGAGCAATAACAGTAATTTTCGAAAACAGTAACAGCAATTTTCGGGAACAGTTTTCAGAAACAGCAACAATTTTCGGAAACAGTTTTCAGAACCAGCAACAATTTTCGAAAACAGTTTTCAGAACCAGCAACAATGATTTCTTTCAGCAACAGCAATAATAATTTTTCAGTAACAGCAATAATAATTTCCAGCAACAGCAATAATAATTTCCAGCAACAGCAATAACAATTTCCAGCAACAGCAATAATAATTTCCAGCCAACATACCTCTACTTCGGTGAGTTAATTAACCTATCAAACGGTATCGAAACTTAGCAAAGGACCCCTCTATTGAAAGCTAAGAATGTCTAGTTCCTGACTATAATTTTTATTTTTCAAAATAATGGTCATTGAAAATTTCTTGAAGTTACATAAAATAGACTCTTGGTCCTCTCGGATGATAATTATATCAGAGTATATCCACACTAGGTTCAACATACATAGTATATCAGAGTATAGCCAGGGTAAATAGGGTTCAACTTCGTCTGAAATGTATCCAAAAGTAACAAATCCATTCAAGAGAGGACTAGCATTGTAGGTCAGGACAACAAAAAGAACATTCAATATCAATGACAAAATTGAAATACCTTTCCACTAAACTAATTCTCAAGCTCCCTGACAAGGCTAACATGGATCTTACGGAAGCCTTTCCTTAATCTGTATGGGACATGGATAACAACAGTCTTGCGGTTCCCAGACACATCAACTTGTCTGCCAATCAGAACCAAACAAAACTCAGTCATGGAAAAACAATCCTTCACAACAAAAACATACACAAAACTACATAATACAAGTCCTTACACTGCTGAGTTAATGTAAAGATCCTTCAACTCAATTTTAAGCTCCTGGTTAGTGTTTTCGAGATCAAACAATGCCTGCATCAAAAGCTCAAATATGAACATTTTACAACGTGATGAACGTCGTCATGTTTTACAAGAGAGAAAAGAAGACCCAGAAAATGATGCAAAAATTGCAAACCCTAAATTGATGCCTCTGTTCCCAAATCAAAACTCAGTTCTCAATTCCCAAATCCCACAAACCCTAAACTGATGTGCTGCAACGAAAACGAAGAAGAACGATGAAGGAAAACGAAAACGAAAACCCTAAACTCAGTTCTCAAATCCCAAGTCCCACAAACCCTAAACAAAGAAGATGAACAGAAGAAGAACGAAATGAAAAACGAAAGGGAAAAAGAAGGGAACGATAGCAGTGAGAAGCAGTGAGAGATTTCAAATCGAACCTGGGATAAAATCGCAGAGAGAAGCAGATATGCGTGTCTTCTCAGTTCTCTCTGTAGCGTGCGTGTCTTCTCAACTCGCAGATTCAGTGAGAGGGAGAGATGAAGGAGAGTATGTGCGCGAGTGAGAGGGAGAGATGCGAATGGAGTGAGAGGGATGAGATGCGAATGGAGTGAGAGGGAAGAGATGCGGTGAAGCCTAAATCTTTGCGTCTCTATAATGGGTTGTTTTGTGACCCGTTATGGAAGCATAAATTTTTGCTTTTTCAAAAACGGTTATGGAATGGAACCGATATGAAAGATGTAAGGATTGTGTTTCTATATCGGTTCGTGTGACAACCGATGTAAATATTATAATTTTAATTACAAAACTGCCACCGCGTCACTTTTAACATCAGGTCGTTTTTAACCGACATGAATGATCGTTATATAATGCATTTTTTCCACTAGTGTGTAATGGGTTAGGACACCCCTAGTGTCTTAGTTTTGACTAATATATATATATATATATATACAAAGTTCCAATTTTATCTTTTTCAAAAAAAAAATCCACAAAAGCCTTAAATTAATTCCAGAAAAATAATTCTATAGTTTTTTGAGAACGTAAAAAAAATATCATTCCAGGAAAAACTAAAATTATTTGTTTTGGAAAATAATATTTTAGTTTTTTCTGGAATTATATTTTTTTTTTTTGAAACACCGGAATTATATTATTAATAATTGTATTTTTTATTTAAAAATATTATGAAAGTTAAATTTAATAATTTATGGAGAGCGAAAATCGGTTCTGACACTGGATTATTGCATTGAAAGTGAAATATTGGTTTCGATCAATTTGCTCGATTTGCACCGAAACTTTGTTAGAAAATATGGAAAACTCAAAAATTCCTTTGTTTAGACTACTTTTTCATTTTTTATATTTTTTCATAGTGTCAAAAAAATCCAAATTATTATCAATAGTTTTTATTGTTTTTCAAAAATTTTATGTACTAATCTTATATTTTTCAGATTTTATTTAGTTTTGTTAATTTTTTTGTCATCTTAGCCGTTATAGGACATTGTTGGTATTTTTAGTGAATATGTCTGATATATCTAGACATGAGATAACTGAATGATAATCAATATTCATATTTGTTTCATTGTTTCATTTTTTTTATCAGTAATAAATAAAGGCAGAAACAAAAACTACTCTCTACTATGTTGTATTCCCATAGCATCAGCTAAGACAGTCATAGATAAATCAGTTGGGCAATGCCGCCAAAAAAATTGGTCAGCAACCTGGTTTCCTTTCTGGAGAGTGTGGGCGAAGGAGAGAGACCAATTGTAGTTCTTGAACTCACGGATGAATAAAACAAGATGAGCATACGGATGAGTATGGGGGACACCCTCGTTGATTAAAGACAAAGCTATCTGACAATCAGATTCACAAATAACGTTCTTGTAGCCATTCTCCCAAGATAATAGGAGACCTTTAACAATAGTTAGAAGCTCAGCATTAATATTAGAGGTAATGCCACAGTTACCAGAAAAGCCCAAAAGCCAACCGCCATTAGAATCCCTAAGAACACCACCAAAACCTGATCTTCCTGGATTACCAAAGCTGCTACCGTCAGTGTTAAGTTTCACAAAGCTATCTGGAGGAGGAAGCCAAGAGACAACACGCTTTTGGGGGATTTAGTTTTTGGGAACCTTCGTTGCTTGCAAGGTTTGTAAATCAGATGCAATAGTATTCTGTAATTTCCAAAGAGGATCTTTGATATCGTTGAAAACCTCATTATTACGGGACTTCCAAATATGTCAACAGGAAGTGAGAAACAATTCACTTGAATTATCGTTAGCAAAGGTTGTGAACCAAGGGAGAAGCTCATGCTGAAAAAAGTCTGTTTTGGAGCTAAAGGAGAAAAACTGCCAGATATTGGAAATTGAAGGGCAATCTCTAATTGCATGAAGAATAGACTCATTATGGGCCCCACATCTGTGACAAGAAGGATCGTCAGTGATATGTCTTTGCTGGCGAAACAGATTTGTAGGCAAGCTATTGTGGAGCACCATCCACACAAAGAACTTAACATTTTCAGGAACAAACAATTTCCAAATCCAAGACCAATGAGAAACATCATGGGAATTATGCAAGAGATTACCATCCAGTTGTTCTGATGGTTGAGTAAGCCAAAGATATCCACTCTTAGTGGAGTAGGTACCTGTGGATGAGGATTCCCAAATCAAAGAATCCCTGTAATTAGGATTGATAAAAATAGCATGCATCAACACTTTCAAATCCTGAGGAATCTGAGTATAGGGGATATCAAAATTCCAAACACCATTAGAATAACTATCTGCAACCGTAAGATCAATATCGTGAATGTCGATGTAGGGGAGAATATCACACAATCTTCCCTTGTGAAGCCATTTCTCATACAATAATTCAGCAGCTTTAATAATGGAACGCCAAGTGTGGGAGGCCCCTGAACAAGAAGTGGTATCAAATAAATCTGAGTTAGATAAATATTTTGAAGAAATGAGTTTAACCCAAAGTTTGTTTGGATTATGAATGAGCTCCCACACGTATTTACCCAACATGGAAGTGTTCACCTGTCTTGACTCTCTGAGGCCGAGACCTCCCTTAGACCGAGATTGGCAGACAGTGCTCCACTTCACCCAATGACAATGCTTTCCCCCCCCCCCCCCCCAAATAAACTGTTTATACATGGAATCCAATTTGTCACAAATACCTTGAGGGATCCACAAGTTGTTCATTGTATATATAGGCATAGAACAAAGAACTGGCTAAGCAAGGGTGACTCTGCCAGCTCTACTAAAAGATTACTTTTCCACCCTGCAAGCTTTTTGTTAACTTTATCAAGAATATATGTAAAATTCTCATTCTTCACCCTACCAGAAAAAAGAGGAAAACCAAGATACATACCAATATTTAGGGTGTGCATGTCTGAAATTAATAATGTTTTCAAACTTAATGATTTTAGTTCTGGTCACATTCTTAGATGGAAGAAATCGAGATTTCTGAACATTAATTTTTATTCCATAAGCTAAATAAAAGGAGTTCAAGACATCTCTAACAATTCTGACCTGAGATGAGCCAGCTTTGGTGAATAGCAAACAGTCATCTGCGAAGAAAATGTGAGAAATTGAGGGCCCTTCATTATTGATCTTGATAGGAAGCCACTGATTGGCATTGACTTTTTCTTGAATTAACCGGGCAAGCTTCTCCATACAAAGGAGGAAAAGGTAAGGAGAGAGAGGGTCACCTTGTCTCAGCCCTCTGTTGGGAGCAAAGTTAGAGAGCTTCTTACCATTCCACTTAAGAGCCAGAGTGGAGGAGGTAATTGTTTCATTTAAAATTAAATAAAATAGATTTTAATAAAATTAAACCAATTAATCCACGTATGATAAAAAAATTGTATACCTTACATTAGGTATTTCATGTACATAATTTTTAAAATGTATACAATAAATCTATTTTATTTAATCTACATCCTTACTAATAACCGACTTGCGTGCACTTTGGCTACTTAGCCGGACCTTGTACACTTTACCCATCAGGGTAATCAAGAAATATATCTTTCTTTGGATGGCACTTCACCTGCACAAATAACATAAATGTGCAGCCTACATTAGTTCAAAATTTAGAAAAGAATTGGACATTTTAAGTCGGATGTCCAATTATCCGACCTAAAAAATAGACACGGTGGCAATTTTGTAATTAAGATGGCAAATTTTTTTAGAGCGTAGGTGTTTTAAGTCGGTTTCTATTATATCCGACTTTGAACGTTATCTTTTAAGACAGTCATTTGCGAGACCTGAAGAAAGTTTATTTACAATTTATGAAAAAAAAAATAAATAAAAAACCTAGTCGATCTCTTACCTCTCTAGTTAGCGGTACTCTTCATTCGTAGAACTCTCGTCCTCTCGTCTCTCATATGTTTCAGAATTCGCCATTGCTGCCACCTGCCCTCCTTGCTGTTGTCGTCGCCTGCCCTCCTTGCCGTCGCTGTCGCTCTGCCTTCCTTGTCGTCGCTCTGCCCTCCTTGTCGTTGCCATCGCTCTTCCCTCCTCGTTGTTCCCGTCCCCGCTTCCTTTTCTACATGTACGTTCAATTTATGCATCCCTTTTCGAAAGCATTTTTTATTTCAGTTTCATCCCCTTTTCTCTTTGCCTCTTGTAGAGTTTGATGTGTAGAGGCGTGTAAGATTAAACCTAAAAATTAGAGAGAGATTTGGGAAATTTTAGGGGATTCGGTTTAGGGCTTGTAGAGAGAGAGAGAGAGAAAGGTGCATGAAGCAATGCCTCAAATTTATTTGATTTGGGGTTGTCGTTATGGCTCTTCCTGACTTCCACATGTTCTAACTTCCAAATTGCTACATTTGGTTTTGATTCTCAAAGTGATCAGCTAAGTTGGTCAGTTGTAATCTGTAATCCGTGGATCAAATAATTTTACTGCATTTTTTGCAAATTGCGTAGTTCATTTAAAATCCTATATGTATTTGATTATTTATATTTATTATTTATTATATATTATACAAATGAGACGAGTACCTACTATAGATTTCTGGGAAACATTGTAAGCCCGACAACTAGCCATGATGGGAGGTTTTAGGGTTAATAAATATTAAGAACTGAATCTTGTGATTAGAAAAATACGAGTATGGATCTTCATAAGTACTTGTGGGACAAGTTATGAGAGAGTGACAAAAATATAACAAATGCATGAAACAACCCGTGATTAACCGTAATCATAATGGCTACGGCTTACGTTACTAAGCAATTGGTTTGTATTTCTTACTAAATTAATTTTAGTCATTGAATACATTTTTTAATAATCTAATTTGATCTAATGGTTGATTATGAATAAGGGTGTTGTTGTCATTTTAAAAATAAGGGTGTTGTTGGATAATTATAGAAAATACTTTTTTACCAAAAAAATATTTATAAACATACTTTTCAGTTTTTTTTACAAGGAATTTTCAGTTTTTAAAAAAATATTTTTTCCAAAAATTGTTTTTTCTCAAAAAACCAGAAACAAATATATATATATATATATATATTAAAATAAATAGTAGCCACTGCCACCGCTGGTCGGCCCCAGAGAGCCATTGTGATCGTCGCCACCGGCCACTGCTTCAGTACCGCCGCGGGACGCTGAAGCTCCGTCGTCGGCGTCGTAGCTCCGCCGTCGGCCACCGCGCCTGTCGCTGGAGTTCCGCCGCCGGCCGCCGGAGTTCCGCCGCCGGCCGCCGCCTGCAACCACCACATATATATTTATATTATATATAATATATATTTAAATAATATATATATATATATATTTATAAATATTAAAAATTAATAAAATAGCTGCAGTTTTAAAAAAATATTAAATGTATGCATATCCATCCATAAAAAAGTCGTTAAAGAAATATAAAAAACTAATAAAATAGCTGCAGTTTTAAATAATATATATTTATATATTTATTAAAAGATTTTTTTATGTTTTAAGGGTATTACTATCCATCCATAAAAAAGTCGTTAATTGATGGTTAACGGCTACTTAACTATTGTTATACAAAACTGTGGTTAGTGACATCTAACCACATTATGCATATTTATGGTTAGTGGCCACTAACCATTACTATGCACATTTGTGGTTAGTGGCATCTAACCATTGGCATCTAACCACAGTTATGCATATCTGTGGTTAGTGGCATCTAACCATTGCTATTCACATTTGTGGTTAGTGACATCTTACCATTGTGGTACAAATCCGTGGTTAATGCATGCATCTTGCGAAATCGTGTTCAATTGCGTTTCTCTGCATCGTTTGAGCATCGTTTCTCGTTTCTTAGCATCGCTTCTCTATCCCGCATTTCTCACCATTGTTATGCAGGTTGGTTTCTTCTTCTTCTTCCTCTACTTCTCTTTTCCAGGCTGGTTTTGGTGCACTCTAACCATTGTTATGCAAATTTGTGGTTAGTGGCATCTAACTCACATAATCAAGCACCACAAGCACCAAATTTATCAAAGACCAAATTCCAACATTCAAAATGAATTACTCAATTTACCAACTATCATTGAAACATCAACAACAATCACATGTTTTTTTAAATGTGTAAAATCAACTTTTAATGTGAGCCATTTCTGAGATGTTATCACAATAATAGGAACCAGAACATGGAACAACTAAAAGAAGAACAACCGAACCCTAAAATGAATTTTCAACAACTACTAAGAAGCAAACTCCGAATCATAAACAAAATCTACTTCAAAATTCAAATGAAATCTAAACAAGATCAACGAACCCTAAAAAAATTTCTACTTAAACTTTGATTTTGAAGACTCAATTAGGAAAGATGGGAACCAAAACCCTAAAACAATTTCTTCTCTCAGTTCCAATCTGAAGTTGTGAACCCTAAATAAAAACCTTGATTCACCGTAAACACTAAAACGAGAGAGAGAGAGAGAGAGAGAGAGAGAGAGAGAGAGAGAGAGAGAGAGAGGAACCTGAAATCAAAATCGCTAGGTGAGAGAGAGAAATGAAACTGAATAACCAAAATTGTTGCTTGAGAGAAAGGGAGGAATGAGATGAATTTCTGATGAAATCAAAATCGTTCGCGTGAGGGAGGAGATGTGAGTTCACGTGAGGGTGAGTTCGCATCAGAGTGAGTTCGAGTGAGAGTGAGGGTGAGTTCGAGTGAGAGTGAGAGTGAGTTTCTGAGAGTGAGAGTGATTTTTGTTTGCTGGGAGTATGCGTGAGAGTGAGTTTCTGAGAGTGAGTTTTCTGAGGGTGTGAGTGTGAGCGAGAGTATGGGTGATTTTTGTTTTCTGTGTTGATTAAATTTTGGGTGTTTTTAGGGTGAAAGAGCAAATTAAACTTTTACTGGTGAAACACTAAAATTGAACGTTGGATGTAGTACAAAAATTCATCAGTGGTTGAAATTTAATATTGGTTGATTCAATCTTAACCATTCATGGCATTTTAACCAATATCCAACTATCAATTTTAGTGTTTCACCGGTGAGAGATTTGATTTGCTTTCTCACCCTAGAAGCACCCTTAAATTTTTGGTGTTGATTTTTTAGTTTTGCACAAAAAATATTGGGAATTCACGCGGTAGTATTTAGCGCCTAAATTTTTATTTTTTTAATAATTTTACATATGGCAACGTTTATGAGCCGTTGGCTAATGATTAAACAAAAAACCGTTGCTGTAGACCATATGGCAACGATTTTGAACCGTTGCCAATAAGAAAATAAAAAAAAATAATCAGCAACGGGGTCGAAAAAACCGGTCCCATTGATGTCTAAGGCAACGGTTTTTTTGGCGTTGCAAGATTAGGTGTTGCCGTAGGGTCCAAATGTTGTAGCGAGTTATGTCTATCTGTGGTTAGTGGCATCTAACCATTGCTATGCACATTTGTGATTAGTGACATTTAACCATTGTGGTATAAATCCTGTGGTTAATGAACAAATAAATTTTTTATTTATTTTTTTAAAACTTTTTCCCCAATTTTGTTTTTTAAATTTTTTAGGTAAATGGCCATTTTACCCTTTTAGTAACAAATACTAAACAAGTGTTCTAATTTTATATAATAAATCCCATAAATACGTCTTTCTGGTGGAAGTGTGTGTGTAAGTGTCTAGGTGTGCATATATACTAAAGATTAACAACACTTCTGTACCAAAAAAAATGTTACAACATATATAATCTTGTTAACTTGAAGCGCTAAAACAACTAGTGACATGGTGATGTTGCTGGGGATACTTTTCCCTATCGATGAGTTCCAGAACATACCAAAACTCCTCTACACGACAAGGGATAATCATGGTACCTTGTTGATCAAAACCATACTCTTCTTCAGCCTCCTTCAATAGCTGAGAAAACAATGGATGGTTGAGGTACATCACAGGAACCATAATTTTCTTTTGTTCTTCACCTTTCCCCACCTTGATTGGCAAATACCCTTTTGGTATTAAAATAGTTTTATTGACCACTTTGCTTCCTTGGTGGTGATAATTTGAGAGCAAAACTTCTTTGAAGTTATTGCTTTTCCCACTACTGATCTTCAACATTGATCAAAAAAACCAACCAAGACAAAAGACAGAAACACCAACGTTTCTGTTGTGTTTATATAAGCCACAAGCAAAGTGTTTCGTGGAAAATAATGATTGAAATGGATAGGAATAAAGGTATCACTGAATTATTGGTGTTAATTAATATGGCGGTATATATAGAATAACGTCATCACTGATTGATGGGAGTTTGGTGAGATGGAATAGTCCGTAGCCAAAATTAATTAAAGTCGGTTTAAATGGCTTGACACTGTGCTCCAATACTTGCTTCTATATACGACTAGGAGATTGTGATTTCTTTTGCAACTGAAATGTCATGGAATTCAATTATGGGCTGGAATAGTCTTCATTTGTAGGCTCTTACGTTCACGATTGATCACCCAAAGTTAGGTGCAATTTTTAATTTCTAAGCTCTTCTTAGATTTTTTTTTTAGGAAAAAATTTAAGGTGAGGGGATGACGCCTCAGTTAAGGGTAGAAAAGACCTTCGGATTCTTTGTGCACTTACGAATGTAATTACATTTACCTCACCCCAAGATGACAAGTGGGGAGTTGAACCCGGGAGCTCTCGGATACAACTCCTGTCATGCTCCACTAACCTAACTCCTTGGGGTTACTGTTAGAACTGAATCTTGAAAGTGAAAAACTGTCTATTGAATTCTCAGTTACTGAGTGTATTATACATCTACATCATTCTGTTGGATAATTCTGTTTTGCACTAACAGAATTACTAGCTGATTAACAACCTGACTAACAATATTAGGGGAAAATAGTAAAGCCCATTTTAACACTATTGGACTGGCCAAGTCCACTATACATATGGGCCCAAACTACATGCAATCAGTTTTCCTTTAGTCCAACATATCTTCCCTTAAACTAGCTGCACTCAGTAACTAGTTTATTTCATCACCAGCTGTTGTACCCCGAAAAATCCCGTTTAGGGTTCTTCAATGTACAACGTAGAAAATTGTGAAGCCGCCACCAATATTTTAGTTTTTAGACCAAAACATTAGAAAAAAGTCTTTTACAAAAAGGCGGGTGGTCTTTTGAAAAATAGAGATATGGGTTCGGGGGTCGGTTAGGAATGGGGAAGGTATTAGCACCCCATTCCTCCTTTCTACTGAAAGGGAACCTCTAATTAAATTGTGTGGTTTCAATGTTTGATTTGAAGAACACTTAGATTTGCCTATTTTATCCTTATTTGAAGATGGATGGGAAATTAATGGAAAACTTATGTGAAGAGGGGGAAAAAGAGAGTTTTTTAGAAAAGAGCTCGACGGGGGTAACGACCCGCTCCTACGTATCTCCCGGTACAATGGAGAATTCAGAGCTACGTAGTTCTACCTTGGTTTTTGTTTTTTTACTTTTTAGGTGAGTTTTCGAAATAGGACGAGTACTAGCGAGTGACTAAACTAGCTAAGGCTATGGGTAATCACCGCTAAGTACTCAAAAGGAGTCGCTACTGCTAGTCAAACGAACTAAGGTTCTGGGTGACCGTTGGTAACAACTTGTTTTTATTCTCTTTTTGAAAGCTTTTTTTGAAAAGGATTGATTTGTTTGATGACCAAACTAGCAAAGGCTATGGGTGGTCATCACTTATTGTTCTTTTTGGAGAAAGGAGATTGATGTCAATAGCTAGACGAACTACGGTTCTGATTAGCTACTAACGACAATGGGTTTGAAAACATTTTTGTTTGTTTTGAAAATGGAGGTTTTTTATTGTTGTGAAAGTGAAGATTTTTTTTGATGTGCTTGACGAGAACAAGTCTCGCTCCTACGTATCCCAAGTGGGAATCAAAGCAACGTAGTTCTTGGAGCGAGAAAAAGAAGCCTTGAAGAAGGTGTTTGAAAAAGGAAGGAACTTTCATGATCAAACTAGCTAAGGCTATGGGTGATCTTTACTAGTTCACATGGCTTTTGAAAAAGGGAGAGCTTTCATGATCAAACTAGCTAAGGCTATGGGTGATCATTACTTGCTCACATTGCTTTTATGAGTTTGAAATTGATTGAGTGCAAATGCAAAAACTGTTTTTAATTATGAATGCAAAAGGTTTTTGAAAATTGAAGTTGTTACTAATGAGTGACAAACTTGTTTTTGAACTTGAGTGCTAAAAGTTTTGAAACTGTAGATGTTACTAACGAGTAACGAATTGTCTTTCACATACAACATGGTTTTGAGGTTTGAAGTGTTACTATCGAGCAGCAATAAGTCTATGACTTTACAAAGTCTTTGCGAAAATCAAAACAGCCAAGTTGTGAACACCGATTCAACACTTTCAAGTACAACGAGCACACAAGTAATGAATGCAAAGCATGTAAGTAAATGATGCAAGTAGTTGAATCACTTTCAAGTAATCTTCAACACTTGGGGCATGCACTAGGCATTAGTGTTGAATCACATTACTAAATCATCAACAAGAGATAAGTAATTAACTATGCAAATGAAACACAAAGGGATTGATTCACTTTGGGTGATCTCCCCTACTTGGGATATGCACTGGGCATAAGTATTTGGATCACATCACCCAATCATCAACAAGAGGTAAGTGATTAAACATAATGTGATATGCAAATAGTGAAACAAGTGTGAATGCAAGTGAAAATATTTTAATGAGAGGTGAAATGTAAATGGTAAAAAGTGAATGGTAAAATCTTTTTGTATTTTTGAGTAAAGAGTTAATGAATGAGGTAAAAACTTGTGGTAAGAAGTGAAAAGTAAGAATGAAAATGTTTTTAACTTTTTGGTAATTTTTTTAAGTGAATAGTAAAGTACATTGGTAAATGGTTAAAAACAAAACACATTTACACAAAATTATTTACACACACCAAATCAACAAAGCAAATTGCAACAAAACTAGGTCATAAGAATGGCCTTGGCCGAATGCTTGCAAGCAATATTCACCAACAAATTTCATACCAAACATGACATAAATTGATGCATGAGAATGACATCAAACACAAACATAACATAGCACATGAGATTATAAGATCAAGATCAAGTAACACATACATTTATTCACACAAAAATTAAGGAAATGAAACAAACATCAAAACCCTAATTTCTACAAGTTGAACCCGAAGCTACACATGCTTGAAATCCAACCATTATTCACATTTTGGACATGAAATGAACTAGAAGAAACAAGATCCCTAAGATCTAACATGAGGCCGAAACCAAATCAAGGAGAAAAGAGCATTTTATTCATGAAACAAAGATGCAAAGATGATGATATGCAAAGATCACATAACACAACTTATTCAAAAGGGGTGAGATACCAAATCTCCCCCAACAGCCCCCTAATCTACATTTTGATGAATATGCAAAAGAGATAAGTTTTTTTTTGATGCAAAAAGTTTATGAATGCAAAGAGTTCTAAGAGTTTACCTTGAGCCTTCACTAAACAATGCAAAAATGGAGAGCTAGTGAACCAATCAACCAAATCTTCAAAAGAACACCAACCAAGCCCTTGAAAACCTTCGAAATCCTAAGCTCTTGAGGGTATGGATCTGAACTTGAAGATGGTAGGAAGAAGATATGTGAAATGGGAGTGGATTGGAAGTGATTTGGTGAAGAAAAATCAAAGGAACAATGGGTGGATGATGGTGAGTATGCTCACGGTTTTGGAGGCTTTTTTGAGAGGGTGTGCTAGGGTTTTTTGAGGAGTGAGTGATCAGCCAAAGGTCTTTGTGAGCTGAGCACAAAATGGTATTTATAGAGGCCACTCAAAGTTGAGGGTAACTATGTCACTCCATCTCACTTGTGCTCTAGGATTGCATTTTAGTTTTGAACCAAGGGTCAAGATCAAATGTCACATGGATTAGGGGCAATTAGAAAGCACAAAGTGAGGAGAGAGAGGGCTGAGGGGCGCAGCTTAAGGAGGTGAGTGAAGGATAAGTTTAATTACAAAAATGTATTTTTCCATGAAGCTTATTACAAGAGTGTCATTTTAATTCAAATGAAGGGTGAGGATTGCATTTAGCACTTGAATGGAAGGCCATGATTTAAACACAATTTGCAACCAATAAAATAAATCAAAATGGGGGGAAAAGAGGCTGGAATTCGCAGCCAAGGAGAGAGAGTGAGTGGAATTGCAACTTGTACTATTGTACTACATTTGACCATTCAAAATTCAAAGGGATATTCCTTATTCCCTTCTAGATAATTCTTCTAAATTCTTGCCATTTTGGGCTATGTCCCATGATTCAATAATTGGGCTCTGAATTTCATGATCTCACCAATCCCAAAATTGATTTATTGACCCCACTCCAAAGGAAATGACCATTTTGCCCTTTTGTTCAAAAACCGAATTTCATGCCAAAAATACTCCTATGATGCATAAAAAAAATGCACAACTCCACTCACTTGGACCCACATAAATTCCTCAAGAGATGCATAGTGGTTTTTACTGAGAAAATATTTATTTTAGTGAAATGACCAAAATGCCCTTTTGGTCCCAAAAACCCTGATTTTGCTCTAAACTTCATTTCCACTCTAACAATGATCCTGAGACCCTTTGGATGACTCTAAAACTCTAGAAATGCATGCATGATGAGAAAATAAGTCGTTTTGGTGAAATTACCAAAATACCCTTTGACCTAGGAAAAACCCTAGAAACCCTAGAAATGCTCTAAAGTGCTCTAAAATGCCATGCAATGCTTTTCTAACCCTAAAATGCATTCGGGAACCTCTAAGATGCAAGCATGATGCTCTTCCTAACCTCTAGGATGAATGCTAAGACTTGATTTATTTATTTTTGATTGAAAATTAGGGTTTTGACCTAAGCCGGACAAAATTGGGGTATGACAGCTGCCCCTCTTTATTTGGATTTTGACAAGGAATATGAATTGGCCGAAACATATTCCGAGGCAAAATAGAAATAAAGAATTCAGAAATTATACTGATTTTGTCTGCTTGGGAAAACCCGAATTTTCTCTCCTTTTTTACTTAAATGAAAAGCCCGCCCTCAAAAAGCAGAAAAAAAAAAAAAGAAAGTAACCTGGATGGACACTTGGGTCCTGAAGGGATGCTTGGATCCTGAATGAACACTGGGGTTCTGAAGGGACGCTGGGGTCCTGAATTCGTAGGTTGCCTAAAAACCTTCTAACGGACTCTTGTCGAGTCCGAGCTTAGGGGTGGCCTTCTCGAGCGGCCGATCAACATCAGGTCCGGAACTGATTTGATCAAAGGACGTCCATTATGCCTTAGGTTGACATAACTGATCCGAAGGACTTGACGAAGTCGGATGGATCCATCGCGTGCTCGTACACGATGTTGTGATCTGGATTGATGGAGTTCACTAACTCTGGGTTGATGGAGCTTACTAACTCTGGGTTGAGACTATCTAGTCTGAGGTAACTTCTATCTTGACTGGTACATGAAATGCATGCACTTGAATGCATGTGAATGCAATGATTGACTTTGGTGGAATGCTTTTTCTGTTATTTCTTCGCTCTTCTGAGATACAAATTGAAAGTGTAATGCACTACTGTTTGATGCCATGAAGCGATGAATGGTATGAGAATGATGAATGATATGAAGATGGTGTGTTCTTTTTATATTCCGTTTTCTGCAATTCTTCTGTCTTTGTTCATGCTGTTTGTTTTCTTTAAGCAGCTTTCTTTTTTCTGCTTGTTTATTTTTGTTTATTCTGTTTGCTTTGAGCAGCTTTCTGTTTTCCGCTTATTTGTTTTTTTTGGCACTCTTTTGCTGGTTAAATCACTCTACTGGACGAATGCTGTCTCGGGACAACGATTACACAAGGACTGTGCATCGAATTGTCACAACTGCTTTGTTTACAGCTTTATTCATTTGGGAAATCATTTCTTTCTGTATTTTCAAAGATTTCGTAATGATCCTGTAATGCTATGAATATACACATGTTTTGCAATTCAATTTCATCAATCATAAAAATCATTATTTTGAAAGAAACCGAATAGAAGAAAGCAAAGACACGAAAAGCACATATATGGAAGAAAAGTTGGACTTTTATTGATATAGAAATTGGACGCGCAGAAAGTCACGCCAATTGAAAGTACATTATGATTTTCTTTTAAACTAAAAAATACAAGCAAAAGGAACAGATCTTGTAATTTCATCTCTGAAGTAACGGTGCCCACCGTCCATACTCATAACTTTGACCAACCTCTTATCCAAACCTTTGGGAGTGCTGGTTGCCTTTTTTCTTTTTTCAAGTCCAACTTTTCTGACCCTAATTTTTGCCTGGATCGCCCTTTGCGGGTTTTCAATCCATCGGGTCGCTCTGATTTTGCCTAGGCCGCCCTTTGCGGGTTTTCAACCTAGCGGGCTAATTCTTGCTTGGCTCATCTTTCTCTTTTTTTATTTATTTCTTTAGGCATAATACTTCTTGACAGCATCTGAGTTTACTGGATTCGGGATCTCATCTCCATCCATATTTGCCAGAATCAAAGCTCCTCCTGAGAATGCCTTCTTCACCACGTAAGGTCCTTTATACTTTGAAGCCCATTTGCCCCTGGGGTCTGTCTGGATCGGCAAGATCTTCTTGAGCACCAGATCTCCCTCATTGAATTCACGGGGACGAACCTTCTTGTGAAAAGCGGTCTTCATCCTTTGCTGATATAACAGCCCATGACACAAAGCTGAGATTCTCTTTTCCTCAATGAGATTTAACTGATCTAGGCGAACTTGCGCCCACTCTGCTTCTTCCAGCTTGGCTTCCATGATCACTCGGAGAGAGGGGATCTCAACTTCAATGGGGAGGACTGCCTCTGACCCGTATACCAGAGAGAAAGGAGTTGCCCCGGTCGACGTACGTACTGAAGTACGGTAACCGTGCAAAGCGAAAGGAAGCATCTCATGCCAATCCTTGTAGGTGACCACCATCTTCTGCACAATCCTCTTGATGTTCTTGTTGGCTGCTTCGACTGCCCCATTCATCTTGGGCTTGTAGGGGGAAGAATTATGATGCTGGATTTTGAACTCTGCGCACAGATTTTTCATCATCTTGCTGTTCAGGTTGCTGCCGTTATCAGTGATGATCTTGTTGGGGAGACCATAACGGCAAATCAGATCTCTCTTCACAAACTTGGCAACCACTGCGCTAGTTACACTAGAATATGAGGCAGCTTCAACCCACTTCGTGAAATAGTCAATGGCGACCAAGATAAAGCGATGCCCGTTTGATGCTTTGGGTTCAATGGGACCAATGACATCCATTCCCCACATTGAAAATGGCCAGGACGCAGTCATAACATTCAACTTGGCAGGCGGCACATGGACATGATCAGCATAAATTTGGCATTTATGGCACTTTCGAACAAAACTATAGCAATCACCTTCCATCTGCAACCAGTAATAGCCAGCTCTCAAGATTTTTCTAGCCATGGTAGGCGCATTTGAATGAGTTCCGAATGAGCCTTCATGTACCTCCCTCATAATCTTTACAGACTCTTCTGCTGTCACACATCTGAGGAGTACCAAGTCATGATTTCTCTTGTAAAGGACGTCTCCACTCAAGAAGAAACCTGCTGACAACCTCCTAAGTGTTCTCTTGTCATTTTCTGTAATTCCGGGAGGGTACTCTCTGTTTGTGATGTACTGCTTGATGTCATGGTACCAAGGCTTATTATCTGATTCCTCTTCGACTGCCATACAGTAATGATATGCGGGTAGACCTCTGTGCTGAATTCTAACAGTCGTCAGGCTTTTGTCGCAGCTGACGTTGAACATTGATGATAAGGTTGCCAAAGCATCTGCCAACTGATTCTCACTGCGGGGTATGTGCTGGAAAGTGATTTCCTCAAAAGGCTTGATTAATCCTTGAATATAGTCACGGTAAGGAATCAAATCAGGATTTCTTGTTTCCCAATCTCCTTTCACCTGGTGGACAACCAGGGCTGAATCTCCATACACGTCGAGCCTTTTGACTTTCCAATCGAGGGCTGCTTGAATACCTAGGATACACGCCTCATATTCTGCAATATTGTTTGTGACGTAGAAGCTTAGTCTGGCAGTAAACGGTATGAAGCGGTTGTCTGGAGAGATCAGTACTGCTCCGACCCCGTGCCCCCACATGTTAGAGGCACCATCGAACAATACTCTCCACCTTTCATCATCTTGAGATTTTCCTTCGTCAAATAATGCCATAATGTCCTCATCTGGGAATTCACATTGCATTGATTGGTAATCATCAACCGGTTGGTGTGCCAAGTAGTCTGCTAGTGTACTGCCTTTGATGGCCTTCTGTGTTACATATACAAGGTCATACTCCGACAGAAGCATCTGCCAACGAGCAATTCTACCGGTAAGCGCAGGTTTCTCGAATATGTACTTGATCGGATCCATTTTGGATACCAACCAGGTAGTGTGACTCAGCATATATTGTCTCAACCGATGCGCAGCCCAAGCTAAAGCACAACAAGTTTTCTCCAATGATAAATACCTTGTCTCACAGTCTTTGAATTTCTTGCTCAAGTAGTAGATCGCATGCTCTTTCTTTCCTGACTCATCCTGTTGCCCCAGCACGCAACCCATAGAACTATCTAGTACAGTGAGGTATAGAGTGAGAGGCCTTCCAGGCACAGGTGGCATTAGGACTGGTGGATTTTGCAGGTACACTTTGATTTTCTCAAATGCTTCTTGACATTTATCACTCCACTTTACCTCTTGGTCCTTGCACAGTAGCTTGAAAATTGGTTCGCAAGTTGCAGTCAACTGGAAGATGAATCGAGAGATGTAATTCAGTCTTCCCAAGAAACCACGGACTTCTTTTTCTGTCTTAGGAACTGGCATCTCCAGAATTGCTCGCACTTTGCCCGGGTCTACCTCAATTCCTTTCTGGCTAACGATGAAACCCAACAACTTTCCTGACCTAACCCCGAAGGTGCACTTGGCTGGATTCAACCTGAGTTTGTATTTTCTGAGACGTTCGAATAGCTTCTGTAGGTTAACCACATGCTCTTCATCAGTCTTTGATTTGGCAATCATATCATCCACATAGACCTCAATCTCCTTATGCATCATGTCATGGAATAAGGCTACCATTGCTCTTTGGTAGGTTGCCCCGGCGTTCTTCAACCCGAAAGGCATAACCTTGTAATAGAAAGTTCCCCAAGGAGTTATAAAAGTGGTCTTCTCCATATCCTCTGGAGCCATTTTGATTTGGTTATAGCCTGAATATCCATCCATGAAGGAGAACATTGAATGCCGAGCAGTGCTGTCCACCAAGACATCGATATGAGGTAGAGGGAAATCATCTTTAGGGCTTGCCCTATTCAAGTCACGGTAATCAACACACATTCGAACCTTCCCATCTTTCTTAGGAACCGGGACAATATTGGCTACCCACTCAGGATATTTTGTCACAGCTAAGAATCCTGCATCGAACTGCTTCTTGACCTCATCTCTAATCTTTAGAGACATTTCAGGCTTCATCCGCCTTAACTTCTGCTTGACTGGCAGACATTCCGGTTTGATGGGCAACTTGTGTACTACAATGTTAGTATCCAAGCCAGGCATATCTTGATACGACCATGCGAAGATATCAACATAATCACGCAAAAGCTGAATCAACTTTGTGCGATTATTTTTATTCATTGCAGTACCGACCTTGACTTCTTTCTTATTCTCTCCAGTACCCAAGTTGATCATTTCTGTAGACTCCTCATGGGGCTCAATGACTTTTTCTTCTTGTTCTACCATTCTCATGATTTCCGGAGGAGCATCCCAATCATTCTCAGCATCTTCCTCGGCTTGGTTAACCGGGTAATCAAAATCACAGTATGAATTATGGGCATTATTATTTTCAGAGATTATTTTCGATCTGCATTAAAGTGGAACAGAAAATAAAAACGAAGAAAAGACACACAAATAAAAGATGAAGACAAAAATTTTATTCAAAATAACATTTTATTGATTGATGAGTTTTGATAAAACATATGTGCCCGAATGAAATATCCCAGGGCCTTGGGCAGAGCCGAGGGTTTTGCATTACAACGATAATTACTTTAAATTGAAAAACACGGGGAAATCCATGATCTCCCAGTTTTGCAGCTTCTCTCCAGCAGCACAGCAGCGCACCAAGCCGACAGCACGGCCACTCGAGCTTGATCCTTCTTCAATCACATTGACCTGGTCAGGGTTTAGCATACCGGCACTCTGGAAATGGTTCTCGAGATTAGTGATGACCATCTTCC
Organism: Astragalus membranaceus; assembly: GCA_039519185.1. Taxonomy (NCBI): domain Eukaryota; kingdom Viridiplantae; phylum Streptophyta; class Magnoliopsida; order Fabales; family Fabaceae; genus Astragalus; species Astragalus membranaceus. The sequence continues at coordinate 19,139,689 of CM076846.1, forward strand.
CCTGATTGGGTACCCTTCCTTTGAGCTTGGCCAGCCTCTCCCTATCAGCAAGACTTGGGACATACCCAACACCGAATTTTTCAATATTTCCCCTTAACTGGACGGGTCTCACAATTCCCTGAGCAGATTTTCCTAGGCCTTTACCAACCTGATATCCCTGTCCTAGCATCACCTTCGCTACCATCATATCAGCTCTGGACCACCTAGGCTCCCACGGAGGCTTACTTTCAACAAAAACAGCGTTGGAAATTTCCAATCCTTGGAAGGCGGTCTCAATGGATTCTTCTGCTGCTTCCACATAGTATTCAGGTGGTGATCTGTTTATCAATGTTTCCTCTTCCCCATGGATCACTATCAGCTTCCCTTCAGCCACAAACTTGAGCTTCTGGTGGAGCGAAGATGGCACTGCCCCAGCAGCATGTATCCAAGGTCGTCCTAGCAGGCAACTGTAGGAGGACCTGATGTCCATCACTTGGAAGACAACATAAAACACTTCGGGACCCACTTGCAGCGGCACTTCTACTTCTCCATAAACTTCTTTAACCGACCCATCAAACGCTCTGACCAGAGTAGAACTCGGTTTCAGGTATGAACAATCTACATTCAACTTATCCATGGTAGACTTAGGCAGCACATTCAAGGATGAACCATTATCGACGAGCACCCTGGCAAGTATATAATCTCCACACTTGACTGAGATGTGGAGAGCTTGATTATGATTTTTCCCTGTCGGAGGAAGTTCAGTGTCTGAAAAGGTCAAATAATTGGATGCCACAATATTGCCGACAATCCCATCAAGCTGACCCACTGTAATGTCCTGGGAGACATGAGCTTCATTCAGAATCTTTAGCAGTGTTGCATGATGTGCCTCCGAACTGAGTAACAAAGAAAGCATTGAAATTTTAGATGGGGTTTGACTCAGCTGGTCTATCACCTGATATTCACTCTGCCTCATCACCTTCAAGAATTCTTGAGCCTCCTTATCTGATACCTTTCTAACTTCTGCAGTTTCTTTGCCTTTTCCTTTACAGACTCCTTCTTCTCCTGATTTGGGTGGCTCTCCCCTGAGGTTTTCAGGAGCATACAACCTTCCGCTCCTTGTAATACCGCTATTCCCAGCAATGTTGGTTACGTCCACAGTGCTCTTGGGGGCCTCCGCCTGCATTCGTACATTGCAACTCCATGGGACCAACCTAGCCTCTCCACTAGGGGTGGCAGCGGGCACTGGAATAATGATTGTTGAAGGCCTTGTCGCAGCTGGGCTGGAATTCAAATTGCAAGGAATCTCAAACGGCCTTCTGGAGCCTCTATTACCAGACTGCAAGGTAGATACATTTTCTTCTTTCTCCTGGACCCCTACTTGGACCAGGTGTCTGTCTAAAAGATCCTGGAGGACTGGCTTAAAACCCTCACACGCCCCAATGCAACGAAGATTACCACAGTTGTCTTTCCTAGCACACCCTTCTTTAATGACGCCGAGACGGCATAATTCAGCATGGATAAAGTCCAAAGGCATTTTGATGCGATCAACCTTTCTAACCAAACACTGGCCACCCAAATCCTCAACAGCATTAACAGAAGGCCCTCCATGTCCCGATAATGGATTTGTGGTCACATTGGGTTGCTGAAATGATATGGTCCTTGCGTCAAGCAATTCCTGCACTACGTACTTGAATGCTTTACAATCTTCTACCACATGACCCACTGCCCCAGAATGAAAGGCGCAGGTAGCATTTGCATTATACCCTCTTGGGTAAGGAGGCTGGTACGGCTTCATTTGACGAGTGTTAATTATCTTATTAGTGATGAGATAATTAAACAGGTCCGTATAGGACATGGGAATGGGATCAAAAACAACAGGTTTTCTTTCATTGTAATTCCGGTACTGATAGTTGGATTGGAAATGCTGTGCAGGTGGTGCCTGAGAGGGGACAGGAACAGCTTGCGGAGAGTTGTTGTGGGATGGACCACTGGCTCCGATGATTGCATTAGTTTCTCCTTCCTTCTTCTTGTTGAATCCAGAAAAAGGCTTTTTCTGACTGGAGGAAGGTGTTGAACCATGAGCTATCCTTCCACTGCGCATACCATTCTCTACTCTTTCTCCCGTGACGACCATCTCAGAGAAATTCGAGGCCACACTACCGACCAACCTATCATAGTACGCCGGAGGAAGAGTTTCCATGAACATGTGAACCATTTCCTTGTCCAGCAAAGGGGGTTTCACCTGAGCAGCAAGATTTCTCCATCTCTGGGCATACTCTTTGAACGACTCGTTATCTTTCTTGGTCATGCATTGCAGCTGAGTTCTATCTGGAGCCAGATCATTGTTATACTGATATTGACGAATGAAAGCATCTGCCAGATCTTTCCAGCATCGGACATGAGTCGGTTCCAATTGCATGTACCAATCCAAAGGCGCCCCAGCTAGGCTTTCCTGGAAGCAGTGCACCATCAAGTCATCATTGCGAGCATGAGCAGTCATTTTTCGGCAATACATTGTTACGTGACTAACGGGACAAGTTGTTCCTCTGTACTTATCGAAGGTGGGTGCTTTAAATTTGGGGGGTACGACCAGATCGGGAACCAAGCACAGCTCATGGGCATTTCTGGCCCGGAAACCCACTCCTTCAACAGCCCTTAACCTTTCCTCCAACATCTGATACTGGCTTTTAGTTTCAACTGGGTAAATTTGCGGGAAACCAACAGCACCGTACTGAGGATTATTCACAGATACCACAGCCGGAGTCATATGCGGATGAACAGCATTCTGAGGGATAGAGCCCTGCATTTGCGGGTAAACAGTCATCAGCGAATTGAAACCCACTGGGGTTCTTGAAGCAGTTGCAGGGATTGGGATCTGAACCGGAGTTTGAGGAGTCCCTGTTCTCCCTTCATTCACGACAGCATCGGGCTGAGCCTGTTCTGCAGTCCCTGAAGGACCTCCTCCGGTATTCGCATCAACAACTGGAGGCACATATCCTAGTGGGAGACCATAAAGAGGCCATTGTACAGCCTGAAGGGCCTGGGAGACCCCGGACCCAGGAGGTGGAGGGGGATTGTTTATCCCGGCAGCAGTAGCTTCAGCGGTGCCAACATCCCTCAAGGCACTAATCACTCTTATAACTTCAGCCATCTGGGCTTTCAAGACTTCCAACTCAGCCTGAACAGCTTGATTCGCTTGATTCTCCCCCTGCGGACCCTGACCGTTAAGATTCTGAACAACTGGAACTTCATTATTCTGAGGGGGCGGTAGATCGCCCTGACCGGCATTGCCTTCATTGTTCTCCATGTTTCTAGCTTGCAGGCGCGTCCAGTAACGATGATTAACCAGCTTGCCTTCTGTTTCTGTGGGTAGAACGTTTTCATGAGTACAAATATGAAGTGCATAAATGAATGCAATGCATATGCATATGACTTTGCATTATTTTGTTTTAGCGCCGGGAATCGTGAAATAACTCGCTCTTGTCATAAGCAAATATCGAAACGTTTTAAGAACATGACGAAGATTGGGATCAACAAGCGATAGGGCATACTTCCTTCGGATTATAAATCATCAATAAGAGAGAAAAGAGAGTACAATACCATCAAGGGTGTAATGCGATATCTTTCAAAGAAAAGTACGATGCTCTTAGAAAATTACAATATTCCCAAAGAAAAATTACAACTTCCTAGAGAACATTCTAACAAGAAAAATTACAAAGCACTGAAATTTAGTAACAAATGGCCTCCAACTTCCTTTTCTTCTTTCTTTCCTTGCTTGCAGCAGCAGCTCCTTCAGCCTTCTCCATGAGCTCCTCAGTCAGGGTTTTGCAGAAATTAACAAATTCATACACATGCACTGGGGTGTTGAAGGGAAACATCTCGGCTTCAGCCCTTCTTAGTCTTCTGGGGACATTTTTTACAGCCTGATTAGCTAGCCATGCCAATCTTGAGAACTTACCCTTCCACAGCTGAATCTCGTCTCTTAGCTCTCTAACAATCTCTTGTTCTTCTATTTTGCCGATTAATGCTAAGAAATGCTGCTCCCAGTGCCGACTCTCAACTTGCATCCGCCTATAGGACTCTTCTAAGTACAGGCAGTGCCTTTTCAGCTCGTCAGATCGTTCTTGCTCATATCCCAACATTTCTTGATATTCCTTAAGAGCATACCCAATGGAGTTTCTTTCGTGTTCAAGGCTCTTTAGCTGATTCTTCAACTCCACCACCAAGCGAGATTCTTGTTTGGGCTCACCTGCCGCCATCTTCCACCCTCTGGCTTCCTCAAGGGCTTTCCTTGTTCTTTGCTTGTATTTCTGCAGTTCATCTCTAGCTCCCTGCAGATGTTTTTGAGTCTCTAGCTTACTCTTCTTTTCTGCCTTGAATTGCTGAACACTCTCCTCGATAGCCATTGTCTTAATCTCATTCTCTTCTTCTAACTTCTTCTTTTGGAGAATTACCTTTTCTAATTCCGCTTGCAATGCCCTTTTCTCTTCCTCTGCTTTAACTAAAGCAGACTTAGCCTCGTTCAATTCCTCCGTAGTAGGAAGGCGGATCTCTGGCATCTCTCTCTCAACTGGCCTTGCCTCTTGGGACGGTGGACGGGTACTCTTGATCCTTTCATGCAACCACTGATAGAAAGTAACATTACCAATCCTCTTCATGAGCTCATCCTTATCCTTCCGGACCACATTTTCCCAAGCCTTCGAGATCTTTCGAAGCACACCCTCATTCTTTGGATCTTCTTTGCTGAGGAAGATGGTAGCCAACATGTCCTTGGTAGGCATATTTCTCATGGGGTACCCAAGCTGTCGGATAGTCAATGAGGGGTTATAATTAACACAACCTTGAGTACCCATTAGGGGAACATTCTGAAAATCCCCGCACTGAAACACAATGGAGGGCCTGTCCTTCCAACATGAATGGGTGTACCAACGGACCTTGAGGGCATTGAAACTCCCTAGGGTATGCACCCACTCTTGAGCACTCTTGACCTCCACTTCGCAACCCATGGCATACTCTAACAGGTTTGTAGCTTGATTTTTGTGGGCGATGAAGTGGTTGAGAAACCAGGCATACAACACATGAAGGGAACAAGCAATCTTCTTTTTCCCCAATACCCGGTGATGAGTAAAGGAGTAGTAAGTGTCCGCGAGGACGGCTGGTACTGGGTTGATTGGATTATCCTTGCTGATAAATGCCAAGAATACTCCGATGGCAGTCTCATCAATAAAATCCTCAACTTGTGGGAACAGGACAATCCCGAAGACGGTTAGAGCTAGCAACTGTTTGAAAGGACCCCATCTATCAGCTTGAGCATGGGACTTCATCAAGGCTTCAAAGTAACTCAGCGGAAACCCCATTATGCGGTTTTTTCTTTCTTTTTGAACTTTTAAGTCCCCAACACCCACTTGCAGTAACAAAGATAATTTTTGATCTGAGTAGTAACGTCCCCGGCACTGATATGGCACTGATTCTGACCTAGAGAAGCCTAAGATTTGCTCATACTCCTCTAAGGTTGGAGAAAGCTGGAAATCCTCGAAGATAAAGCAACGGATATCTGGGTCGTAGAACTGGCTGAGGGCCTTCACAGCGTCTTCTTGAATGTCTAACTGGAGCAACTGGAGAATGTTTCCATAGACCCTTTCAAATAACCCACGCTCCTCCAGTCCCATTAAAGAGGCGCACTCTATCAGATTAGCCACATTCGCTTTCTTCACCACTGGGAACCTCGAGTTCAGTATACCTTCTCCCCTTGATCCCATGTTTTTCACGCCTATGACAAGATCCAAGTTATTCCAAGATTACCAGCAAACAAATTAAATGCATGAAGAATGCTACATGAAGCCCTACTTTTTTTAGAATTTTGCTTATGTGATGCATGATGTTATGATGCAAAGTGCGGATGATGAGGATGCTTTTTCATATTATTTACATAAAGAAAAATATTTACAAGTGGTGACTTGGAAATATACCCTATATGCCACCTCATATAGGTATTTATGAAAGAGAGGAAAAATATTTTGTTGTTTTTTTTCGAAAATCATTGAAAGAAAAGAACTTAGCTAAATGTGATAATGCAACACACAATTTGGAAAAGCCCTTGTGACCTAAAAAGAGGTGAGACCTACGATCTAGGGCAATCTATGGGGTAATCCTTCCACATGGCTCTATTCACTCCCCCACAAGGCCACCAGAGCCACAGTCTCTTTCACAAAACTCCCCACAAATGCAGCAAACTGCTAGGTGTGAGGCATCATGAAAGAGCACAACTCTGGTTGAAACTTTCGCAAGTAGCCAAACGGACAAAGGTCCTGATGGGCTCTCACTACTCGAATCCACTCTCCTAAGTTTTTGCAGACCTGGGTTATGGTCCCACTCAAAGTATGTAATCACAAGGTACAAGTGTAGTGTGTGTCAAGGGCATTTTCCCTAGCACTACCCCACCTGCAAATGAAAACCAGACCAGTCCAGAAAACAGCAATCAATATCGAGTTGCCTACCCTAGGGTTCATTCCTAAGATATCTACAAACAAGGATATTGCTTACCTTTAGAAGAGGAGCCAAGAAGAAAGGACATGAGAGAATATGGGGAAATGCGATAAAAGAAAAGGAGTAGAAGAAGACAAATACCTATGCTTACAATTAATTATAAGAAAGAAAGGCAAACAAGATATTAATCAAATCACAATACATTGAACCACACGTTTTAGTTAGTTAGGCTTGACCCTCGTCTTTTTCTAAAAAAAAAAGTCCCCAGTGAAGTCGCCAGCTGTTGTACCCCGAAAAATCCCGTTTAGGGTTCTTCAATGTACAACGTAGAAAATTGTGAAGCCGCCACCAATATTTTAGTTTTTAGACCAAAACATTAGAAAAAAGTCTTTTACAAAAAGGCGGGTGGTCTTTTGAAAAATAGAGATATGGGTTCGGGGGTCGGTTAGGAATGGGGAAGGTATTAGCACCCCATTCCTCCTTTCTACTGAAAGGGAACCTCTAATTAAATTGTGTGGTTTCAATGTTTGATTTGAAGAACACTTAGATTTGCCTATTTTATCCTTATTTGAAGATGGATGGGAAATTAATGGAAAACTTATGTGAAGAGGGGGAAAAAGAGAGTTTTTTAGAAAAGAGCTCGACGGGGGTAACGACCCGCTCCTACGTATCTCCCGGTACAATGGAGAATTCAGAGCTACGTAGTTCTACCTTGGTTTTTGTTTTTTTACTTTTTAGGTGAGTTTTCGAAATAGGACGAGTACTAGCGAGTGACTAAACTAGCTAAGGCTATGGGTAATCACCGCTAAGTACCCAAAAGGAGTCGCTACTGCTAGTCAAACGAACTAAGGTTCTGGGTGACCGTTGGTAACAACTTGTTTTTATTCTCTTTTTGAAAGCTTTTTTTGAAAAGGATTGATTTGTTTGATGACCAAACTAGCAAAGGCTATGGGTGGTCATCACTTATTGTTCTTTTTGGAGAAAGGAGATTGATGTCAATAGCTAGACGAACTACGGTTCTGATTAGCTACTAACGACAATGGGTTTGAAAACATTTTTGTTTGTTTTGAAAATGGAGGTTTTTTATTGTTGTGAAAGTGAAGATTTTTTTTGATGTGCTTGACGAGAACAAGTCTCGCTCCTACGTATCCCAAGTGGGAATCAAAGCAACGTAGTTCTTGGAGCGAGAAAAAGAAGCCTTGAAGAAGGTGTTTGAAAAAGGAAGGAACTTTCATGATCAAACTAGCTAAGGCTATGGGTGATCTTTACTAGTTCACATGGCTTTTGAAAAAGGGAGAGCTTTCATGATCAAACTAGCTAAGGCTATGGGTGATCATTACTTGCTCACATTGCTTTTATGAGTTTGAAATTGATTGAGTGCAAATGCAAAAACTGTTTTTAATTATGAATGCAAAAGGTTTTTGAAAATTGAAGTTGTTACTAATGAGTGACAAACTTGTTTTTGAACTTGAGTGCTAAAAGTTTTGAAACTGTAGATGTTACTAACGAGTAACGAATTGTCTTTCACATACAACATGGTTTTGAGGTTTGAAGTGTTACTATCGAGCAGCAATAAGTCTATGACTTTACAAAGTCTTTGCGAAAATCAAAACAGCCAAGTTGTGAACACCGATTCAACACTTTCAAGTACAACGAGCACACAAGTAATGAATGCAAAGCATGTAAGTAAATGATGCAAGTAGTTGAATCACTTTCAAGTAATCTTCAACACTTGGGGCATGCACTAGGCATTAGTGTTGAATCACATTACTAAATCATCAACAAGAGATAAGTAATTAACTATGCAAATGAAACACAAAGGGATTGATTCACTTTGGGTGATCTCCCCTACTTGGGATATGCACTGGGCATAAGTATTTGGATCACATCACCCAATCATCAACAAGAGGTAAGTGATTAAACATAATGTGATATGCAAATAGTGAAACAAGTGTGAATGCAAGTGAAAATATTTTAATGAGAGGTGAAATGTAAATGGTAAAAAGTGAATGGTAAAATCTTTTTGTATTTTTGAGTAAAGAGTAATGAATGAGGTAAAAACTTGTGGTAAGAAGTGAAAAGTAAGAATGAAAATGTTTTTAACTTTTTGGTAATTTTTTTAAGTGAATAGTAAAGTACATTGGTAAATGGTTAAAAACAAAACACATTTACACAAAATTATTTACACACACCAAATCAACAAAGCAAATTGCAACAAAACTAGGTCATAAGAATGGCCTTGGCCGAATGCTTGCAAGCAATATTCACCAACAAATTTCATACCAAACATGACATAAATTGATGCATGAGAATGACATCAAACACAAACATAACATAGCACATGAGATTATAAGATCAAGATCAAGTAACACATACATTTATTCACACAAAAATTAAGGAAATGAAACAAACATCAAAACCCTAATTTCTACAAGTTGAACCCGAAGCTACACATGCTTGAAATCCAACCATTATTCACATTTTGGACATGAAATGAACTAGAAGAAACAAGATCCCTAAGATCTAACATGAGGCCGAAACCAAATCAAGGAGAAAAGAGCATTTTATTCATGAAACAAAGATGCAAAGATGATGATATGCAAAGATCACATAACACAACTTATTCAAAAGGGGTGAGATACCAAATCTCCCCCAACAGCCCCCTAATCTACATTTTGATAAATATGCAAAAGAGATAAGTTTTTTTTTTATGCAAAAAGTTTATGAATGCAAAGAGTTCTAAGAGTTTACCTTGAGCCTTCACTAAACTATGCAAAAATGGAGAGCTAGTGAACCAATCAACCAAATCTTCAAAAGAACACCAACCAAGCCCTTGAAAACCTTCGAAATACTAAGCTCTTGAGGGTATGGATCTGAACTTGAAGATGGTAGGAAGAAGATATGTGAAATGGGAGTGGATTGGAAGTGATTTGGTGAAGAAAAATCAAAGGAACAATGGGTGGATGATGGTGAGTATGCTCACGGTTTTGGAGGCTTTTTTGAGAGGGTGTGCTAGGGTTTTTTGAGGAGTGAGTGATCAGCCAAAGGTCTTTGTGAGCTGAGCACAAAATGGTATTTATAGAGGCCACTCAAAGTTGAGGGTAACTATGTCACTCCATCTCACTTGTGCTCTAGGATTGCATTTTAGTTTTGAACCAAGGGTCAAGATCAAATGTCACATGGATTAGGGGCAATTAGAAAGCACAAAGTGAGGAGAGAGAGGGCTGAGGGGCGCAGCTTAAGGAGGTGAGTGAAGGATAAGTTTAATTACAAAAATGTATTTTTCCATGAAGCTTATTACAAGAGTGCCATTTTAATTCAAATGAAGGGTGAGGATTGCATTTAGCACTTGAATGGAAGGCCATGATTTAAACACAATTTGCAACCAATAAAATAAATCAAAATGGGGGGAAAAGGGGCTGGAATTCGCAGCCAAGGAGAGAGAGTGAGTGGAATTGCAACTTGTACTATTGTACTACATTTGACCTTTCAAAATTCAAAGGGATATTCCGTATTCCCTTCTAGATAATTCTTCTAAATTCTTGCCATTTTGGGCTATGTCCCATGATTCAATAATTGGGCTCTGAATTTCATGATCTCACCAATCCCAAAATTGATTTATTGACCCCACTCCAAAGGAAATGACCATTTTGCCCTTTTGTTCAAAAACCGAATTTCATGCCAAAAATACTCCTATGATGCATAAAAAAAATGCACAACTCCACTCACTTGGACCCACATAAATTCCTCAAGAGATGCATAGTGGTTTTTACTGAGAAAATATTTATTTTAGTGAAATGACCAAAATGCCCTTTTGGTCCCAAAAACCCTGATTTTGCTCTAAACTTCATTTCCACTCTAACAATGATCCTGAGACCCTTTGGATGACTCTAAAACTCTAGAAATGCATGCATGATGAGAAAATAAGTCTTTTTGGTGAAATTACCAAAATACCCTTTGACCTAGGAAAAACCCTAGAAACCCTAGAAATGCTCTAAAGTGCTCTAAAATGCCATGCAATGCTTTTCTAACCCTAAAATGCATTCGGGAACCTCTAAGATGCAAGCATGATGCTCTTCCTAACCTCTAGGATGAATGCTAAGACTTGATTTATTTATTTTTGATTGAAAATTAGGGTTTTGACCTAAGCCGGACAAAATTGGGGTATGACACCTGCACATACACCCAACCATTTCCTTAGCTGTAGGAAATCATTGAGCTTCAATGGTTTGGTCATGATGTCAGATACTTGCTGTTCAGATCTGCAGAATACTAATTCAATTACTTCATCTCTCACAAGGTCCCTTAGATAGTGAAAGCGGACATCTATATGTTTGCATCTCCCATGGAGAATGGGATTTTTAGATAGCTTTATGGTGGAGCTATTATCACACATTATAGGAGTACACTGCTCTTGCACTTGTTCCAGTTTTTCAAGGATTCTCCTAAGCCGCACTGCTTGGCATGCACCAATTGCTGCAGAAACGAATTCAGCTTCTGTTGTTAACAGTGTGACTACAGCTTGCTTTCTGGAAGCCCATAAAACAGCCCCTGACCCAAACATGAATACATATCCACTGGTGCTCTTCCTGTCATCTGTATCTCCAGCATAGTCACTGTCCACATAGCCCCTTAGTTCCATCTTGCCTTTCCTGCTATACAGAATTCCCAGATTTATGCTTCCTTTAAGATACCTCGTTATCTTCTTGACTGCCATTTGATGCATTGTGGTTGGTTGTTCCATGTGTCTACTGGCTAGGAAGACTGAGTACATTAAGTCTGGTCTAGTGGCAGTGAGGTACATGTGGTTGCCAATCATTTGTTTGTAGTTAGTGGCATCAACCTTATCTCCACTTCCTTCTTTTGTCAATCTGTTCCCTGGTACGATTGGTGTTTTTACAGAGTTAGCTTCTGACATATCAAATCTGTCCAATATCCCTTTTGCATATTTGCCTTGGCTGATGAAGATGCCGGCTTCATTTTGTGTTACTTCCACTCCTAGGAAGTATGTCATCTTTCCTAAGTCAGACATGTCGAACTCTTTCTTCATAGACAGTTTGAATTCTTCAAACATTGCTTCACTATTTCCTGTAAAGATTAAATCAACAACATAGAGGCTGACTATAAGGATTTTCTCATATTCTGTTTTTACAAACAGAGTGTGCTCCGAATAGCACTTCTCAAATCCTTCTCTGTTGTAATATGATTCTACTCTGCTGTACCAGGCCCTTGGTGCTTGTTTCAATCCATATAAAGCCTTCTTAAGCTTGAATACTTTCTCTTCCTCCCCTTTCTTCACATACCTTTGTGGCTGATCTACAAACACAGTTTCTTCAAGCTTTCCATAAAGGAAAGCACTCTTTACATCTAACTGATATACTGTCCAGCCTTTGAGAGAGGCTAGGGCAAGGATAGTCCTAATGGTGTCCCATCTAGCAACTGAAGCAAATACTTCTTTGTAGTCAATTCCTGCCTTTTGAGTATAACCTTTTGCTACCAATCTTGCTTTGTGTTTGTCTATGTCACCTTTCTCATTGTACTTAGTCTTGAAAATCCATTTTACACCAATGGAATTTGTTCCACTTGGTAGAGTGGTTAGCTCCCAGGTTTGATTCTTCTCAATAGATTCCAACTCAGTCTTCATAGCTCTTCTCCATTTCTCTTCTTTGACAGCTTCTTCATAGGTCGTGGGATCTTCTGATTGACTGAATACAGCAAGGTTGAGCTCATCTATCTCATCTATCTCATCATTAGTTAGGTAGTCATTAAGATAGCTGGGTTTTTTTTCTTATCCTCCCTAACTCATGGCCTGCAGTGATGGAAGCATCACCCGTGTAGTTGCCACTGCCCTGCCCCTCAGTCACTGCACAGGTGTTGGAAGCAGTACCAGTGTTGCCACTGCCCTGCCCCTCAACTAACTCATGGCCTGCAGTGATGGAAGCATCACCAGTGTTGCCACTGCCCTGCCCCTCAGTCACTGCACAGGTGTTGGAAGCAATACCAGTGTTGCCACTGCCCTGCCCCTCACCTACTACATCAGTACTTGGTTCTGTTTCAGGTTCATCTTCTTCACTGTCTTCAGTTAACTCTTGACTATCCTCTTCATCATGCTCTTGCCAATCCCATTTGCCATTCTCATCAAACACCACATCTCTACTTGTTAATACCTTCTTTGTAACCGGATCATAAAGCCTGTAGGCTTTTAATTCTTCACTGATTCCAAGTAGGACACACTTCATGTAACGCCCCAATTTTATTAAAATCTATTTTGAGATGAATTGGTGAAATGATTGAAGAGATTAGAGAGTTATTGGCGTGAGAACCATGGTATAACTGACTAGAATTGAGGTTAGGTTTTTCAAGGTTTTGTGTTCTCAATCGAACTCCGTTTTGAATGGTTCTTGTTTAGTTGGAGAGTGGACCTAATTCTCTACAAAGTAGGCATTGGTTTCATAAAATTTCATTAAGAAGTGAGAAAGGAAATTTGGTTGCAAGTTGAGTGAGAAGTTCCGTCCAAGTTTGGTACCTCAGTGTAGTATTTTGAAAATCTGTACCAATTGGTTACTTATTTTGGGAATTAAAAATCATAGATAGAAACTACACTCCGAGAGCTTTCCAACGAGTGGTCATTTGTTAAAATCTGATGTCGTTTGCTATTTTAATCAAGAGAAGGAAGAAAAGAGTAGTCTGCGCAAGTGCTGTGCGTGAGCAGCGTGAGTTACTGCCATTTCGCGCCCAAGTCGAGCCTGGCTCGCGCTCCGAGCGCGAGTTCGCGTATATAGCTGCGTTTCTGCGCAGCTAGGGCATCTTCTTGCCATTTTCACTCTTTTTATCATATCTTTGTCTCTGGAGCTCCGATTGTGACGCCGTTTGTTGCGTTCTTCTCGTATCGCAGAGGGCTTTGATAGGAGAGCAATTCCAGAGTTAGAATCCAGAAGTGGTGAGAACGAAAATTAATCTCCCTACAATCTAAGAGAGAGAGAGAACTTGCGATCGTGAGAAGGAGAGAAGAAGTGTAGATCGCGTGGATTGTTGCTGTTGTTTCGTAGGTGACTTGTAGTGATCTCTTGTCTTCGTGAAAACCTAAGGTAAGGGTGAGCATTTCGATTTAATATAATTGGGTATGTAATTGGGGTTTTGGGGGTTTTGATGTTATCGATATTATTTTGATGTCATTGATGTTATTTTGATGTTGTTGATGCCCTTTCGATGTTGTTGATGTTATTTTGATATTGTGATGAAATTGATATTGTGATGAAATTGATATTGTTGAAGAGTTTTGATGTCGTTTTGATGAATATGACGAGTTCACTCTATGAGTGATTATGATGATGTGATATATATGATTTTGATGAATTGTGACGAATACACTCTATGAGTGTTTGATGACGATGATGATGAGTACTCCAGGTGAGTGTTTTGATGAAATGCACATGTGTATATAGAGTCTCATGGCATGTGCATATCGTGAAGAATAGGCTTCGGCCTCCTGTGAAGAATAGGCTTCGGCCTCTTGATTGTGATGAGTATGGTACCATCATGCATATGCCCTGGAGGGGGTTGCATTCACATGCACTTTCATGACGGTGATTCCTTGAAAATAATTGTGTTTGAATTGATATTCTCTGATGATGAGTTTGATGATATTGATGATGTCGTATGGTTTACTGTTCATATTACTCTGTTTATGCTTGATTGTGTTTTATTGAAATTCTCACCCCTTCTGCTTGGAATGTTGCTCTATTGTGGCAACGCTGCAGGTAACCGCGAGTGAAGGATCTGCTGCCTTCCTCATTAGCTCTTGGGATGTATTTTGTGTCGCTCTCTGATACTGTAACACCTAGGGGGCGTGGGTGAAACTTGATAAATTATTTGATTGGTTGTTTAATGATTTTATCGATAAATTGAGACGCGTTTTGAGAGTTATTAGTGAGTTGTTGTTTATTCCGCTGTGATGGGATTTTCGAGGACTTGATTTTTCATGACAGATGTTTGTTGCACAAATTTGAACAGTGCAAATGATGAGTTTGCTTTAATGAAGTTGTAGCATTTCTTTTCTATCAATTAAATTAATATTTTTGAAAGAGAATTACTCTGATAAATGACGTGTAATATAAGGGTAGAAAAGGGGTGTTACATTAGTGGTATCAAAGCAGTTCGGTCTGTCCGGCCAAGTTGTCCAGTGTCGAGTCTAGTTATCTCTCGAGTCTTGGTACTCGTTCTAACCATGATTTGTGTTGCAGTGATTAGCTGAATTGGCCAGACGGTAGGATTGCTATTGTTGAGAATGGTGTTGCTTATTGTTTTATTGCTGTTATGTGTGTGTTTGCTCTGAGTACTTTGTGTAACTGCTATGTTAGTTATTTTTTAGTTACTACTCCTTACCATATGTTGCGATATTTTAAATGTTAAGTGGTACTTTCACCAACATGTTGCATTTATTTGAGTAATTGTATTTAATGAAGTGATTGAATTTTGTTGATTAATCCATTTGATATATGTAGAACCAGATAAGGTTAGACTCTAAGAGAGTTTTGTACTTGCGTCATAATTTTACTCTATGGAATGTCAATGATTGCCTCGGCAAATTTACATGTTCTATTTAAATTCCCTTGAAATATAGCAAAACTCAGGAAGTGGGAAAATAAAGTTGGAGAAAATGTGTTGGTGTTCAAATTGCCATCTTTGCATGGCTATAGTGTCAGGCTGCATATGCTTCGATCATTATTTAGTTATAAAACTAGAGCTTAAATAGCGGGAACTGCTGATTTAATTATGGTGTGCTATCTGAAAGTAGTCTTCTCGCTCTACTATGATTTCGTGTTTGTTGACTCTCAAATTCTAAAAAGTTATGTGTCTAAAGAATGCCTGACTGCTTTACGTGTTTTCTCTAGGATGATAATTGATCTCAATCTCGTTTAAGTGCTCTTTTTCTTGTTGGGTTTTGTAAGGGTGGGTTTAACATCCATAATGGGTTTATGATGGGTTTACGGGTAGTAGGGTTTTGTAAATTGAATTGAGATGTATGTAATAATTGAGTGTTCTTGTGTTAATTGATGATTCATATTGTTGTTGATGATTTATTGATGTTTTGCTGTTGATGATTTGTTAATGTTTGTTGTTTAATGAGTGGTTGAAGAATGGAATGATTTGTGGATGAATTTTGTATTTGTTGTTTAACGAATCTTAATGTGTTTATGTGTAAATTCGTGTTCTTGATGTTGAGGGCGTGTGAAAGAGGTTTGATGAGGTGATCATTGAGTGAAATACCGAGTTTTTCTGAGTTTTCTGCACGTTACGTGTCTGCTGTCAAACTGCGACCCGTTTGCGCTGCACTGCGCTGTGAACTGATTTCTCTGTCCAATCGCGCCTGGGTTGCGCCCCGCTCGCGCCCCAAGCGCGAGTGGCTGTTTCTCACTGTTTAGTGCTGTTCTCTCACTGTTATGTGGTTGTTTTCACACTGTTTTTCCTCAGCTTAAAATGTGATGTTTTCCCCATTTGAAATGTGGTATTTTCTAAAAGAAAAGAGTGTATTTTTCTAAAATATAAAGTGATGATTAAATTGAATCGAATTGAATTGAATTGATAATGGTTCGTAGAGTTGATAATTGGATTTGATGTTTTCAAAGAAATCAAAGTTACAATTGTATTTAAAATAAATGGTGTGCTGTTTGACAGTGTTTCAGGTCGCTGTTCTATTTTTAAGATGAATAGTGTGCTGTCTTATATTGTTCAAAGTTGCTGTCTCGCTTTTGAAAATAAGAGGGGGCTGTTTTTATGCTGTGAAGAGTTGCTGTCTTGCTGTTTTTCAAAATAAAATGCTGCTGTTTGCTACATAAGAATGCTGCGGTTTGCTTAAAAATGAGTTGCTGTGTTGCGGCTTATTTCTATGAAATGAGTTGCTGTTTTTATGAAATAATCGTATTGCTGTTTTACAAAAATGAAGCGCTATTTTTATGTTGTAAACGTGTTGTTTCCACTGCCGTTGCGCGCTAAAAAGAAGTATTATTTTCACTCCGTGTTTTGCTGTTGTTGCGCGCTAAAAGACCACTGTTTACACCTTATTGTTGTTGTTGTTCTTCTTGGTCTTGTTGTTGCCGTTTTACTCAAATAATGTGGTTGTTTTCACACTGTTTTGTTGTTGTTTTTGATGATGTTTTGCGCTAAAGGGCTGTTGTCTTTCACTCTGTTTTGCTGCCGATTCAAATTAAATTTTCTGCTGTTTCTATAACTAAAAAGGGCGCGATTGTTGCTGTTTTCTTTTTATAAAAAAAAAAAAGGGGGTTGCAGTTTTGCCACTGCTCTTATAAATTTAATGTACTGTGTACTCATTTTCAAGCACACTGTTTACCCAAAATTTTACGAGGGTGTTTACAAAAATTGACGTGCTTTTTCCCAAAGTTAAAGAGTTGGTTATATTGTTTACAGTTGCTGTTTCGTTTTGAAAATAATAGTGCGCTGTTTTTATATTGTTTAAAGATGCCGTTTGTTTTGAGATTAATAGTGTGCCATTTTTATGTTGTTAATGTTGCCGTTTTTGCTGCTATTTTCGCACATTAAAGTGTATTGTTCTCTACAATCTAGAGTGTTGTTTTCTTCGACTTAAATGTGATGTTCACTCAAATATAACGTGTTGTTCTCTTAATAATTTAAAGTGCCGAGTTCTGAAAATTAAAATGATGTTTTCTTGAATCAAGTGGGCCGTTTCGTAAATTTTAAAAAGGGCTGTCTTCCTATTTTTCTTTAGTACTGTTACTGTATTTTGGGAGGTTGCTGTCTCGATTTTTTTTTTGTGCTGTTTGGTCCCTATGGACGTTGACTTAGTCCTTTATTGACAAAGGAGTCGCGTAATTAATTGTGATTGATGTGATTGATGTGGTGTGTGCTTCACTTTGGTGAAGTTATGATGTGTTGTTGATGAGTCAGTCCTATGAAGGACCTAGGGGGGAAATGGGAGTTGAGGAACTCTCAGCGCAAAGATGTCGTGGTTGGTGTTGTCACTTTCGTTGAAGTACTTTAATGGGTGTCGCGCCAATTTCAAGTGAATGGGTGTTGTAGTCGTAGCTAAGTTCGAACATAGTGTGAGGACCAAAGAAACAAGAAGAGATGAAGGTTAGGTGTATAAGGTGACATAAGAGCCGAGATGTGGTTACCTGACTATAAGTGGGTCGAAATGAATGGGAGTCGACGTGTGGTGTTGTCAAAGTATATGGAAATCGAAGTATAAGTGGGACGAAGTGCAGTGTTGCAGTGTTATCAAGGTATGTAGGTGTCGAACGTGTGAGTCGAAGGTTAAATGTGTCGAAGTGTATGTGTACGTCAAAGGGCATGTGTGGCTAAGTTATACATTGTACATAGTGTCGAGGTGAAGTGTTGTGCGTAGGCGGTGCGCCTAAGCGTAGTTGTTGAAGTGTGGTGAGTATAAGCTTAAGAGTAAATGTATGTAGAAGCTAGTGTGGTTGAAGCATAAAGTGCCTAAGTGCAGCGTATGGGTGGCAAGGAGAATGATGGAGAACCGAAGTAGATGTAACCGAGGTAGTTGTAGAGGTGAGTGATGATGAGGTGTAGTTGCCTAAGTGAAGTGTCACGGTGTTTGAGTAGTTGAGTGGGACTTTGATGACCTTCAGATTAGAACATCTAATTAAGAGTAACAATGTGGAGAAGGGTGATGGACAGGGATGGTTGGAAGTGACAAGAAGATTGGGTTTCGTTTCGTGAGTTGGAGTAAATTTTCGAGGACGAAAATATTCTAAGTGGGGGAGAGTTGTAACGCCCCAATTTTATTAAAATCTATTTTGAGATGAATTGGTGAAATGATTGAAGAGATTAGAGAGTTATTGGCGTGAGAACCATGGTATAACTGACTAGAATTGAGGTTAGGTTTTTCAAGGTTTTGTGTTCTCAATCGAACTCCGTTTTGAATGGTTCTTGTTTAGTTGGAGAGTGGACCTAATTCTCTACAAAGTAGGCATTGGTTTCATAAAATTTCATTAAGAAGTGAGAAAGGAAATTTGGTTGCAAGTTGAGTGAGAAGTTCCGTCCGAGTTTGGTACCTCAGTGTAGTATTTTGAAAATCTGTACCAATTGGTTACTTATTTTGGGAATTAAAAATCATAGATAGAAACTACACTCCGAGAGCTTTCCAACGAGTGGTCATTTGTTAAAATCTGATGTCGTTTGCTATTTTAATCAAGAGAAGGAAGAAAAGAGTAGTCTGCGCAAGTGCTGTGCGTGAGCAGCGTGAGTTACTGCCATTTCGCGCCCAAGTCGAGCCTGGCTCGCGCTCCGAGCGCGAGTTCGCGTATATAGCTGCGTTTCTGCGCAGCTAGGGCATCTTCTTGCCGTTTTCACTCTTTTTATCATATCTTTGTCTCTGGAGCTCCGATTGTGACGCCGTTTGTTGCGTTCTTCTCGTATCGCAGAGGGCTTTGATAGGAGAGCAATTCCAGAGTTAGAATCCAGAAGTGGTGAGAACGAAAATTAATCTCCCTACAATCTAAGAGAGAGAGAGAACTTGCGATCGTGAGAAGGAGAGAAGAAGTGTAGATCGCGTGGATTGTTGCTGTTGTTTCGTAGGTGACTTGTAGTGATCTCTTGTCTTCGTGAAAACCTAAGGTAAGGGTGAGCGTTTCGATTTAATATAATTGGGTATGTAATTGGGGTTTTGGGGGTTTTGATGTTATCGATATTATTTTGATGTCATTGATGTTATTTTGATGTTGTTGATGCCCTTTCGATGTTGTTGATGTTATTTTGATATTGTGATGAAATTGATATTGTGATGAAATTGATATTGTTGAAGAGTTTTGATGTCGTTTTGATGAATATGACGAGTTCACTCTATGAGTGATTATGATGATGTGATATATATGATTTTGATGAATTGTGACGAATACACTCTATGAGTGTTTGATGACGATGATGATGAGTACTCCAGGTGAGTGTTTTGATGAAATGCACATGTGTATATAGAGTCTCATGGCATGTGCATATCGTGAAGAATAGGCTTCGGCCTCCTGTGAAGAATAGGCTTCGGCCTCTTGATTGTGATGAGTATGGTACCATCATGCATATGCCCTGGAGGGGGTTGCATTCACACGCACTTTCATGACGGTGATTCCTTGAAAATAATTGTGTTTGAATTGATATTCTCTGATGATGAGTTTGATGATATTGATGATGTCGTATGGTTTACTGTTCATATTACTCTGTTTATGCTTGATTGTGTTTTATTGAAATTCTCACCCCTTCTGCTTGGAATGTTGCTCTATTGTGGCAACGCTGCAGGTAACCGCGAGTGAAGGATCTGCTGCCTTCCTCATTAGCTCTTGGGATGTATTTTGTGTCGCTCTCTGATACTGTAACACCTAGGGGGCGTGGGTGAAACTTGATAAATTATTTGATTGGTTGTTTAATGATTTTATCGATAAATTGAGACGCGTTTTGAGAGTTATTAGTGAGTTGTTGTTTATTCCGCTGTGATGGGATTTTCGAGGACTTGATTTTTCATGACAGATGTTTGTTGCACAAATTTGAACAGTGCAAATGATGAGTTTGCTTTAATGAAGTTGTAGCATTTCTTTTCTATCAATTAAATTAATATTTTTGAAAGAGAATTACTCTGATAAATGACGTGTAATATAAGGGTAGAAAAGGGGTGTTACACTTCACACTTTTATCATCCAACTTTTTTCTTTGAGAGTCAGGGATATGAACATATGCAATGCTGCCAAAGGTTTTAAAGAAGTGTACAGAGGGTTTCTTCTCACTCCAAGACTCTTCAGGTGTCATATCTTTCACTGCTACAGTAGGACTTCTATTTTGAATGAATACTGACCAGTTTACTGCCTCTGGCCAGAAATACTTGAGCATCTTCTTTTGTGACAATACACTTCTCACCATGTTCATGATTGACCTATTCTTTCTTTCAGCAACCCTGTTTTGTTGGGGAGTATATGTTGTAGTCAACTGCCTTTTAATTCCTCTATCAATTCAAAACTTAGTGAATTCAGAGGAATTGAATTCCCCTCCTCTATCCGTTCTTAACATCCTAATTTCACGTCCACTTTCTTTTTCAACTCTAGCTTTGAACAATTTAAATCAATCCAAGGCTGTTGATTTTTCAGCTAGCAGATATACCCAACATTTCCTACTATAGTCATCTATGAAGGTTAGAAAGTACCTCTTGTGGCTGTGTGATTCAGGCTGTATGGGCCCACAAATGTCAGCATGTACCAGTTCTAATTTCTGCTTAGCTCTCCAGTAGCTCTGCTTTGGAAAAGAATCTCTATGCTGTTTACCAACTAGACAATCTTCACATATCTTTGATGGTTCTTCAATTCTAGGCAGTCCTCTTACCATCCCCTTTTAGCTCAGCAGTTTCAGCCCTGTGTAACTCAAGTGTCCATACCTATTGTGCCAAAGCATGCTAGATTCTTCATCAATTGTGGCTTTAAAATAGTTTGGGGGTATATCCTCAGATTGTGTTAGGAACATTCTGTTTGTAGTCATCCTAGACTTCACAATTAGCCCTTTATCAGAATGATAGATTTTACAGAAGTTATCTTTAAACATGACAGTTAATCCCTTTTCTTGCAGCTGTCCCATACTCAACAAATTGCTCTTTAATTCAGGGATGAAATATACTTCTGTTATTACTTGAGTTACACCATCTATTTTCAGCTTTACATTCCCTTTTCCATTACTTGCAGTTTTCTGTCATCTCCTTATTTCACAGTGATTCTAAATGCTTCATTCAAGTCAACAAACCAATCTATGTTACCACTCATGTGATTACTACAGCCAGAGTCAAGATACCAAACCTTAGGATTTGTAGCTTTAGAGGATTCTGTGTGTGCCATCAGCAGCAGTACCTCTTTACCATCATACGTCCCTCTGTTGCAATCTGAATCTGTTCTTTGGAGTGCTTCTTCTGCATTCTTGATCTCCTTCTTGTAGTCAGTGTCAGCCTCTACCATTAAGAGCAGCATCTCTCCTTCTTCTTCTTCTTTAACAAAGTTTGCATCTGTTCTTTGGAGTGCTTCTTCTGCATTCTTGATCTCCTTCTCGTAGTCAGTGTCAGCCTCTACCCTTAAGAGCAGCATCTCTCCCTCTTCTTCTTCTTTAACAAAGTTTGCCTTTTCTTCCCAATTGGGGCATTCGTATTGATAATGCCCTAATTTCTTGCAGTGGTAGAATTCAATGGTTTCCTTGTTCACCTGTTGCCTACCCCTTCCTTGTCCTCCTCTTAAGCCACGTCCTCTTCCTCGAAACCTCCCTGCACTAGTAACCTTCAGAACCTGATCTTCTTCCTTGGGACCACTCATTCATTGTTCATGGACCATGAGGCTGCTTTGTAATCCATCAATTGAGAGTTGAGTAACATCGTGAGCCTCTTCAATTGCACAGATTACATAGAGGAATTTCGCAGTCATGGATCGCATTACTTTTTCCACTACAGTGGATTCTTGAACATTCTCACCAAGCGCCTTCAATTTGTTCACCACAACAAGGATTCTTACGAAGTATTCTGATACTGTCTCGCCCTCCATCATGCACAGTAACTCGAACTCTCTACGCTGAGTTTGCAACTGTGCGTGTTTCACCTTCGTCGATCCCTTGTGTTTTTGTCGCATTGAGTCCCAAATTCCTTTTGTTGAGTCCTTATCAAGAATCGTCTCCATTATTCCTCTTTCGATGGCTTGAAAGAGGTAATTTTTGGCCTTAAGATCCTTCATCCTTGCTTCATCTGCAGTCTTGATTTGTTCTGGTGTCGACGTAGCGGTGGTCACCAGAACTCCGTTCTCCACCACGTTCCAGTAATCTTTGGAACGGAGGAGATTCTCCATCATCATCGCCCAGTGGTCGTAATATCCTTCGAATCGGGGCACCGCAGTTGGGCAAAGTTCTTCTCTTCCGCCATGCTTCTTCTCTTCACTTCTTCGTTGCAACAGTCTTTGAGAATTTGCGAATTCAGAAGCCAGGCCCCTAGGTGGAGCTCTAGTACCAGATGTTAGAACTGAATCTTGAAAATGAAAAACTGTCTATTGAATTCTCAGTTACTGAGTGTATTATACATCTACATCATTCTGTTGGATAATTCTGTTTTGCACTAACAGAATTACTAGCTGATTAACAACCTGACTAACAGTATAAGGGGGCAAGTAGTAAAGCCCATTTTAACCCTATTGGACTGGCCAAGTCCACTATACATATGGGCCCAAACTACATGCAACCAGTTTTCCTTTAGTCCAACAGTTACTCTCTTTAGGTTGACCCCATGTTTTGAATTTGCGAGTTTTTAAACGAGTAAATACTCAATTTAGTCCTAAAATTGTATATCGTGCAATTCATGCTTTCATATTTTTAATATTTTAAATTGGTCATTGAAATTGCAAAAGAGCAATGCTATTTAGTAAGAATAGTTTTTGTAAGAAATGTAAGAAATACACTAGAAGTTGAATTGTAGGCACCAACTAACACTACACACCAAGTGTCTTGTTTTGTTTTTCTTACCCTTTCTTTTCTTACCATCTAACATTTCTCATCGCAAAATCTCAAACGAGTTCATCTGTTTGCCTGAATCTCTTAGCGAATACATCTAGACGTTATTTGTGATTTCAAGTGCATCCATGACATTATCAACTTAATGTCACGAGTCATTTTGGAATATTGATAATGTGAGATTAACTTTTTACAATGACACGAGTAATTTTGTTAATTAAACCCTCACTTTAAAACCCTGTTTTATCTATAATCAAGATACTAATTGTACTATCTCATTTAAACACACACAAACTCAGTTTCTGATTAATATTACTGTCGTCATCCAAAAACAACCAACTTTATGATCAGCATGCGTGTAAATTGTGGTCCATTCTGCTACTTGAGCTTGAGCTTGAGTCTGTTACCGTCACTACAAAAAGTTATTTTATAAAGTGTATTGCAAGTGGCATTAATTCTTGTATTGCTATTTCGATTGGCACTGAATTATGCGTATTTTATCTATACTCCAACTTTATTTTAGATTTGATGTACCACCGAAGTTGAATAGGAAAGCTAGATTAATTTGTAACCACAACAAATGTAGCCACCACGTCCCGGTTCAGGAATTTTAACCCGATTCCCTTTCGGCGTACGCATTTAGAGCGCTATCAGACTGACTTCCCCCGTCCCTTAGGATCGACTAACCCATGTGCAAGTGCCGTTCACGTGGAACATTTTCCCTCTTCGGCCTTCAAAGTTCTCATTTAAATATTTTTATTACTTTAATATAGGATCGGATCATATGAACATATAAGTAAGTTATAAAGGAAGATTACTCATTATTACCAAATCATATGATGCAGAATATACGTCACATAGTCTCATCTTTCAAGGAACCCCTATAACAGAATGTCTTTTAGGTCTAATATATTTCATCTTATTCGTATTATACTAGAAATTGTGATGTGGGCATCGAAGTAGTATATTCCAAAACCGTGTTTTAAAAACCGAATCGACGGAACGATTTGACTGGTTAAACCATGACTTGACAGTGTCATTGGTTCTGTTATTTGACCAGTTCAACCACGGTTCCATTCGGATTCGGACGATTTAAAACAGTTGAACCATGACCTAGAGATCTCACCGATTCGGTTCAATGTCTGGTTTGGTTTTCCAAACATTATTCCAAAAGAGTAGTTAGAGTATAACAACAAGAGAGAAGAAGACCTCATGTTTAAATTGAGTATCACAGTGATACACATTGAATTGAGATGTTTACAAAAGAAGAAGAGCTTTGTTTATACATGAGAGATGAGACTGAGAACGCTCTTAAGTCTTAAGAAAGAAGAATAACAGTTAGAACAAACTCTAACCGAACACAAAAGCTAAAGCCTAACAAAACTGAAAAAGAGTTATGCGGTAAAACAGAAATAAAATATAAACCAGTAAATCAGTAATGTAGCTAAAACTCACACTCAAATTGGATGTTATGTGTTCAAAAGACCCAACTTGCCAATGAAGTGATGAAAAACGGAGCGAGGTAGGGCCTTTGTTAGAGGGTGGGTTGGAATGGGAGCACAACAAAACCTCAACAATAGGTAAAAGGCCAAACTACTAACAAAATATATAAAATGACTAACTTTTTTTTTTACTCAAAAGTCAAAAATGACTAACTTAATGGTAGGACATTTTTGATATACTCTCAATAAATAGGATTTAAAAAGTCAATTTTTTGCTTATATTTTGTTACAAATTAAATGTCCAAATTCTCATCAAAAAAATATTGTGCAACACCCATATATCACTAGAACCTTATCTTTCCTCTTCTTCTCTCTTCCGTCCGGGCTATTCACACGTTTCTATCTCTCATGATTCCGTACCTTAATTTTGTTTCTTTCATGTGAGCTTGGCCCATTCTACACACTTATTTTCTTTCCTTTTACTTTTGCGCCATTCTTTTCTCACTCCTCCTACTCACTAAACACCCATTTCCCATAAAAAAAATACTAAAATACCCCAAACATCCAAAAAATTCCACCACACTCCTCCTTCTTTCTTCTTCACTCCCCACCCAAATCCCATACATCCCACCTCCCCTCTCAAACCCTCCAAACTCTCTTCTCCTCACCACCTCATTCTCCTACTGCTCATCTACACGACATTCGCAACTCTCTTAAGGTATCACCTCTACCCACTATCCTCCATTTTTCCGTGAGAAAATCTTTTTGCATTTTTTCTCTTTTGCGTTTTAGCTTGGTTCGGTACCGTAGTACCGAGCCAGTTCGGAACCATAATGCCATATGTTTTAAATACATGTCTGGGGGTGTTTTTCCAAATTGTAAGACACAGTAGTTAAGTTCGGAACTAGCTCAGTACTACGGTACCGAACTTGTATCAAACTATCGAACCCATTCGGAACTTAGATACCGAACTTACTACAGATTTTGCAGAAACATGTTTTAACAGTTGTTCTCAGTTTTTAACAGGTTTAGGGGTATAAGATGGAGGAAAAATGTCTAACTTCACCAGCATATGGTATCCTAGATGACGCCTGGTTGTAGACTATACTAGTTCGTTCACAATTGAATAGGTGCCGATTCTAATTTTTTTTTTTGTTTCAGCTTCATGTAATTATAAGTAACTAACTGACTGTTTTTATTCAGTTATTTCCTACTTGTGATGAGTTTTTTTCATGGGTACATGTCTGTAAGTCCCCGCACATGGTGATTATCATATCTAGATCCGATAACGAACGAAAGACACTAAAAGAATACTGCATGTTGACGTGTGGAAAATTCGGAATCTACAAGTACGAAGGTTTGAATCCTTTTGGAAGTAGAAAATGACACTGCAATTTTAGAGTGAAAGGAAAATTCATTAATGTTGGAACACAATCAATCATAAAGGAAAAGGAGAGAAATGTATTTGCGAAACTGAGGCTCAATGTAATTCGTATTGAGCACTATCATATTATTGATGTATTTATAAGATACATGCTTAGTAAAATACAGTTACATGACTACATAACAGAAAATTCAATACTGCCTAATCGACATAACTGCCATAACTGTCACAAAACTTTACAAATACAACAATGTTGTAGCACCTATTACAGCACCTAGTGCAACACTCAATGCTATGACTCCTAACACAACATCAAATTGAAATAACTACACTAGCTAACAATTAAGAGGCTTAGAGGATGAATCTTGAGGGTTATGAGTGGAACTCGCAACCACACATTAAATAAGTACGATGAAGGTCATTCGTTCACTTCTATATTAACAACAGAAGAGAAGGAAATAGTGGTTAGAATGACCAAGAATCTGATCTAGCCTATTCAAGTGCTGGATGAAATAAAAACTATGAACCCTGGTAACCACACTACAATCGAACGAATCTATAATGCACGTTCAAGGATACGGTCTAGTCTACATCATGGTAGGACAATGGCCAACATTTGATGAATCTTTTGCAACGTGATCGCTATGTGCACTAACATATAGTTGCACATGGTACTGCTATGGTCAGGGACATCTTTGCCGAAGGTTATACTGACAGACAGAGATCTTGCTAAGATGAATGTTGTGGCTAAGGTATTTCCAATGTATGCCAACTTGTTGTGCCAATTTCACATCAAAAAGAATGTGAGAGCCAAATGCAAGATGTACGTGCATTCGAGGAACAGAGTTGAGGATGTAATGGATGAATTTGAGGCAGTCGCCCATGTGACCACCATTGATGATTATGAGCATCAGTTGCAAAATTTCGAGGATGCTTCAGCACCATTTGACAACTTGATAACTTATGTGAAAAATACTTTACTAAACCCCCACAAAGAGAGATTTGTTTGTGCTCTGATAGATTGTCGTATGCACCTCGGAAACACTACCACCAACAGTCCACCATGTGCTTGTGAGCTTTCTAGTTAAATATTCTATTTGACCCCATTAAGTATTCTACTCAGTCTTTTTAAATTCTAAAAATCATATTTTTTTGTAGGTACATGTCAAATTTCATCCCAATCCCGTTGTCCACAATTCATGTTCACAAGTGACGAGACTGAGTGTCAAAATAGACCGTGAAGCTGATGAGCAAAGTTCTGGAAACCCAAGTGATGAGCTCAATCTGAGGATTGAATTTGAAGCATTGGCGCAAAGGTTTGAATAGTCAGATTATGCTGGTAAAATGATGTTGAAGGTAAAAGTGCGTGAGTTGGCATTCCCGGACACTACTTTCATGTGTCCACCTTCATATAAGGTCAACACAAAAGGAGCACCTAAAAAGGGAAAATATGGAAAGAAGAAATCTCAACAAAGTGAGAGAAGTCATACTTGGAACGCGTAGATGATTGGACGGCATCCAAGGGTGATAGCACATCCGCTCATCAGTCTCGTAAACGACTTCTCCCACCACCAGTATCCAAGACCCCAACTCCTACCCAAAGTAAAAGGTCAACTCCTACCCCCACCACTATGAAAGAAGCCAACTCCAGCTTAAACTAGAAGTACAACTCCTACCCCACCACTACCAAAGAAGCCAACTCAAGCTCAAACTAGATGTACAACTCCTGCCCCACCACTACCAAAGAAGCCAACTCTAGATCAAACTAGAAGTACAACTCCTACCCCACCACTACCAAAGAAGCCAACACCAACTCCAACCCCACCACCACCACAAAAGAAGCCAAGTCCCACTCCAACTCCTACTCCTACTCCTACTTTTACTCCCACTCCAAGTTCCTCCCAAGTAGCTTCATATTGTGGGTCTGCCATTGATAATTCATCTTTAGATTGAAGATATGGCTAATGTCCTCCTGATGGTAACTGTGGATTTCAGTGCATTGCTGCATTACTCAGTATTGGTGAGGATGGTTGGCTTACTTTAAGACAAGATATGTAGGCCGAGCTTATACGATACACAGACTACTATACTAAATTGTATGGTGTATTTGAGAGATACGGCAAGATGATGAAATCGTTGATTGGGACACATTGAGATTTTAGGGATAATTGGATGACTGTCCCAAATGGAGAGTATCTAACCGCTAACAAATATAAGATCATTCTTGTTTGTTGCTCTGTTAGTATGTCTTACACAATTTTCCCCTTTCAAATTGCACCATCCAAAAGTGCTCGTGTACTCAACATCTGCTATGTATATTATATGGATCACTTTGTACAGGTATGTGTAACACAAATTATAATTCATTTCAATAGTGTGAAAAGTTAATTAATATAATAATTATGTTGTCTTTGTAGGTATTTATGAAGGATGACATTCCAATACCCCCGACCAATGCGTTATGGCGTACTAACAGGGAGGATATAGCAAAGGATTGGGACAAGTTATATGGCCTCATGCAACAGTGGAGGACATTGGCTGCAACGGGATAACCGATTGCTCATGTAGACTTGACTGAAGATTGGGAGGAATATTGTTTACTTGAATATTTAGTTGGTACTTTGGTACTGCAGTTGAATATGTAGACAAACGACACATTTTCCATGTAATTAATGTTATGTTGAATATTAACCACGTTTTTAGTGTTAGTTTAATATTTTGTTGGGTATTTTATAACATAATATTGTTAATTTAAAATTTAGGCCTAAACTGCAGTATCAATAAAAACAACTTGTTTCTACAGTATCAATTACATATTGTATCTTAGTACCTGACTAGCTCGATACTTTTGGTACCGCACGTTATATTTGGTACCTTAGTACCGAACTGGAGTATCAAATACACTCGGTACCTTAGTACCGAACTGGATCGGTACTTTGGTGCCATACGTTATATTTGTATACCTGGTAACAAAGTACTGTACTAGTTCGGTACTAAGGTATCGTACTGGTCCAAAATGCAGCATGGGGTGTGTTATACCCCAATTTTGTCCGTCCAAAAAATAATAATAATGATTTTCATCTTTGTCGTTATATATCTTATTTCGTAAAAGTTGAAAAATACAAATTCATTTTCAAGTTATATTTTACCTCCTATTTAGTTAGTAGATATATTTAATGGTATAAAAAAGAAGGGAAAGCAAAAAAAAAGACAAAAAAAGAAAGGGAGCGATTTAGTAAAAAAGGGGTGTAGGTTGTTTTTTTTCTTATGTCTCAGCGAATTTGGGCTGGTTCTGCCAGAAGCCCATTCGCTGCCAGCCCGACCCGGTTCGCTCCACCTCACTAAACCTAATGCCTCCATCACAAACCCTAATTCCCCCTAAACGGCAGCCGCTCCCTTCCCTCTCTCTCATACGCTCCCTCCTCCTCCCTCTCTCTTCACGCGTTTCTTTCTTTCTCTCACACGTCTCTTTCCCTCTCTCTCATACGCTCCCCTTCCTCTCTTCTCTCATACGCTCCCTCCACCTCCCTTCCCTAGTGAGTTCTATACTCACTAGGGAAATCCCTTGATTCATAAAACGTATTGATGCCCTTGTTTAAAATAAAGTTTGCCATCAGGACCCTAATAATTTAAACCAAGTTTTCCTTTTAAAATTATTTAATCAAATGTTATGAAAAGGGGGTCAATGAGTCAATCTGATGCTTTTTAAGCTAGTAGCTCTTCTCAGATTAAAAGCTTTTTACCTTAGGCGTTGAATTAGTGCATCAAAATTATGTGTTGAAATAAGTTAGTAAACCATGTGGGCTTTTCAAATCTGATTTTTTTTTACCATGCTCCTCTTTTTGTTAAAACATCAGACTGTTATTCACACCTACATTTGTTAATAGCGTAGCCCCTCCTTCCGAGTTACGTTTCGTTGTCACCGGCGAAGGAGAGGAGGAGAGCGACGCGTAGAGAAGAGAGACGAGATTAGGGTGGAGTGAGGGAGAGAGGCGAATGCAGGACAGGGAGAGAGGAAGCAAAACGGAGAGGAGGGGAATGAGGGTGAGATACGGCGAAGAAAAGAAGGAGAGAGAGAGAGAGAGAGAGGGGAGAAATTAGGTTTTGGACAAGGGGCGCCGTGGATGAGGAAAAAGCCAAATTAGGGTTTTCTATTTTAGGTCAGCCTTTTATAGTGTAAACAGCAGGGGTATTTTGGTCTTTTCACGTTTTTTTTTTATTTTCAGATTATTGTTCGCACCCCCCTGTTTACTTCGCACGCCTCTTTTGAAGCCCATGATCTTTTTTGAAACGCAGCCCAGCTTACAAAAAAAACAAGTTGGGCTCACTATCTGCACCCCAGTTTTAATAATGCACCCCTCCTTTTATTTACGCCATTGTTTTACTGCTGCACCCCCCTTTGTCTTCTTTCGTTTCTTTTCCCTAAGCGAACCTTTTTTTCTTTTTTACAAACCTTTTTTCCCAATAATGGATAAATGTTTCCCCAAACAAAAATTAATCCAATTGCGAAAACTTTTCAAAATCGAAACTTTGTTAGTAGTCTCGCGAAGCATCTGCTTGCTCGATTATTAACAATGGAGTGCTAGTGATAATCACCCATAACCATTGTTAGTTTGATTATCATGAATGCTTTCAATTTCAAAAGATATTTTCCAAGCATCAACAATCATGGCAAGTGTTAGTAATGATCACTCATAACCTTTGTTAGTTTGATCATTCGTGCCAATCAATCTCTTTCAAAAACCACTTTCAAAAGAACAAATAAAAAATGGGTTGCTACTAATAGTCAATCAGAACCTTTGTTCGTCTGACTGGCGGTAGTGACTCTCATCTTCAAGAGTACTTAGCGGTGATTACCCATAACCTTGGTTAGTTTAATCATTCACTAAATGCTCGTCCTATTTCAAAAATTCACTAAAAAGATAAAAGACAAAAACCTTTTTTTAGGATAAAGAAGAACTACGTAGCTTTGAGTTCTTCATCGCACCGGGAGATACGTAGGAGCGGGCCTTGTCCCGTCAAGCGTTTTTTTCTAAAAAACCATTTTCCCCTTTTTTTCATAATAAATAAAGATTTCCATTAAGAATTTTTCAATAAGAAGTAAAGAGGCAAAATTAAGTATTTTCAAGTCAACACACTAGAACCACACATTTAATTAAAGGTTCCCTCTCAGTAGAGAGGACGCGTGGGGTGCTAACACCTTCCCTACGCGTAACCGACCCCCGAACCCTATTCTCTAGTTTCGCAAGACCAATCGCTTTCCAAAAAAGGTTTTCCTAATATTTTCCTTAATAAATATTGGTGGCGGCTTCATTGTCTTAGGAAAAGTTGTGAACGAGGAAGGTTCTCCCTCGGGGACTTTTTCGGGCGCAACAGCTGGCGACTTCACTGGGGACACTAAAAAAGGAAAACCTCTTTTGTGGGTCAAGCCTAATTAATTAAGTGTGTGATTTGTGTGAGTGATTTGAATATCTTGTTTTGCCTCTATGCTTTCTTCTTTTTCATACTTTCATGTTGCATTCCTGTGCATTCTTCTTCCTCTCTTTATGTTTGCTTTTGTTTAAAGTAATAGATGGTTGCTTCTTTGCTTATATGCTTAATTCCCTCATGATATTGAACCCTAGAGTAGACAACATGCTATTGTCTGGACTGTTCTGGATTTTCATTTGCAGGTGGGGAAGTTTTTAAGGAAATGCCCTTCGCACACACACACACTTGTACCTTGAGGCTATATGATTAGAGAAAGAGACCATAACCCAGGTCTATTAGGATACCATAGGATGAGTGGATTCGAGTAGTGGGAGCCCATCAGGACCTTTGTCTGTTTGGCTACTCGCGAAAGTTTCAATCAGAGTTGTGCTCTTTTATGATGCTTCGTATCTAGCAGTTTGCTGCATTTACGGGGATTTTCATGAGAGAGACTGTGGCTCTGATGACCTTTGTGGGGGTGTGAATGGAGCTACATGAGAAGATTACCCCTAAAGTGCCTTAGATCATAGGTTCTACCCCTTTTTAGGTCACAAGGGCTTTCCAAATTGTGTGTTGCATCGTTGCATTCAATTCAAATCAATTTTTCCTTCAGAATTTTCGAAAATCAAAAAAGATATGCTTTTCCTTTTCAATAAATGCCTATGTGAGATGGCATGTAGTGTGAAAATTTTCGAATCACCACCTGCAAATATACTCTTTCTGCAAAAACACAAAAAAAAAGAAGCATCATGGCATCATTGCGTCATTGCACCATTACATCATTTGCATCATCTGCATTAAATAAAACCCAATTTTGAAAATCATTCATCAAACATCTGAGTTGTTTGCCGGGATTGTAAAGTAACTTGGAATCTTGTCTTAGGTGGGAAAGATAAAGCAACATGGGATCAAGAAGCGAGATTGTACTTAATTCAAGGTTCCCGATTGTCAAGAGAATAGATGTAGAGGGTTTGAAAGAGTTTGTTTCCTTCATGGAGTCGGAAGAGAGGGATGTATTCCAGAAGGCTTATGGTAACCTCCTCAGATTGTTACAACTAGATGTCCAAGAGAGTGCTATAATGGCCCTGAGTCGATTCTATGATCCGGACATTCGATGCTTCCTCTTCAAAGACTTTCAGTTATCACCAACTCTCGAGGAGTATGAGCAGATTCTGGGGTTCTCAAAGTCAGATTTAGCACCTTACCAATATCAGAAACATCGGTATTCAGACCAGAGACTCTCTTTGTTTTTGCAAGTCAGTGTGAATGAATTAGAGCTTCATAAGGAAAAGAAGAACCGTATCAGGGGTTTCCCGCTATGCTACTTCGAAGGTTTGTTGAAATTTTATGCCCAGAATAAGAAGTGGGGTCCTTTCAAGCAGCTGTTAGCCCTAACTATTTTTGGGATCGTCCTTTTCCCTCAGGTCGAGAAGTTCGTTGATGAGACCGCTATTGGGCTTTTTCTAGCATTCATAAGTAAGGAAAATCTGATTAACCCTGTGCTAGCAATCCTTGCAGATACCTACTATTCCTTCACTCATCACCGTGTGTTAGGGAAGAAGAAGGTTGCTTGCTCTTTCCATGTTCTCTACACCTGGTTCCTCAACCATGTCGTCACTCATAAGACGAAAGCTGCGGACTTCGTAGAATATGCCCTGTGTTGTGACGTAGAAGCTAGAAGTGCGCAAGAATGGGTGCACACTTTAGAGAATCTCAGTACTCTCAAAGTCTGTTGGTTCAATCATCCGTGTTGGAAAGATAGGCCTCCAATACTGTTCCGGTGCGGCAATTTCCAGAATGTACCCTTAATGGGAACCCAAGACTGCATCAATTACAATCCTTCTCTCACCATCAGACATCTTGGGTATCCTATGAAGAATGCACCCACTGAAGACATGCTGGCCCCAATCTTTCTCGATAAAGAAGATCCAAAGAACCAAGGCTTGCTTCAGAAAATTTCAAAGACTTGGGAAGGTGTAGTTTACAAGGATAAAGCGGAGATCATAAAGAAAACGGATGATGTTACTTTCTACCAATGGCTTCACCAAAGAATTCAAAATGTTGGCCCGCCTTGTCAGAATTCATCGTCAGTTGAGAAAGAAGTCCCAGAGCTTCACGTTCCAAGTCTCAAAGAACTAAGTGAGGTCGAATCTGCTTTGTTCAAGGTAGAAGAAGAAAAGAAAGCCTTACGAGATGAGTTGGGGAAAATAATTTCGGAGAAGAGAAAGTTAGAGAACGAGAATGAACGTAAAGCCGAAGCCCTTAAAGAAAGCAGCAAGAAGCTTAAGAAAGAAGGGGAAAGTAATCAAAAAATGAAGGAATATCTGAAAGGTGCCAAAGATGAGGTGAAAAGATTGAATGCCAAGGTGGGTGAGGCCATGGTTAGAGCAAACGAATGGAGGCAAGTTGTTCAAGAAGTCTGCGCAAAGTGAGAGAGCCACAAAGGAATCACTAGAGGAATTCAAGAAAAAGTCTCAGTCTGTGACGCGTGAGCTTGAAAGTCAAATAGAGTGCATCAGACAAGATAGAGATGCAATTGTGAACATCCTTAGAGAGTATCAGCAGGCTTTAAGGGTGGAGCAAGAGAATTCAGATGAGCTAAGGAGGAATCTGAGACACATCAGTGATGCTTACCGACAGGTAAGAGAGGAGAGTCAGTACTGGGAATACCGCCTTCTCGAGTTAATGGGTAAGATTGAAAAGCAAGAGGTCATAATTGAGATGAGGGTAGAAATTCAGCAATGGAAGAACAAGTTCTCCAAATTGGCATGGTTGGCTAACCAGGCGGTGAGGGATGTTCCCAAGAGGTTGAGAAAGGCAGAAGCTGAGATGCTGCCTTACAACACTCCGGTGCGAGTATATGAATTCGTGGAGTACTGCAAATCTCTGACCGAGGAACTCATGGAAAGGGCAAGAGAAGCTGCCGCAGCTAGCAAAAAGGAGAAGAACCGAGAGAAGATGAAGGCAATAGGCTTTTAGATTTAAATTCTCTTTTTTAGAATGTTCGCTAGGAGATTGTAATTTTTCTTTTCTTAAGGGATGTTGTGTTTTTCTTTTCAAAGCGTTGTATTGCACATTTAAGGATATTGTATCTTGTTCTTAGAATGATGCTTGAATGAAGTACGTTTATCTCACTTATTGATCCCAGCCGCGTTATGTCCTTAAAAATATTTGAACATACACCTACGACAAGAGCAAGTTGCGCTGTGATTCCCGGCAATAAACAACAAATAACATAAAAAAAAATATAAATAAAAAATAATAAAAAAATCATGTGCATTGCATTCATTAATTTGCTCCGTTGCTTATAAAAATACTTTCAACTCAAACAGAAGATAAGGCAAGCTGGTGCGACCACATCCGTACTGGACACGTTCACAGGCCAGAAGAATGGCAATCTTAAGCGACCCCGATCAACCTCAACCAGAGAATCAGAATCCTCCAGCTTCAGGCTCAGAGAATGAAAATGGGACAGGCCAAGGCCCCGGGGTACAGAATCAGAACCATCAGCTCCTGGTAGCTCCAGTCAAGGGGATCCTGAATTGAGAAATGAAATGAATGCCATGAAGGCACAGATGAGCGAGATGATGAGACTCCTGTTGTCCTTGAAGAATGGAAATGACTTCCAAGCTGCTCAGTGGCCTCCCTATGGCCTTCCTTTGGGTTATAGTCCTCCAAATCAAGGGGCTAGCCCAGGAGCTAGTCCCGGGGCGATAGCTGAGAATGTACAGTCAACGCCTGTCGGATCAGAAGGAATGACTGGTGAACCCCAGGTTCAGATCCCGCATTCAATTGTTATACCTCAGCCTACTCCTCAGAACCTCACTCCACAGCCAGCTGCCTTTCCACAGACTCAAGGTTTCGTATCTGGAAACTCCGTTTACCCCCAGGTTCAGCACTCAATGCCTCCACCTCCTTATGGTGTAAGTCATTCCCAGCAAGTTTATTCCGCTGAGCACCAGCAGACCAGAGAGCAGTTCCAGATGTTAGAAGAAAGACTAAGAGTGATTGAAGGCTTTGGCTCCAGGGCAAGGGAGGCCAGAGACTTATGCCTTATTCCTGATGTGGTGTTGCCACCAAAATTCAAGGTCCCCGATTTTGACAAGTACAGAGGTGCGACCTGCCCAAAGAGTCACTTGACAATGTATTGTAGGAAGATGTCTACCTACTCCCGTGATGACAAATTGCTAATCCATTGCTTCCAAGATAGTCTTGCCGGGGCATCCCTTAATTGGTATATGAAATTAGAGCCATCCCAAGTCCGCTGCTGGAAGGATTTAGCAGATGCATTCCTCAAGCAGTATCAATATAATACGGATATGGCGCCGGACCGAACACAGCTGCAGAATATGAGCAAGAAGGAAAATGAATCATTCAAGGAGTACGCCCAGCGATGGAGGGCTTTGGCAGCACAAGTCACACCTCCTCTTTTAGACAAAGAATTGGTTTCTATGTTCATGGAAACCTTACCACCGCTATATTATGATCGTCTGATCAGCAGTGCATCATCCAATTTTTCAGATGTGGTGATTGT
The DNA here is from genome assembly GCA_039519185.1 of Astragalus membranaceus. Classification (NCBI taxonomy): domain Eukaryota; kingdom Viridiplantae; phylum Streptophyta; class Magnoliopsida; order Fabales; family Fabaceae; genus Astragalus; species Astragalus membranaceus. The sequence continues at coordinate 19,175,489 of CM076846.1, forward strand.
GGGAGAGAGATTGGAGAACGGATTGAGAAGTGGAAAGATTGCACAGGGGTCCACAAGTAGCACAAGTTCCCAAAAGAAGCCATTCTCCGGCTTTCCCAGAAAGAAAGAGGGGGAAACTAATGCCATCACTATCAGCCCACCATACCAGCCACCCAACATCCCAGTCCCCACTCCCACACAAACAGCCCATCCATTCCAAAACAACAACCAAAGCAACCACCAAAGGACCTATCAAAACAGAACAACCTTTGACCCAATTCCCATGTCATACACAGACCTATTCAACTACCTCATCACCAATAAGCTCATCAATACAAGACCCATGAAACCTGTTCAACCACCTTACTTCAGAGGATACAACCCCAATAGTACCTGCGCTTTCCATGAAGGGGCAGTTGGGCACATTGTGGAGGATTGCAAAGCCTTCAAGATAGTGGTGCAGGACTTGATAGACAAAAAGGGCATAACTTTCAAGCAGGAGGACCCAAATATCACGACTAATCCACTACCCGGTCACGGGAAGCATGCCACTAATGCAATCATGGATATGAAAGAGCAGTCCCTAATCAGATCAGTAGAAGATATTCAGACTCCCCTAGAAATCATTCATGCGGAATTGTGCAAATGCGGGATTATTAGGATGGGTTGTGTTCAGAAAGGAGTTTGTGCTAATGTCAGCTGTGTAGGAGCATGTGAAGCATTCAAGGTGGTGTTACAGGATCTGATGGACCGCCACGTCATCCAGGTAGGTATACAGGGGAGGGAGGAGGATGTTCTGACCCTCCAATCAGAAGGAGGCAGAGATGCGCAGAGACTTATCGAGGTGCCATACAGTCGGAATTCGGCTGCGGCAAGACCAAAGACTATTGTGATCCCGGTTCCAGCTCCTAGCCAGAAGAACACTGATGTCCCATGGAGCTACAGTGTGTCAGTTCCAGCTCCAAGATCTCGAGCTGCTCTCGAGGTCACCAATATTGCAGGAAGTAGCGGGGTAACTAGAAGTGGGCGTGTGTATGTTCCCCAAGCTCAGGGAGAGGATCCTTCTAAGGCAACAGAAGAGAGAATCCGAAAAGGAAAGAATGTAGAGCCGGAGCCTGTGATAAATAGGAAGGTGTCAGACCCAGAGGTTGCTGAATTCTTGAAGATAATGCGGCAGAGCGACTACAAAGTGGTGGACCAGCTACATCACACCCCAGCCAAAATTTCCATCATGTCCCTACTACTAAACCCAGAAGCCCATCGTGATGCCTTGGTTAAAGTGCTGAACGAGGCCCATGTCGCCCAAGATATTACTGTCAATCAGTTGGATGGTATAGTTGGGAACATCGTTGCATCTAATTACATTACTTTCACTGATGATGAGCTCATCCCAGAGGGGAAGGGGCACAATAAGGCGTTGCATATCTCAGTGAAGTGCGGTGAATATACACTCTTCAGGGTTCTCATTGACAATGGATCCTCATTGAATGTTATGCCCAGATCAACGATGAACAAGTTGGAGGTGGATTGTTCCTACATGAAACCCAGCTCAACCCTGGTCAGAGCTTCAGAGGGGTCTAAGAAAGAAGTCATAGGGGAAATGGAGTTCCCAATGCAAATTGGGCCCGAGGTGTTTTGTGTGACTTTTCAAATTATGGATATTGAGTCCTCGTACAGCTGTCTCTTGGGGAGACCTTGGATCCATGCAGCAGGCGCTGTCCCTTCAACACTTCACCAAAAACTCAAGTTTATAGTCGACGATAAGCTTGTAGTTGTCTGTGGGGAAGAAGAGTTCACAGTCAGCAAACCTGTCCCCTCTCATTATATTGAAGCTGCAGAGGAATCCCTCGAATCCGCCTTTCAATCCTTAGAAATTGCGAACGCTGTGTTCGTAAGTGAAGAATCCCCAGTACCGGTACCCAAGTGGTCCAATGCTGATATTATGGTAGCGAAAGTTATGCTGAAGAGTGGCTATCAGATTGGGAAGGGGCTAGGAAGATCTGAGCAAGGAATTCTGTCACCTGTGCATCTGCGAGAATACAAGGACAGATGCGGGTTAGGTTACTGGCCCACTCCAGCTGATAAGAAAAGAATGGCTGAGGAAAAGCGTGAGAAGAGATTGGCTAGGCTTCAGGGGAGAGAGCCCCAATTGATGAGGGTCCCCATAGATGACCTCAAACGGAATTTCAGGAGCACTGGCATGCTGAACCCTAATCAGATAGCTGTCATCGAGGAAGAGTTAGTTGAAGAAGGCGGGGATCGAGGCCTGGTTCGTCGCAGTGTTGCAGGAGAAGAAATTGGCAATTGGAAGATCGTCGATTTCCCTGTTGTTTTCATTTCAAAGTAATGATCTTTGTAATGCAAATCCTTTGGCTCTGCCCGAGGCCTTAGGACATTTTCGTAGGGGCATGCATGTTTCCTTTTAAGATATCATCTATCAATAAAATGTAGTTTTGAATTCTCAAATGAATAAAATAGCTTTTTGCGTCTTCATTTTGTGTCTCTATTTTTGCTTGTTCATTGCTTTTCTATTCCCGCAAATGCAGATCTCAAATGAATACCTCTAAAAATAATGATGTCAGCGGTTCATATGTTAATTTTGATTACCCCGTTAATCAAGCTGAGGAGGATGCTGAGGATGACTGGGAAACTCCACCAGAATTGATGAGAATGGTTGAGCAAGAAGAAAAGGTTATTCAGCCACATGGGGAAACTATTGAGATCATCAATTTAGGCACAGAGGGCGAAAAGAAAGAAGGCAAGGTTGGCACTTCAATGAAAAAGACTGAGCATGAGAAGTTGGTTCAACTCCTGAGTGATTACATCGATGTCTTTGCATGGTCGTATGAAGATATGCCCGGGTTAGATACTGATATAGTGGTGCACAAGCTACCAGTCAAGCCTGAGTGCCCTCCGGTTAAACAGAAGTTAAGAAGGATGAAGCCGGAGATGTCTTTAAAGATCAGAGACGAAGTGAAGAAACAGTTTGACGCTGGTTTCCTAGCCGTAGCCAAGTATCCACAGTGGGTTGCTAACATTGTGCCAGTGCCCAAAAAGGATGGGAAAGTTAGAATGTGTGTTGATTACAGAGATCTGAATCGTGCCAATCCCAAAGACGATTTTCCCTTGCCTCATATTGATGTCCTAGTAGACAGCACAACACAGCACTCCCTTTTCTCCTTCATGAACGGGTATTCAGGGTATAATCAGATTAAAATGGCTCCTGAGGATATGGAGAAGACTACTTTCACAACTCTCTGGGGAACGTTCTGCTATCAGGTCATGCCGTTTGGGTTGAAAAATGTCGGCGCTACTTACCAAAGAGCTATGGTCACGCTATTCCACGATATGATGCACAAAGAGATCGAGGTGTACGTGGACGATATGATTGCAAAGTCCAGAACAGATGAAGAGTACGTTGTTAATTTGCGGAAGCTCTTTGAACGGTTGAGAAAGTTCAAGCTCAGGTTAAATCCGGCCAAATGCACCTTTGGGGTGAGATCAGGAAAACTATTGGGGTTCATTGTCAGTCAAAAAGGGATAGAGGTTGACCCAGATAAAGTGCGTGCAATTCTCGAGATGCCTACTCCTAAGACCGAAAAAGAAATTCGGGGTTTTCTCGGAAGACTGGACTACATTTCCAGGTTTATCTTCCAGTTAACTGCCACATGTGAGCCGATTTTCAAATTGCTGTGCAAGAATCGAGAGACTAGGTGGAATGATGATTGCCAAGAAGCTTTCGAGAAGATTAAGAAATACCTGCAAGATCCGCCTGTTTTAATGCCCCCGGTGCATGGCAGACCTTTGATCCTGTACCTGACCGTGCTAGAAAATTCAATGGGTTGTGTGTTAGGGAAACATGGCGAAACTGGCAAGAAAGAGCACGCAATCTACTATCTGAGCAAGAAGTTCACCGATTGTGAGACGAGGTACTCGTTACTAGAAAAGACTTGTTGCGCCTTGGCCTGGGCTGCTCATCGCTTGAGGCAATACATGTTAAGTCACACCACCTGGTTGGTGTCAAAGATGGACCCCATCAAGTATATCTTCGAGAAGCCCGCGCTTACAGGAAGAATTGCGAGGTGGCAGATGCAGTTGTCAGAATATGATCTTCTCTATATCACCCAAAAGGCCGTCAAAGGTAGTGCACTAGCTGAATACCTGGCACATCAGCCTATTGAAGATTACCAGTCGATGCAGTGTGATTTCCCAGATGAGGAAATTCTGGCTTTATTTGAAGAAGGAAGATCCCCAGAGAATGAAAGGTGGAGAGTAGTGTTCGACGGTGCTTCCAACAGCTATGGGCACGGGGCTGGGGCAGTGCTGGTGTCCCCGGACAATCGCTTCATACCGTTCACTACTAGATTGAGCTTCTATGTCACAAATAATATTGCGGAGTACGAGGCATGTATTCTGGGTATTCAGGCAGCTCTGGATTGGAAAGTTAAAAGATTAGATGTGTACGGAGACTCAGCCTTAGTTATCCATCAGGTGAACGGAGATTGGGAAGCCAGAGATCCTGAGTTGATACTGTACAGGGACTGCATCCGAGAACTGGTTGAGTCCTTCGAAGAAATCACGTTTCAACATCTTCCTCGCAGAGAGAATCAGTTGGCTAATGCACTGGCCACTTTAGCTTCAATGTTTAATGTCAATTGTGATAAGAACTTGACCCAGATCAGAATCCAGCATCGAGGTTTTCCGGCACACTCCTACTCCTGCGCAGCAATTGAAGATAGCGGAGATGATAAACCTTGGTATCATGACATCAAGCAGTATATCCTAAACAGAGAGTATCCTCCAGGGGCATCGGAAAATGATAAAAGAACGCTTAGAAGACTATCAATGAATTTCTTCCTGAGCGGCGAGGTGCTTTATAAGAGGAATCATGATAAGGTACTCCTTAGGTGTGTGGCAAAAGAGGAAGCAGAAAGGATCATGAGAGAGGTGCACGAGGGCTCGTTCGGAACCCATTCCAACGGGCATACTATGGCAAGGAAGATATTAAGGGCTGGCTACTATTGGCTGCAGATGGAGACAGACTGCTACAGTTTTGTAAGAAAGTGCCACAAATGCCAGATTTATGCCGATCACATACACGTGCCACCGGCTTCGTTAAATGTCACGACTGCACCCTGGCCATTTTCAATGTGGGGCATGGATGTCATTGGTCCCATAGAGCCCAAGGCGTCAAACGGGCACCGCTTCATCCTAGTTGCAATTGATTACTTCATTAAATGGGTTGAAGCTTCTTCATACTCCAGCATAACCAGTTCTGTGGTTGCCAAGTTCGTAAAGAAAGACCTGGTGTGCCGTTATGGTCTTCCGGATAAAATCATCACAGACAATGGTAGCAATCTGAATAGTAAAATGATGAAAGAATTGTGCACAGAGTTTAAAATCAAACATCATAACTCTTCTCCATACCGTCCTAAGATGAACGGGGCAGTCGAAGCGGCCAATAAGAATATTAAGAGGATTGTGTAAAAGATGGTAGTAACCTACAAAGATTGGCAAGAGATGCTTCCTTTTGCTTTGCACGGGTATCGTACTTCAGTGCGTACCTCAACCGGGGCAACTCCCTTCTCTTTGGTGTATGGGTCGGAAGCATTCCTCCCTATTGAAGTTGAGATACCCTCCCTACGGGTGCTAATGGAGACAAAATTAGAGGAAGCAGAATGGGTTCAAGCTCGTCTAGATCAGTTGAATCTCATTGAAGAAAAAAGAGTAGTCGCTCTGTGCCATGGGCAGTTGTACCAGCAAAGAATGAGGAAGGCTTTTGAGAAGAACGTTCGTCCTCGACAGTTTCAGGAAGGAGACCTAGTGCTCAAGAAAATCCTGCCTATCCAAAAAGATTCCCGGGGAAAATGGACCCCTAATTATGAAGGACCTTATGTGGTGAATAAAGCATTCTCTGGAGGGGCATTAATCCTCACAAAGATGGAAGGTGAAGACCTCCCACTCCCAGTGAACTCAGATGCAGTCAAGAAGTACTATGCCTAAAAGAAATATATAGAAAGAAAGAGAAAGACGATCCAAGCAAGAATCAGCTCGCTAAGTTGAAAACCCGAAAGGGCGGCCTAGGCAAAATTGAGCGACCCGGTGGATTGAAAACCCAAAAGGGCGATCCAGGCAAAAATTAGGGTCAGAAAAGTTGGGCATTAAAAGGAAAGGGGCAAACAGTGCTTCCAAAAGCTTGGATAAAAGGGTGATTAAGACTACAAATATGAGCGGTTGGCATCAAACGCTCCAGAGACAAAGAATATTCATAAGATCTGCTGCGTCCATTCTCCTTTTTCTTTCTCTTAGTTTCAGGAAAATTTCCAATGTACCCTTTTCAGTCAGCGTGACATTCTGCGCGTCTGACTTCTGTATGAATAAAAGTCCAAATTTTTCACTCCATCAGCTTGTTGTCTCATCGTTGCTTTCTTTTCATTTGTGATTTTAAACTACGTTTTATGGTAGATGATAAATGAATCATGGAAATGTGCGTAAGTCATAGCATTGAGATCATTGAGAAATTTTTGAAAATGACAACAAAAAGAGATGATCTTTCAGTCAAATAAGCTCACAAAAATCAACTAAGAAACGCTGATTGCTTTAAAACAAGAAGACGAAGCTCGGCTCCTGAATAACTACCATAAATAATCATGGTGTCTCACAACGCAAGTCCCGCGAGCGGGTCAGACCAGCAAAGGAAAAGCTAAAAGAGCAAAAGAGCACAAAAAGAAAAAATATAAAAAATGAAAAAAGAAGAGAAAAGAAAAAGGTTGAAAAAGCAAAAGAGCAATAAACCAATAAAGTCATGCATTACATTCACCAAGCATAAAATCACGCACTCCTCAGACATAGAAAGTAATAATAATAAAGTAAAGAAAAGAGAAATTCAGACATTTGCATTACATTCATCATAAGGAAAAAGAAAACAGCAATCATGGCATTTGCATTGCATACATTTGTTAATTTTCAGCTGCAGGTACAAGGAGAGGATGAGCACTTCGGTGTTAGCCCTCGCCTCCATATTCCAGAAAATGCTCCCCCAAGTTGAGAGTCCAGAAAAGAAAAGAAAATAGAGAAACAAAAAAAAAGGAAAAAAAAAGAGAAATAGAAAAGAAAGAAAGGAAAAGAGAGCGCTCAGGCGCGCATTGCGGGTCGGAGCCCAGAGAGATCATCGCTCCCTTCTGCCCAGGTCTCACATCGTGTACGAGCAACGCGATGGACCGCAGCCCCATGTGAGGTTCAACGGAATAGTTGTATCAGCCTAAGATACAGTGGACGCCGTGCATTGATCCGTATATCAGTTCCGGAGCTGATAACGATCCCCCCGGTCGCTCGAAAAGGCCAACAGGAAGAGCGTGCTCCTCAAAGCCACGCGCAAACTCGGATTCATCAAGAGTTCGTTTAAGGAGTACAGGTTTTAGGCAGCCTGGGCAATTTACCGCTTTCTGCATGCAAGTGCCCACTTTACTTTTCTGTCTGCACGCAAGTGCTCATTTTACCGCTTTCTGCACGCAAGTGCCCATTTTACTTTTCTGTCTGCACGCAAGTGCTCATTTTACCGCTTTCTGCACGCAAGTGCCCATTTTACTTTGTCCGTCTGTGCGTAAGTGTCCATTTTACCTTTTCTGTATGCACGTCAGTGTTCACTTTTGCATCGACACAAAAGTGTCTATCTTTCTGAAAAAATAAAAATAACAAAGAAAATCAAAATAGAGAAAAGGAAAAAGAAAATTCGGATTTCCCCAAGTGGACAAAATTGGTATAGTTTTTGAGTTCTTTATTTCTATTTTGCCTCGGAATATGTTTCGGCCAATTCATATTCCTTGTCAAAATCCAAATAAAGAGGGGCAGCTGTTATACCCCAATTTTGTCCGTCCAAAAAATAATAATAATGATTTTCATCTTTGTCGTTATATATCTTATTTCGTAAAAGTTGAAAAATACAAATTCATTTTCAAGTTATATTTTACCTCCTATTTAGTTAGTAGATATATTTAATGGTATAAAAAAGAAGGGAAAGCAAAAAAAAAGACAAAAAAAGAAAGGGAGCGATTTAGTAAAAAAGGGGTGTAGGTTGTTTTTTTTCTTATGTCTCAGCGAATTTGGGCTGGTTCTGCCAGAAGCCCATTCGCTGCCAGCCCGACCCGGTTCGCTCCACCTCACTAAACCTAATGCCTCCATCACAAACCCTAATTCCAGCTAAACGGCAGCCGCTCCCTTCCCTCTCTCTCATACGCTCCACTACAAGAATTATTGGTTTTTCCGGCCAGGAGTTTCCGGCGGATACAGATCCGCCGCAAAGTTACCGGCGGAATCTACGAATTTCCGGCGGAATTAGTCCGCCTAAAAGTTACCGGCGGAAAAATTGACATTTGCGGCGGATTAAAATTCGTCTTGGATTTTGCGGCGGATTTAACGGTTCTTGCGGCGGATTTTGGTTTACAGTTTCTTTTTTTTTTTACGAGCTTTTAATTAATCGCCGCAAATGCACCTCCGTCCGCCGCAAATCTCTTATGTCCGCCGCAAACCCCTAAATCCGCCGGTAACTTCCATTTCCGGCGGATCTTGCCTTTTGACCGTTTGACTTCGTTTCACCTATATAAACCCCTTCTCCCCTTCTTCTTTTTTCACACCTCTACCAATACTCTCATTCTCTTGATACGGCACTCGATCTCTTAATACGGCACTCTCTTGAGCATTGTCGGCAGCGGGGTTCTAATAGAGTGGCGTACGTCTCCATTTTTTTGTAAAAAAATTTCCACATTGTCATGAAGACCCCTTCATCTTTTTCGTTAAAAGTAACCCCTTTATCAGCATAAAGTTCATCCTCATTATTTTCACCACAAGAGACATATACGCTCATCAAACGCTCGGTATCATCCTCCAACTTAACAACCCGTCCTTGCAGTTCCTCAAACTTTCTATTTAGAGATTCAATCATGATCTTTTCAAAAGATGGTTTCTTGTGAAACTTTCTATTTTGAAAATATGGTTGAATCTCTAAATAAAAAGTTTGAGGAACTGCAAGGACGGGCTGTTAAGTTGAAGGATGATACCGAGCGTTTGATTAACGTATATGTCACTTGTGGTGAAATAATGAGGAGGAGCTTTTTGCTGATAAATGGGTTACTTTTAACGAAAAAGATGAAGGAGTGTTCACGACAATGTGGAAATTTCTTTACAAAGAAATGGAGACATACGCCACTGTAATGGAGCTGCTGCCGACAATGCTCAAGAGAGTGTCATATCAAGATAATGGCGTAGGTCTCCGTTTAGGGGTAGCAGACATTAAATATATATTTTACTGTTTTTCCCAATTTTTATCGCTTTTAATTATTTTATTTTTTTGTTTAAAATATTTTATTAATTGTATGTATATTTTTTTGGTGATAATATTTTACTGCTTTTCCCAATTTTTATTTTTTTAAATTAAAAATTAATTAGTTATTGGATTTTATTTTTTTATCAATAATTAAAAAAATTAATAAAATAATATATATTTTTAATTAAAACGATTTTTTTAAAAAAATAAAATTTATTTTTTAAAAATAATAATAATTTTTTATTTTTAAAAAAAAATATTAGTTTTTTAAAAAAAATAATAAATTTTTTTTAAAAATAATAATAATTTTTTAAAAAAAAGAATAATTTTTTTTTTAAAAAAAAAATGGTACTTTGCGGCGGATTTGTGTTTTTTGCGGCGGATATTGAGCATTTGCGGCGGATCTTTGCGGCGGATTATAGCTTTTGCGGCGGTATATTTGGTATTTTTAAAAAAAAAGGCGCGATATTTTAATTTGAATATCCGCCGCAAAGTACCACGAATCCGCCGCAAACCTCCGTAAATAAAAAACCCGCGGATTTTAAATTTCAAAATCCGCCGCAACCGTCCAGAATCCGCCGCAAAGCACCGAAAAAAAAAACCCCGCGGATATTGAATTTCAAAATCCGCCGCAACCGTCCAAATCCGCCGCAAATCCCTTTTGACCGTTGGGCTGCGTTTTCCTATATATATCCATTCCCCACTTCTCATTCTTCACACTTCTAACAATCCTCCCATTCTCTTCTTAAAATTTCTCTTTTACTCTCTCCCAAATTCTCTCATTCTCTACTAAATCTGTTTTTGAAGTGTAGCGCTTCCTCCCTACGAATTGTCTTCTGCTCTTATTGGGAAATTTCTTCAAGGTATGTTTTTGATATTAGTTAATAGTTTTAGTTTTTAATTTTTTTTTTTTAATATTCGTTTTTAAATTATTTTATAATAATATGAATTTGTTACTAATTGTGTTGTTTTTTTTGTTTAGGTATTGTTTGGGTTCCTCCTTTTTCCTCTCTTCTTTTTCCTCTCTGCTTGAGTTCAGGATAAGCTTCAAGCCAGAGCCTTCTCTTCACTACGGTTAGTTGTTAAAGTAATTAATAAAATATTACTTACTTCACTATTTTTAGTAAAATTTTGTTTAGTATTTTGTTTGCAATAATAATACAAATTAATTTATATTGAAAAAACTTATTTATTAAGTTCACTTATAAATTTTATTAACATATATTGTCTTATAAAAATTGAAATTTAAAATTAAATTTGGAATTATTATTTATAATGTTTAAATTATTTGTATATAACATTATTAAAAAATTCATTCTGTTGCTTGTAATTAATTGGTAGTTTAATTATTGAAATATCAAAATAAAATGAGTAATAAATATATATATATCAAAATATGAAATAATTGATAGTTTATTTTATTTATATTGTAGTGTAGTATACGTATAGTTCTTGAAAATGGATCGTAGTTGGATGTATGATCGATTGTATCCTGGAAGAACTGGTGTAAAACGACGTTTTGTAGAAGGAGTAGAAGAGTTTATTTTTTGTGCTAAGTACATTGATCATGAAGAATTTGGGCGACAAGGCGGTATTAGATGTCCGTGCTTGAAATGTTCATTTCGAGCTATAATAAATGAACATGAAGTTAGACTTCATTTGTACAATAATGGGTTTAGGCCAAATTATTGGACATGGAGCCGTCACGGGGAAGGAGCGCCAGGGGTAGCTGCAGTTCCTGCGGTTAATGTTCCGGTTGAAGTAGTAGATCACACATCAAGTAGTTATCCAGTGACTACGACATCTGAAGGATGGGGAATACAACCGTTAGATGTTTATCAAGGAATGATATCTGACGCTGTTGGAGTAAATTTGGATTTTGAAGAACCAGATGCTGACGAAGTTCCAAATGAGGAAGCTCAAAGGTTTTACATGTATTTGAGTGAGACAAATAAACCCATATTTGAAGGATCTACAGACTCAAAATTATCAATGTGTGTTCGGTTGTTGGGTCTTAAGTCTCAATTTAATGTTGCTGAGTTGTGCATGGAATATATGACCAAAATGATGTTGGATGCAACCCCCATTAGAGGGAGTTTACCGCAAAGTTATTATGAAGCTAAAAGAGTGGTATCGAAGCTTGGCTTAAAATCTAAAAGGATTGATTGTTGTGTGTCTGGTTGCATGCTCTATTATAACAATGAGTTTGGCATAAATGATGGAGAGTTGTCGGAATGCAAGTTGTGTGGACAACCACGCTATCGTGTCAGTAGATCAGGGATGAGCAGAGGCAAACCGGTTCCACGAAAATCAATGTTCTATCTGCCTCTTATTCCAAGGCTACAGAGGATGTTTACTTCAATGGAGACCGCAGGTAAAATGACATGGCACCATCAAAATAGAAATAATTCTGGTGAATTACGTCACCCATCTGATGGTGAAGCTTGGAAGCATTTTGATCGTGTTCATCCAGATTTTGCCAGTGATCCGCGCAATGTTCGGCTTGGTTTGTGCTCTGATGGTTTCACACCATATATTCAAGCCTCGGCAACACCGTATTCATGTTGGCCAGTTATTGTTACCCCATACAACATTCCTCCAGAAATGTGTATGTCCAAACCATACATGTTTTTAAATTCTATTATTCCAGGGCCAAGTAATCCAACAGCTGGTATTGACATCTATTTGCAACCTTTGATTGATGACCTAAAAAGGTTGTGGAATGGTGTTTTAACTTATGATGTGGCACGCAAACAAAATTTTGTGATGAGGGCGGCTTTGATGTGGACCATAAATGACTTCCCTGCCTATGGAATGTTGTCTGGATGGGGGACACATGGTAAGATGGCGTGTCCAATTTGCATGGTTGACACAAAGGCTTTTAGTCTTAAATACGGAGGAAAAGTTTCATGGTTTGACTCGCACCGTAGGTTCTTACCTATGGATCACCCATTTAGAAAGCAGAAATATGCGTTCATCAAGGGAAATGTTGAAACAGCTGGACCTCCTCGTCAGTTGACACCAGAGGAAGTTTGGAATAATGTTAGGGATATCCCTCCTGTGGAAGTCGTAGCCGGTGTTGTTTCTCGTCCAGATGGCTATGGACAATGGCACAATTGGACAAAAAAAAGTATTTTTTGGGAACTTCCCTATTGGAAAGATAATCTATTGAGACACAATCTCGATGTCATGCATATAGAGAAGAATTTTTTTGACAACATATTTAACACTGTCATGAACGTGAAAGGCAAAACGAAAGACAATGAGAAAGCTAGGAAGGATATAGATCATTTCTGTAGACGAAAGGATTTGTTGTTGGTTGAGCAAGGTACTAGGATTTTGAAACCCAAAGCCAATTATACTTTATCTACCGAACAAGCGAAAGCAGTTTATCAGTGGATAAAAGAGTTGAAAATGCCAGACGGTTATTCTTCCAATTTATCTAGATGTGCGGATGTGGATAATGGGAGGTTGCATGGGATGAAGAGTCATGATTGTCACGTATTCATGGAGTGCTTACTTCCTATCGCTTTTAGTTCGTTGCCAACACACGTTTTGAATCCGCTCATTGAAATAAGTCAATACTTTAAGAATTTGTGTTCTGCAACGCTAAAAGCTGATGATCTTTCAAAAATGGAACAAGACATCCCACTTATCTTATGCAAGTTGGAGAGAGTATTTCCACCTGGTTTCTTTGATTCTATGGAGCATCTACCGGTGCATCTCGCATATGAAGCTAAACTTGGCGGACCTGTCCAATACAGATGGATGTATCCGTTTGAAAGGTCAGCTAATTTTTAATTATAATAATATAAGAAACAAGTTTAAATTAAAATATTATATGACTATTAATATATTAATATCATATTCCTCTAGGTTCATGGGTGATTCAAAAAGATCGGTGAAAAACAAAGCTAGAGTTGAAGGATCGATATGTTCTTCTTACCTACACCGTGAAACAACACATTTTTGTTCTCATTATTTCAAGAATCAGTTTGCTCCTGGAAGCAGTCGAAATGAAGTGGATACTGAATGGCGACATCCTTTGGCTTTGTCTGTCTTTTGTCTACCCGGTCGTCCATCTGGGAAGGAGTCAACTCACTGGCTAACAGATGAAGAGTTAAGTTCAGCACATGTTCATGTGTTGATAAACTGTACTGAGGTGCAACCATTTATTGAGTATGTTCCTCAACATTAACAATAGATCTTAATTAGTTAATACTAGTAGACAAGTGTAACAATTAAATTATTTCTTTTTAGGGAGTTCTTGTCATCAGAGGCAGTACGTGAAGACCAATCTTCTGCTCATATTCATGCGCATTTTCCAATGTGGTTTAGTCAATATGTGTATTCCCTCCCGCCAAATCCTACCAACCAACACTTGAGGAACATATCAGACGGTAAGTTATTCGATTCTACCAAATAAGAAGATGTTAAGATCATTTTTGGTAAGTTATTCGATTCTACGAAATAATTAATTTGGTACTGTATTATCTTTTATATTGACTTGATTAATTAATTAATTATTGCCTTATAATTAACAACATTATTGTAAATTTCTTAAATAGGAAAAATGTACATGGTATCCAGGGGAGCAAGCCGCAGTTGAGAGAGTGTTCCATAAGAGATGTTCTCATCGCTATTCTGAATTGATGCGGAGGGCGCGCAATACGCGTACGAAGCCATCTTATATGGGAGACTCAACTTGGGCTGAGTTTAATGAGTATTGGGAGAAAGATGAAGGATTTAAGAATTATTGTGAGAAAGCCAAGAAGAACCGTGCTTCTGAAAAAGGTGGCTGCACACACACGGGGGGGAGTGTTAATACTGCAACGCATTACATACGTTTGGTAAATTTATTACTTAATTTATTACTTGATTAATTAATTAATTATTTATAATAATTAACTAGTCATTTTCAATATGTGTATTTAATTAATAATATATATATTTATGTATATATATATATATATAGGTGGAGAGGGAACAAAGGCAAATCACTTTGCCTGAGTTGCATTGCCACATGCATATGGTGGAGGAGACTGGTGAGTACGTTACAGATCGGGCGAGGCGTATTCAGGTAAAACTACTTTTACAATTATATATATTAATTAATGTTTATTATTTATATTAATAATTAGTTATTTATTTGTTGGGTTATTTTTTCAGGAGAGCTTCGAGGGTGGGATGGCTGAGTACCATCAGTCACAACAGGGCAGTGGGGCAGCTGTCGATCCAGTGGAGGAGGCTAGAGTAGCTCGTGATGTTTGGGAGAGAGCAGTTGGTCCCCAAAAGACTAATCGTCTGGTAGGATCAGGTGGTATTGGACCGGCTGCTTTTCGAACAAGCATTATTCCGAGTCTATCAGAGTCACATTCTGGATCCTCGACTGGTCGCAATTATGTTCCCAATGCTGGTGAGTTGAATGAGGTTAGGCAATTGACGCAGCAACTGAGCGAGGCTCAGCGTCAGATTGCCGAGCGGCAGCAGCAAAGCGATCGGGAAATTCAGGCGATTCGGGATCGAAGTGAGCGGGAAATTCAGGCGATTCGGGAGCAGGCTAGGGTAGCTGAGGAGCGCATGGAGGAGCGCTTTAAGTTCTTGCAGGATCAGATGGTGTCTAGCTCGAGGCCATCCTCATCAGCATCCTACCCGCCGCCGCCACAGCAGCAGTACTACCAGCAGCAGTATGCACCCCAGTATCCCCCGCCGTATGCATCCCAATATCCCCCGCAGTATACACCGCAGTATGCACCGCCATTCCAGCCATACCAGCAGCAACATCAGTCACCCCGCCAGCCATACCAGCAGCCCCAACATCAGTCACCCCTGATCCAGCCAAACCAGCAGTACCCCCAGCAGCGGTCACCCCCGCTGGACATTGATCTTAATGTCCAAATGTCATCGCTCAGTGCTTTACTTCAAGATGATACATATTATAATAATGTTGATGACATTGACCGGCAGGCACCCCAGTAGCTTTAGATTATTTTATTTATTTGTCTGGATATTTTATTAATTGTCTGGATATTTTATTAATTGTATGGATATTTTTACTGTTTTTCCCAATTTTTATTTTTTTAAATTAAAAATTAATTAGTTATTGGATTTTATTTTTTTATCAATAATTAAAAAAATTAATAAAATAATATTATTTTTAATTAAAACGATTTTTTTAAAAAAATAAAATTTATTTTTTAAAAATAATAATAAATTTTTTTAATTAAAATAATAATAATTAAAAAAAAAATTTTAATTAAAATAATAATAATTATTAAAATAAAAAAACAACATTTATTTTTTAAAAATAATAATAATTTTTTTTAATTAAAATAATATTAATTAAAATTTTTTTTTTAAAAAATGTTTTTTTAAAAAAATTATATTCATTTTTTTTTAAATAAAACGGGTGTTTTGCGGCGGATAAGGGGTACTTTGCGGCGGATAATTTGCGGCGGATATTAGGTACTTTCCGGCGGATATATTGCGTCAAAAATGTGTCCCCTTTTCCGGCGGATTATCCGCCGCAAATTTGCGTTGGATTTTGCGGCGCCACTAGATCCGCCGCAAACTTGCGGCGGATAATCCGCCGCAACGCGTTTGCTTCGAGCTGGCTACCGGCGAAAAACTTCCGCCGCAAAGTCCAATTATCCGCCGCAAATTTGGCTTTTGCGGCGGATTTCGCCCGCCGCAAAGTCCAGCTTTTTTTGTAGTGCTCCCTCGTCCTCCCTCTCTCTTCACGCGTTTCTTTCTTTCTTTCACACGTCTCTTTCCCTCTCTCATACGCTCCCCTTCCTCTCTTCTCTCATACGCTCCCTCCACCTCCCTTCTCTCACACAACCTCCAAAACACATCACCTCGATCTCTCCAATCAAGAGACCTTAGCCGCCATGCCTGCACACGTTTTCCCCATCCACACGCATCCATAGCAGTAGCACGCAACTTCCACGCAAAAACCTACGGTCTCTCAAAGAATTCGTGGTCTACTTGCTTTTCATCTCTGTTTTTTTTTTCGCGAAATCATCGTTCTCCAAGCAAACACGCAATGGCCCTCACAGACATGCGGTCTGGGCGCAAGGCTCAACGGAAAAAACGAAGGGGAAATCGCATGACTGCAAGTCCGGTTTTCAATATAAATACGGGTTTAAGAGAGGAAGATCGAAAAAAAAGAGAGTTTGGAAAGAGGAGTTTGCATGCAAGAGGTTCAGAGAAGCGAAGGGAGCAGTTCTTAGGGAGAGTTCTTCATTGTTTTTCCCTTTTACTAAATTGTTCACAAAGTCTTATTTTTTTTTTCTTTTTGTGAGATCTGAGAGAGGACTCATCCTTCAAGGCTTTGTGGTAATTTTCTTTTAGTCTTCTAGTTTGTTTTATGATATGTGGAATTGATTGTGTCCTTCACTGCATATTCTGGGCGATTTTAGTTTGCTGGTTATGAATTTATCCTTGTAGTTATATCCATGTATGCATACGATTCCTAGATGAATGCAGAGTGTTGTTGTTTGTTTTGGTGCACTATATATAAACGCCCATATTTAATGGCCAATCGATTCTTTCCTTTGAAGGCCATGATCTTCTCTTTGGGAAATCCCTTGATTCATAAAACGTATTGATGCCCTTGTTTAAAATAAAGTTTGCCATCAGGACCCTAATAATTTAAACCAAGTTTTCCTTTTAAAATTATTTAATCAAATGTTATGAAAAGGGGGTCAATGAGTCAATCTGATGCTTTTTAAGCTAGTAGCTCTTCTCAGATTAAAAGCTTTTTACCTTAGGCGTTGAATTAGTGCATCAAAATTATGTGTTGAAATAAGTTAGTAAACCATGTGGGCTTTTCAAATCTGATTTTTTTTTACCATGCTCCTCTTTTTGTTAAAACATCAGACTGTTATTTATTGAGATATGCCTAGTAATTCTATTGCTTGTAATTATAGTAGGTGTAGTTAGAAACCTAGTCGAAATGGGCCAGTCTAATAGGCTAGTCGAAATTATGGGCCTGGGCCTGTTTCATTGTATATATATACTGATGTCAGTAGCATGTAAAACATCATCCTATCTTTATGAAATTCAGTGCAGCTTTTACCTAATTTTATATTGCCCTACTTATTCCTCTTATCCTTAGCGCCGCCACTTCCTTTTCTTGTCCCTTTCACGTTTTATCCCCAACAAACTGGTATCAAGAGCTTGTTAGATCCTTACAAAATCTATCAAGATTCATGGCAGCGCGAGACAACTCTGGTGGAGGTATTCCGGGGAACCTCCCAATCTTCGACGGAAAGGATTATGAACGTTGGTGTGCGCAGATGAAGGTGCTGTTTCGATATCAAGTAGTCGAAGAACATTGCCTCAAGAGTACTGTCGAAGAGGAGCACTGGAAGTGGCACAGAAGATATGGCCACCTCAACTTCAAGAGCTTGAGTCAACTACATGAAAAGAAGATGGTTCATGGGTTGCCTGCAGTAAAAGTACCTGTCGAAGTTTGCAAGAGTTGTTGCAAGTCGAAGCAACCAAGAAACTCGTTTAAATCAGAAGTACCTAGCAGAGCAGAGAAGAAGCTAGAGGTGATATTTTCTGATGTCTGTGGTCCTTTCGAAGTATGTTCCTTAGGAGGGAATAAGTACTTTGTCACCTTCATTGACGAATACACTAGAATGTCCTGGGTGTATTTGATCAAAAGGAAGAGTGAAGTACTAGAAATATTCAAGAAGTTTAAGGTAATGATTGAAAAGCAGAGTGAATGCAAAATCAAAACCCTTAGAAGCGATGGAGGTGGTGAGTATAATTCTCATGGATTTGTCGAATTCTGTGAGAAAGAAGGAATTGTGCATGAAGTCACTGCACCTTACACGCCTCAGCATAATGGTACTGCTGAGAGGAAAAACAGGACCATCCTCAACATGGTAAGAAGTATGTTGAAGGAGAAGAAGCTACATCACAGTTTATGGGGAGAACTTGTAGCCACAGCAGTGTACATTCTGAACAAATGTCCCACAAGGAGATTGACTGGAAAGACACCTGAAGAAGCTTGGCTAGGAAGAAAGCCAAGTGTCAAGCATCTCAGAATAATTGGCTCAGTATGCTATAGACATGTCCCTGAGCAACTAAGAAGCAAGCTGGATGATAGAGCACAACAGATGATCCTTGTTGGCTATCATTCGACAGGAGCATACAAACTGTATGATCCTGTGCAGAAGAAAATAGTGAAAAGCAGAGATGTTGTAGTAGATGAGTCGAAACATTGGAACTGGGAAGAAGGCTGTGAGAAAACTACAATGATGGACTTCGACGAAGTCTCTGATCGAGATAATCAGAATGAAGAGGTCGAAACTGAAGAGCCAGAAGAACCCATTGCTGTCGAACCTTTAAGAAGGTCGCAAAGGGAAAGGCAGAGATCAGTAAGACTAGAAGGATTCGACACTTACCCAGATTCTGCTATTACAGCAGAGGGAGACCTGACACACTTTGCACTAATGGCAGAAGCAGAACCAGTGAGCCTGGAGCAAGCTCTTAGTCACAAGCAGTGGAAGGAAGCAATGGTTGACGAGTTGAAGTCAATCGAAAAGAATGATACTTGGAAGCTAGTCGAACTTCCAAAAGAAAAGAAAGCCATAGGGGTGAAGTGGGTCTTCAAGACCAAGGTCAAGCCAAATGGAGAAGTGGCCAAGTACAAGGCCAGGCTAGTAGCCAAAGGGTTTCTGCAGAAACCCGGTTTGGATTTCAATGAGGTCTTTGCCCCAGTAGCCAGGATCGAAACCATAAGATTGGTAGTAGCATTGGCAAGTCATAGAGGCTGGCCCCTGCATCAACTGGATGTAAAGTCAGCATTTCTGAATGGACCTCTGGAGGAGGAAGTCTATGTTTGTCAACCACCTGGTTTTGAGTCGAAGGGTAAAGAAGACAAAGTCTATAAGCTGGAGAAGGCCCTGTATGGGCTCAAGCAAGCTCCAAGAGCGTGGAACAAGAGAATTGATGGATTTCTCTTGGCTCAGAAGTTTATTAGATGCACTAATGAACATGGAGTGTATGTGAAGAAGAAAGGAACCTCGACTCAGTTGTTGTTGTGCCTGTACGTAGATGATCTACTTGTAACTGGCAGCAATGAAGTCGAAGTCGAAGACTTCAAGAAAGTGATGATGTCAGAATTTGAAATGAGTGATCTGGGACATCTATCATATTTCTTGGGGATGGAGTTTACCAAGACAAGTAAGGGTATACTCCTGCACCAGTCGAAGTATGCAGCTGATATTCTGAAAAGATTCGACATGAGCAACTGCAAGGAAGTTTCGACACCATCAGACACTAGCAGCAAGCTGTCGAACGACGACGAAGGGATTGAAGCAGATGCCACCTTGTTCAAACATATTGTGGGCTCGCTGAGGTACTTGTGCAACACTCGACCTGACATTATGTTTAGTGTCGGAATGATCAGCAGATTCATGGAGAAGCCGAAAAACTCTCATGTGGCAGCTGCAAAAAGAGTACTAAGGTATGTAAAGGGAACACAAAGTTATGGTATTCTGTTCCCTAACAAGAGTGTGTCGAAGAGTGGTAATGAAGTGTTTGGCTACACTGACTCCGACTGGAGTGGAGACAGGAGTGATCGAAAAAGCACAAGTGGGTATGTCTTTATGTATGGTTCGACACCCATCTCTTGGTGCTCGAAGAAGCAAAGTATTGTTGCGTTGTCCTCCTGTGAAGCAGAGTATGTAGCTGCTTCCTATGCAGCATGTCAAGCATCATGGCTGAGCATGCTACTGGTCGAAATTGGAGTGCACAGGGTCGAAGCAATGAAATTGTTGATCGACAACAAGTCTGCGATAGAACTCGCAAGGAACCCTGTCGCACATGGAAGGTCGAAGCATATAGAGACCAGATATCACTTCCTGCGTGATCAAGTAAACAATGAGAAGCTGAATCTGGAATATTGCTGTTCGGAACTTCAAGTAGCTGATGCAATGACCAAGCCATTGCAAAAGGGAAGATTCGAAGAACTGAGAACAATGCTTGGAATGATATCGCTCAGCAATGTGAATTAGGAGGGAATATTGAGATATGCCTAGTAATTCTATTGCTTGTAATTATAGTAGGTGTAGTTAGAAACCTAGTCGAAATGGGCCAGTCTAATAGGCTAGTCGAAATTATGGGTCTGGGCCTGTTTCATTGTATATATATACTGATGTCAGTAGCATGTAAAACATCATCCTATCTTTATGAAATTCAGTGCAGCTTTTACCTAATTTTATATTGCCCTACTTATTCCTCTTGTCCTTAGCGCCGCCACTTCCTTTTACCAAAATTATGTGTTGAAATAAGTTAGTAAACCATGTGGGCTTTTCAAATCTGATTTTTTTTTACCATGCTCCTCTTTTTGTTAAAACATCAGACTGTTATTCACACCTACATTTGTTAATAGCGTAGCCCCTCCTTCCGAGTTACGTTTCGTTGTCACCGGCGAAGGAGAGGAGGAGAGCGACGCGTAGAGAAGAGAGACGAGATTAGGGTGGAGTGAGGGAGAGAGGCGAATGCAGGACAGGGAGAGAGGAAGCAAAACGGAGAGGAGGGGAATGAGGGTGAGATGCGGCGAAGAAGAGAAGGAGAGAGAGAGAGAGAGAGAGAGAGAGAGAGAGAGAGAGAGAGAGAGAGAGAGAGAGAGAGAGAGAGAGAGAGAGAGAGAGAGAGAGAGAGAGAGAGAGAGGGGAGAAATTAGGTTTTGGACAAGGGGCGCTGTGGATGAGGAAAAAGCCAAATTAGGGTTTTCTATTTTAGGTCAGCCTTTTATAGTGTAAACAGCAGGGGTATTTTGGTCTTTTCACGTTTTTTTTTTATTTTCAGATTATTGTTCGCACCCCCCTGTTTACTTCGCACGCCTCTTTTGAAGCCCATGATCTTTTTTGAAACGCAGCCCAGCTTACAAAAAAAAACAAGTTGGGCTCACTATCTGCACCCCAGTTTTAATAATGCACCCCTCCTTTTATTTACGCCATTGTTTTACTGCTGCACCCCCCTTTGTCTTCTTTCGTTTCTTTTCCCTAAGCGAACCTTTTTTTCTTTTTTACAAACCTTTTTTCCCAATAATGGATAAATGTTTCCCCAAACAAAAATTAATCCAATTGCGAAAACTTTTCAAAATCGAAACTTTGTTAGTAGTCTCGCGAAGCATCTGCTTGCTCGATTATTAACAATGGAGTGCTAGTGATAATCACCCATAACCATTGTTAGTTTGATTATCATGAATGCTTTCAATTTCAAAAGATATTTTCCAAGCATCAACAATCATGGCAAGTGTTAGTAATGATCACTCATAACCTTTGTTAGTTTGATCATTCGTGCCAATCAATCTCTTTCAAAAACCACTTTCAAAAGAACAAATAAAAAATGGGTTGCTACTAATAGTCAATCAGAACCTTTGTTCGTCTGACTGGCGGTAGTGACTCTCATCTTCAAGAGTACTTAGCGGTGATTACCCATAACCTTGGTTAGTTTAATCATTCACTAAATGCTCGTCCTATTTCAAAAATTCACTAAAAAGATAAAAGACAAAAACCTTTTTTTAGGATAAAGAAGAACTACGTAGCTTTGAGTTCTTCATCGCACCGGGAGATACGTAGGAGCGGGCCTTGTCCCGTCAAGCGTTTTTTTCTAAAAAACCATTTTCCCCTTTTTTTCATAATAAATAAAGATTTCCATTAAGAATTTTTCAATAAGAAGTAAAGAGGCAAAATTAAGTATTTTCAAGTCAACACACTAGAACCACACATTTAATTAAAGGTTCCCTCTCAGTAGAGAGGACGCGTGGGGTTCTAACACCTTCCCTACGCGTAACCGACCCCCGAACCCTATTCTCTAGTTTCGCAAGACCAATCGCTTTCCAAAAAAGGTTTTCCTAATATTTTCCTTAATAAATATTGGTGGCGGCTTCATTGTCTTAGGAAAAGTTGTGAACGAGGAAGGTTCTCCCTCGAGGACTTTTTCGGGCGCAACAGGGTGGGGTTGCCAGCGTGGAAGCGTGAAGGGTATTTTTGAGATTTTTTAAAATTAGGGGGTATTTATGAGTAGGAGAGGGAGTGAAAAAAGAATGAGCCTTACTTTTTCTTTTCTTTTAGGTTGGTGTGGGCTTCATTTGGGGAGTGACCCACCCAACACAAAAAAAAATAGAAAAAACTCTTTAAAATCCAGAATTAGAAAAGAAGAAAATGAAAAGGGATCAACTATTAACACCTCCTTTGCTAGCATGCACCACCCCATAGTGTTTTGCTATCTTTCTACCCTCATTCATAAACATATTTATGGACAGAACTCACCATTTTTAAAATAAAAAAAATAAAAAAAAAAAACCTCACACTCTGTCAATCCCTATTCTCTCCTCTCCATCTTCATCTCTTCATTTGCCTATCTTTGTTGTCCTCCTCAACGTGGAACCAATCTTTTTTTATAATCAAGAAAGAAGGTACATTGAGACTATTTTTTCTGATTTTGTGGTGAAAGAATCGTAAACAAACTGACACATGCATGTAAATTTAAGGGCCTTATTTGACAGCATTTTACGGGCCTTAATTTTTTGACATCATTTGATGGGCCTGTTAACTAAAAACAGCGTTATATGGGCCTTTTGTAGCATCATTCAAATTGCTCATATTTTTCCATGAATCTGTAGATAGCAAATAGGCATTTTAACTACAAATTTCCATTGATTGACTAGTAGTATACCACCAATAGTTAGAGGTATCAACAGCACTTAGCTCAAAAAAAAATGTAGCAATAGCATGTGTTATGGATTGGGCCCAATGGCCAATCCACCAAAAAGGCCCAATAACAAAGGACCTGACTCATCCAACGGTGGAGATTACAGACCTAGATCCAACAGTCCTCCTCCACTCCAAACACCTATAAATAAGCATTGATTGCCCACATTAATGGTACTCATCTCTCACATACTTTCACTTGTAATTGACTCACTCACTGACTTGAGCGTCGGAGTGTCATTGCAGGTACCACCCCACCTCGGACCGGAGCACCAACTCGGACGACCAAGGACATACGTACCAACTATCTCGGACCGGACTATTTATCCAAGACCGGATACATAGCTGGAGATACAGTACCGAACATTGGCGACCACAGTGGGAGAGCCTGATTCTCTAGTCTTTCCCCCATCCTCCTTGATCAGCAATGGCTCCGGAATTACGACGGAGAAACGTATCCAGCGTCGTGGTCAGACCCGACCAGCAACAGGAAACCCCCGAGGGGGTAGCGGTTATTCTCCCTCGCAACTCGGCCCACGGCCGGAATTCATCCAGGGCGATGATCCCGATAAGCTCTGCTAGAAACCAGTTTCCACCTCCAGCCCCGACTGCCCCGGTACCGATCGATGCTGTCCAACAGCTCATCCAACTGCTGACAAGGCAGGCCGAGGCTGATCAAAGGAGTCAGTGCTACTCCCAGCTGGAGGCCGAGATGGCCGAAGTACGGGCCCGCGATATCCCGGATCGTACTTCCCCTCAAACCTACTCTCCTAGCAGAAGAACCTCCAGTAAAAGACGTCACCGATCCCCTGCTTGGAGGAGGCACCACCATCGTTCGCCGCCGCGCCGGAGAGGGAGGCGAGGATCTGGAACTCCCCCAACCGAGACCCAGGATGAGACTTATTACCCTGAGGACTCGACTCACCAAAGCTCATCACTAGCGTCTTCGTCCCCAAGGCGGCGTTCTATAAGCCGGGGAAGTCCCCCGAGGCATGAACGTCGGCGCCCTCGGTCTCCCGGATCCCCTGTCCGACGCCCTATCAGGAGGCCTCCTCCGAGGGAAAGGGCCACGACGCCGAAGGGACCCTTTACATCGGAAATCGACTATTTCCCGGTACCCAAGCACTTAGAGAAGCCCCCGGAGGGTTTAAAGATGCATGACGGGACGGGCGATCCCGACCGACACCTAGATTACTTCGACACGATGATGCAATACCGGAATGTCCTGGAGGAGATCAAATGCCGAATCTTCCCTCTTACCCTTGAGAAATTGGCTTTGGACTGGTTCAGAGCCCTCAAGCCAAACTCTATATCATCTTGGGACCAGCTTGCAAAGCTGTTCTCGGCCCAGTTCGCCCACTCCAAAATGAAACCAAAGTCTCGGAAAGTATTACAAGCCATCCAGCAAGGAGAGAACGAGTCTCTCCGAGACTACATCGAAAGATTCAACAAAGAAGCGGCTCAGGTCTGGTACTTGGACGATTCGTTTCGACTATTCTTCATGGAAGCCGGCCTTCGGGAAGGAAGTCTATTTCAGATTGATGTCGGTATCAACCAAACTGAGTCGCTTGCCGAGTTCCTTCAGCGATCTCAGAAATACATTGACCATGAAGAAGGCGCTGTTGCAAGAAAGTCAGATGCCGACCCCGGAATGAGCAAGCCTCGGTATGAAAAAGAGGCTCCGGTGCGTCAGGTAGCAGAGGCCCGTTATGAAAGGGAGACCCGGAACGACAGTAGGCTCCGACCTCGGAACCGACACCAGCAATATTCCGACCTAAATGAAACAACGGCCAGGATTCTGGCGGAATGTATGAATGCTGAGTTCAAAGAAGTCAAGTTCCCTGATCCGCTCCCGCACAGGCCGGGACAGAGATCCAACAAGTACTGCCGGTATCACCGGAGCAAAGGGCACGACACCAATCGATGCAATGCTTTGAAGGATGACATCGAGGACCTGATTAAGAAAGGGAAATTGAGCCAGTACGTGGCTAAAGCACCTAGGCACGAGGCCGAGGTTAAGGAAGAAGAAGCCGATCCGAAATGAAAGGGTAAAGCCCCACAAAAACGAGAAGATAGCTCAGAGGACGAGCGCGACTTTCGAAAATCAAAGGGCCGACCTGTGATGATGATGATATCTGGGGGCTACCCCGACGAGGCATCGGGCAAAACAATGAAAAGAAAATGGAAGGAAGTCATGTGTGCCGCTTCCACCTCTGCGATCAGCTCAGGCCCGGAGCACCAACCCTTGGCATTCAGCGACCGAGACTTATTGGATGGCAAGCCAAATAAGCACATACCCCTCATAATCAGGGCGGTCATGGCAAACCAAGAGATAAGAAGGATTCTGGTCGACCAGGGGAGCTCCGCTGATATCATCTTCATCGACCTGGTGAGAAAGCTACAGATCTCAGAGGAAGACTTCACCCCTTACCGGGGGTCGGATCTTTCGGGCTTCAATGGGTCCCGGACCAAACCTCTCGGTTACCTGGAAATGATGGTCACCTATGGAGAGGAGCCACTAGAAAGGACGGTCAAGACCAAGTTCTTGGTACTGCCATGCCCCTCGGTCTACAATTGTATCATCGGGAGGCCCACCCTTGGAAGGCTCGGAGCCGTAACTTCAACGATTCACCTCAAGATGAAGTTCTATTCATTGAGTGACGAAGTCATCACCCTTGACGCCGACTTAGAGTCCGCCCAAAGATGTTTTTATCTTCACGTCAAGGCGGACAGGCAGGCCTCAGAAGAGGGGGTTCCCCCCATAGAAGCAAGGACTCAGAAAAGCCCAAAGAAGAAAAGAACCGGTCCAGCGGCCGAGGTCAACGTCACAGACCTCGATGCAAGATATGACCCGGACAGCTCCGAGGAAGAAAGCGACGACGAGTTAGCATGGGAGCTAAAAAAGAAAATTAGGCGACCTCAACCTGATGGACAGTTCATGCAAATCCAGCTGGGAGAGAACCCGACCCAAACTGTCCAGATCGGATCCGATCTCCCCGACGAAGTAAAAGCAAAGCTCACCTCTGCCTAAAATCTCACGCCGATCTCTTCGCGTGGTCAGCAAAAGACATGCCCGGGATTCCCCCCTGTCATACCCCAATTTTGTCCGGCTTAGGTCCAAACCCTAATTTTCCACACAAAAATAAATTATGCATCATTTTTAGGTTTAAAATGCGCGTTTTGGGAAGTTAGAGTCAAAAAGGGCATTTTGGTCATTTCTCACAAAAGGGTCTCTAAAAAACAATTTTTGCAATAGGCCTCATGCATCAAATTAGGGTTTTTTAAATGTGTTATGTATGCATGGCAAGTTTTGGAAAAAATATGTTATGCATGCATGGCAACCTTTGGAAAATATTTTATGCATGCATGGCAAGGACCTAAAAACACTTTTGTGGAAAGCAAGGATTGATTTCTATTCTGTTCCAAAGGCTCAAGAATCGATTCCTCATTGTGTTAACTAAGTAAGGAATCGATTTTCACCTATGCCAAAGGTCCTGAAAATCGATTCCCACTAGTTCCAAAGGCTCAAGAATCGATTCCTCATTGTGTTAACTAAGTAAGGAATCGATTTTCACCTATGCAAAAGGTCCTGAAAATCGATTCCCACTATTTCCAAAGGCTCAAGAATCGATTCCTCATTGTGTTAACTAAGTAAGGAATCGATTTTCACCTATGCAAAAGGTCCTGAAAATCGATTCCCACTATTTCCAAAGGCTCAAGAATCGATTCCTCATTGTGTTAACTAAGTAAAGAATCGATTTTCACCTATACAAAAGGTCCTGAAAATCGATTCCCACTAATTTCTAAAGCCCAAGGAATCGATTCCTATGTTTTCTAAAAGCAAAGAATCGATTATACTATATTTTGCCTTCATCAAACAATCGATTCATCCTTGCAATAAATGTTTTTTAAAAATTCTACGCTTTCCTAAGCCTATAAATAGGCAGCCTCAAGTCACATTTTCGGGGACAGATTTGACAAGATCAGAAAACACACACACACATTTCACGAGATCTGAGAAGACAACTCTCGTAAATCTCATTTTCCAGTTCTACGCTTCATTTCTGCTCTATTCGCGTCGTTGGTCCGTCTGAGCTGATCTCCTGCAAGGGTTAGTCGGGGTTTGCGTTCTTCAGAGTTGTAATATCTGTCTTCATCAGAGGTATTTCAGTCTTTACATTTGTTAAAATTTAATCATTCTGATCCATGCCAAAATTGCCCTATGTGATTTAATTTAGCTGTAGTGTCTTTGTTGATGATGACCCACATGATTCCCACTTATGCCTAGTGCATCATTTTCTAAGTGGGGAAGATGGTCTCAGATGATTCAACCTCCCCTTTCAAACCCTTTCAAAAAAACATTTTTTTAATTAGAACTACGTCGCTTTGATTCCCGTTTGGGATACGTAGGAGCGAGCCACGTTCTCGTCAAGCGCAACAAATAAAAAATTCTTTTCATCCCCCTAAACCAATCATTTTCATAAAACAAACAAAATCATTTTCAAACCCATTGTTGCTAGTAGCTCATCAGAGCCTCTGTTCGTTTAGCTATTAGTGACAATGTCCTTTTCTCCTAAAAATAATAAACGACGATCCATCATAACCTTTGTTAGTTTGATCATCGTACAAATCAATCTCTTTCGAAAATCACTCTCAAAAAAAGATAATAAAAAAAACGAGTTGTTATCAATAGTCCATCAGAACCTTCGTTCGTTTGACTAGCGGTACAACTCTCTCTTTTGAGTATTTAGTAAGTGATTCATCATAGCCTCTGCTAGTTTAATCATTTGCTAATGCTCGTCCTATTTCAAAAACTCACTAAAAAAGATAAAAAACAAAAACTTTTCAAAAAGAACCAAGAACTACGTAGCTTTGAATTCTCCATCGCACCGGGAGATACGTAGGAGCGGGCCATGTCCCGTCAAGCACTTTTTTCTAAAAAATCTTTTTCCCCCCAAAATAAAATTTTTGTTAAGTTTTCCCAAGAAATAAATAGGCAAATCTAGGTATTTTTCAAATCAAGTGTTAAAACCACACATTTAATTAGAGGTTCCCTTTTGGTAGAAAGGACGTGCGCGGTGCTAACACCTTCCTCGCACGTAATCGACCCCCGAACCTATATCTCTAGTTTTCAAAGACCATCCGCCTTGTCCAAAAGACCTTTTTTCAATGTTTTGGTCTTAAAATTAAAATATTGGTGGCGGCTCCAAAATTTTTTCCATGTTGTACATCGGGAAACCCAAGCCGGGGATTTTTCGGGGTGCAACAGCTGGCGACTCCACTGGGGACCTTTTTTTTTAAAGACGAGGGTCAAGCCTAACTAATTTAAATGTGCGGTTTAATGTATTATTGATTTGATTAAAACCCTGTTTGCCTTTCTTTCTTATCTTTTATTCCCTTTCTTTTATCGCTTATGCCCTTGCATTTTTTCAATCCCCATGATCCCCTCTTCTTGGCTCCTTTTCCTAAGGTGAGCAATATCCTTGTCTATAGATATTCTAGGTATGGAACCCTAGGGTAGATAACTTGTTATGGCTTGCTTTTGTCTGGACTGCTCTGGTTTTCATTTCAGGTGGGGGTAGTACTAGGGAAAATGCCCTTGACACACACTACACTTATACCCTGTGACTATGTGTTTTGAGTGGGACCATAACCCAGGTCTGCAAAAACTTAGGAGAGTGGATTCGAGTAGTGAGAGCCCATCAGGACCTTTGTCCGTTTGGCTACTTGCGAAAGTTTCAACCAGAGTTGTGCTCTTTCATGATGCCTCACACCTAGCAGTTTGCTGCATTTGTGGGGAATTTTGTGAAAGAGGCTGTAGCTCTGGTGGCCTTGTGAGGAAGTGAAT
Source organism: Astragalus membranaceus (assembly GCA_039519185.1). NCBI lineage: Eukaryota > Viridiplantae > Streptophyta > Magnoliopsida > Fabales > Fabaceae > Astragalus > Astragalus membranaceus. The sequence goes on from CM076846.1 coordinate 19,204,377, forward strand.
AGAGCTACATAGAAGGATTACCCTCTAAATTGCCCTAGATCATAGGTCTCACCTCTTTTTAGGTCACAAGGGCTTTTCCAAAATTGTGTGTGCATTATTTCATCTAGTTTAGTTCATTTCCGCCAACATTTTTTGAAAAAAACAACAAAATAAAAAAAAAAAGAATATGTTTTTCCTTCACTTTCATGAATACCTATATGAGGTGGCCTATAGGGTATACTGCCCTAAAATTTCAAAACCCCCACCTGTAAATGTCTGTCTTTATAACAAGCATCCTCATCACTCGCATTTTACATCGTAACAGCATGCATTACATAAGCAAAATTCTGAAAAATTCATACAGCATTCCTCATGCATCTAATAACATAAAGCCATGTGCATATGCATTGCATTCATTTACGCATTCATACTTGTACTCATAAAAGATGTTCTATCATCAGAAAGAAAAACAAAAGGCAAGCTGGTTCGCCAACACCGATACTCTATCCGTCTACAGACAAGACTAATGGCTAGCAATCAACATCTCGAGAATGAGGACCCCCTGGGTCAAGATGAGTCGGTTGTGGAAATTCTTAACCCCGAGCAGCTGGCTCAAGAGAATCAAGCTTTGAAGACTAAAGTGGAGGCTATGGAGGCTCAGAGGGCCGAGATAATGAATATGCTGCAAAATCTGAGAAGTGGGACCACTGCTGAAGCCATTCCCATGGTGACAAGTCAGCCTGCTGTGGTTACTTCTAGTGGAGCTGCGGGTGTGCCACACATTCACATCCCTAGTCCCAGTATTATACCTCCCAGAAGTTCTTCTGCTCTTGCTCCGGAGATTATTGTGAATCCTCCAAGTGTTGCTTATCAAATGGGAAACTCCGCTCAGTATGGGGTTTACTACTTCAGTCCGAGGAGCTACCCTCAGGGCCAGATGATTGAAAGCCCACAGCCAAGAGACAGATGTCACTTGCTAGAAGAACGATTGAAGGCAATGGAGGCCCAGATACATGAGATGATGGTCATATTGCAGAGCTTAAAGAGTGGGGCAGCTGTTGAAGGTGTCACTGTCGTGGGTCCAGTTGGTGTCATTTCTTTCATTCCTCCGCCACCACAAACTGTTCCATTCTCTGCTCCTGTGCCATCCCAGCAAGGCGGTGACAGTCACAAGGCTCAGGGTTATCAGTACAAGAAACGAACCAGTTTTGATCCAATACCGATGACATGCACGGAATTGTTTAATCACCTGACTTCCAAGAACCTGATCAGCACCCGGCCAATGAAGGCCCTTCAACCGCCATTTTCCCGAAGGTACAATGCAAGTGCTACCTGCAGTTTCCACGAAAACGGGGTTGGTCATACTGTGGAGGAGTGCAGAGCCTTCAAGCATGCAGTGCAAGACCTGATAGATCGGTGCGTGATTCAGATAGGGACCCATGATATTGAAGATGGAAAAGAAATCAATGAGGAAGTAATAGCGGTGCCTATGAAAGAGGGATGTTGGGATACCCTAGGGGAGTCCAGTGGAAAGTTTGACTACTTGGTCAGATATGACGCTCCCGAGAGTGCTCAAATCCGAATAGAAGACATCCAGCCCACAGGATGGGATGAGGAAGAGGAACAACACGATCAAATTGCTGTCATCAAGGATGAGGGTGGTGCAAACCTGGTTTGTCGCTGCAGTGCTGGTGAAAGAATTAAAGAATTGAAAGACTGTTGATCCTCCTGGGACCTTTGATTTAAAGTAGTCATTTGTAATGCAACCCTGTGGCTCTGCCCAAGGCCACAGGACCAGTTGTTAGGGGCGCACATGTTTTTATTTTCTAAATCATTATCATCAATAAAAACGTTGTTTTTGAATTCCAATCAATAAAAATCAATTTCTTTCTCATTTCATGTGTCTCTTCTTTTCTTTATTGTTTTTGCTTGCTTGTCTCACCTTCCATTCTGCTTTTTCGCCTCGGCAAAAAGCAAATCCATAGCAATTGTCTCTCAAAATAACAGTGCCAACGGTCCATATTTTGACTTTGATCACCTTATCAATCAAGCAGAGTGGGACGTTGAGAAAGACCGGGAAAACCCTTCAGAAGGTTAATGAAGCGAGGAAAAAGGGTTATTCAGCATCACGGGGAATCCACTGAAGTGATCAACTTGGGGACCACTGAAAACAAGAAAGAAGTCGAGATGGGTACTTCAATAAAGGAAAATTAGAGCGCAAAAAGGAAATAAAGAAGAAGGGCAAGCACATGAAAGTAAGCGAATTATTGTCCCAGAGTTAATTCGTGAGGAAATAAGCAATCATGATTTGAAATAAAGATTGGACCACCATTCCATATCCAAAAACAAAATCCTCTCCTACCCACCGTAAGCCAAGAAAATCCCAAAGAGAAAAACATAATCCTTTCCGACCCATCTTGAGCCAAGAAAAAGCCAAAAATCCAAAAGTCACCTTAGACAAGGACCATCTCAGAAAGAACAGTGCATCGTTCTTTATCAGTTCGCCCAAGCTCAAGAAGAAGTCAAAGAAGGAAAAATCATTCAAAAGGAAAATCCCAAAACCAAAAGAAAAAATACAAAAAAGATGTAAATAGTGAGTTGATACATGTTACCACAAAACCCAAGAGGTCCTCGTCTCAATAAACCTTCGAACACTTTCTCATTTCCATACACCCCTCCTCTCATAAACCGCAAACACTCTCCTTTGACCTCGACAGCCCGCCCTCCATAGACCCTTAGCCAGGAATAAAACCTCCTAATACCTCATCAAGCCAGTTAACCATCATAAATCATCGATCGACAGCCAACACCGAATAAAAACCATCCTGCCATTAGCCTCAAATACCTCATTAAGCCTACTCATCTCTCCTCCACAAAACACCACAATCCCGAAAAGTCCATTCCGATCAATGATTGATTGCTGCTGTTTTCTCAAAGTCTTAGCTCAAGGACAAGTAAATTCATTTGCCAAGTGGGGCAATCCTGTCGCTCTTCACCTCTCCTACAACTGGGGAAATTGACCCTACACCTATCTCATCCCTTGTCGCACTCACATTCATTGAAATCATACAGGGGCAACCCCCTTTCTTCTCTAGTGTATGGGTCAGAAGTAGTTCTTCTCATCAAGGTTGAAACACCCTCTCTACGAGTAGTCATGGAGGCCAGGTTAGAAGAAGCAAAATGGATCCAAACTCGTCTAGATCAACTGAATCTCATTAAGGGGAAAAGAATTGCTGCCCTGCGCCATGGCCAGTTGTACCAACAAAAGATGAAGGCAGCTTTCGGCAGGAAAGTCCGTCTTCGAGAATTCGGCGAAGGAGACCTTGTACTCAAAAAGATCCTACCTATCCGGACTGACTCCGTGGGAAGTTGAGGCCCACTCATGACGGTCCATGTGAAGTCAAGAAAGCTTTTTCCAGAGGAGCGCCGATACTCATAAACATAGACGGCAAAGATTTCAGGAATCCAGTCAATTCAGATCAAGTGAAGAAGTATTATGCCTAAAAGAAATAGATGAAAAAAGAGAAAGACAAGCCAAGTAAGAATTAGCTCGCTAGGTTGAAAACCCGCAAAGGGCGACCTAGGCAAAATCAGAGCGACCCGGTGGATTGAAAACCCGCAAAGGGCGATCCAGGCAAAAATTAGGGTCTGAAAACTTAGGCATGAAAAGTAAAGAAAGGCATACAACTCTCCTACAAGCTTGGATGAGGGAGTGATCAAGGTCAAGGACATAGATGTTTGGCACTGTTCCACAGAGACGGACAGTCAGAATTCAGCTTCTTTCCTTTTTCGTGTCTTTTTACAGTTTAAACTTTCAAGTGTAATAAATAATCGGCGTAACTTCTTGTGCGACCGGTTTCCACATTAATAAAGTTCAAATTTCTCGTATCTGTTCACTCTTTTATTTTCTGCTTTTTCTGCTCAAAATAAACGTTTTATGATGATGATGGTCCTGAACTGTAAAACATGTGCATATATCATAGAGCATTGCAAATCATTACGAGATTCTTAAGAGTCCTGAGAGAAAGCACATCCTCAAAATCAGTCAATCATGCAAGAGAGCAACTACATCCACGATTGCTTCAAACCAGCAAAGTCAAGACCAACATGCACTCGGCCCATGAGCCCCGCAAGTCCAACAGGTTCCTCAGTCTCGTGTCATGAGTGTCGCGGGTTGGCTGAACCAAAAAAAAAAAAAAGGCAATAAACAAAACACAGTCATGCATTACATTCATCATTACACCAAAATCATAGCATAACATGCACTCATTGCATGCACATGCATAACATGCCTTTGCATAACATGCACTCATAACATGCACTCATAACATGCATAACATGCACTCATAACATGCACTCATAATATGCACTCATAACATGCACTCATTGCATGCACATGCCTAACATGCACATGCATAACATGCACTCATTGCATGCACATGCATAACATGCACTCATAACCTGCACTCATACTCCATGCACCATTCCTTGCATCAACTGACGTATGCAGGTACCTCAATCCAATACAGCAGCATCGGTCATTTCAAATCGACCAATCAACTGAATTTGTGAGCTCTCTGTGCTCCTCCTGAGCCCTCTGCGCTCATCCTGAGCCCTCTGTGCTCCTCCTGAGCCCTCTGCGCTCATCCTGAGCCCTCTGTGCTCCCCCCCTGAGCCCTCTGTGCTCATCCTGAGCCCTCTGTGCTCGTCCTGAGCCCTCTGTGCTCCTCTTGAGCCCTCTGTGCTCATCCTGAGCCCTCTGTGCTCCCCCTGAGCCCTCTGTGCTCCTCCTGAGCCCTCTGTGCTCATCCTGAGCCCTCTGTGCTCATCCTGAGCCCTCTGTGCTCCCTCCTGAGCCCTCTGTGCTCCCCCCCTGAGCCCTCTGTGCTCATCCTGAGCCCTCTGTGCTCCCCCCTGAGCCCTCTGTGCTCATCCTGAGCCCTCTGTGCTCCCCCTGAGCCCTCTGTGCTCATCCTGAGCCCTCTGTGCTCCCTCCTGAGCCCTCTGTGCTCCCTCCTGAGCCCTCTGTGCTCCCCCCTGAGCCCTCTGTGCTCCTCCTGAGCCCTCTGTGCTCCTCCTGAGCCCTCTGTGCTCATCCTGAGCCCTCTGTGCTCCCCCTGAGCCCTCTGTGCTCATCCTGAGCCCTCTGTGCTCATCCTGAGCCCTCTGTGCTCATCCTGAGCCCTTTGTGCTCCCTCCTGAGCCCTCTGTGCTCCCCTCGTGAGCCCTCTGTGCTCATCCTGATCCCTCTGTGCTCCCTCTTGAGCCCTCTGTGCTCCCCTCGTGAGCCCTCTGTGCTCATCCTGATCCCTCTGTGCTCCTCTTGAGCCCTCTGTGCTCCCCCCTGAGCCCTCGGTGCTCTTCCTGAGCCCTCTGTGCTCATCCTGAGCCCTCCGCGCTCATCCTGAGCCCTCAGTGCTCCTTCTTTACTGCGTTCTTTACCGCTTTATTTCCTGCTTTTTGCACGCCAAGTGCCCATTTACTTTTCTGTTTGCACGCCAAGTGCTCATTTTACTTTTCTGTCTGCTTTAGTTGAACTTTTCAATCAATCAACCAACAGGATTCGTGAATCCCTTCAGGACCCAAGTGTCCCTTCAAAAGCAGACTTCACCTCGTATTCGAGCTGCGGGTAAGTCCTTCAGACCCCGAGTGGTCCTTCAGACTAGTTGTGTCAGCCTAAGACACAGCGGACGTCCTTCATGGTCAACATATCCGTTCCGGAGCTGATCTTGACCCATCATGGCCGCTCGAAAGGCCCCCTCAGACCGTTTTACTAGTACCAAAGCTAGTAGCGCTCCTTCAGACCACGATGGTCCTTCAATTAAGGCCTAGGCAGCCTTCCAGACCCTGAGTGGTCCTTCAGAGCCTTAGTGCTCCTTCAGACCCTGAGTGGTCCTTCAGAGCCTTAGTGCTCCTTCAGACCCTGAGTGGTCCTTCAGAGCCTTAGTGCTCCTTCAGATCCCGAGTGGTCCGTCATTTTCTCTCTCAGTTAATGCGCCAAGTGTTAACCGTTCCCCGTTTGTTCTCAAAACCCATCTATTCAAAAATAGAAAAAGAAAAAAAGAGGAAAATTCGGGTTTCCCCAAGTGGACAAAATCGGTATAATTTCTGAATTCTTTATCTTCATTTTGCCTTGGAATATGTTTCAGCCAATTCATATTCCTCGTTAAAATTCAGATAAAGAGGGGCAGCTGTCATACCCCAATTTTGTCCGGCTTAGGTCCAAACCCTAATTTTCCACACAAAAATAAATTATGCATCATTTTTAGGTTTAAAATGCGCGTTTTGGGAAGTTAGAGTCAAAAAGGGCATTTTGGTCATTTCTCACAAAAGGGTCTCTAAAAAACAATTTTTGCAATAGGCCTCATGCATCAAATTAGGGTTTTTTAAATGTGTTATGTATGCATGGCAAGTTTTGGAAAAAATATGTTATGCATGCATGGCAACCTTTGGAAAATATTTTATGCATGCATGGCAAGGACCTAAAAACACTTTTGTGGAAAGCAAGGATTGATTTCTATTCTGTTCCAAAGGCTCAAGAATCGATTCCTCATTGTGTTAACTAAGTAAGGAATCGATTTTCACCTATGCCAAAGGTCCTGAAAATCGATTCCCACTAGTTCCAAAGGCTCAAGAATCGATTCCTCATTGTGTTAACTAAGTAAGGAATCGATTTTCACCTATGCAAAAGGTCCTGAAAATCGATTCCCACTATTTCCAAAGGCTCAAGAATCGATTCCTCATTGTGTTAACTAAGTAAGGAATCGATTTTCACCTATGCAAAAGGTCCTGAAAATCGATTCCCACTATTTCCAAAGGCTCAAGAATCGATTCCTCATTGTGTTAACTAAGTAAAGAATCGATTTTCACCTATACAAAAGGTCCTGAAAATCGATTCCCACTAATTTCTAAAGCCCAAGGAATCGATTCCTATGTTTTCTAAAAGCAAAGAATCGATTATACTATATTTTGCCTTCATCAAACAATCGATTCATCCTTGCAATAAATGTTTTTTAAAAATTCTACGCTTTCCTAAGCCTATAAATAGGCAGCCTCAAGTCACATTTTCGGGGACAGATTTGACAAGATCAGAAAACACACACACACATTTCACGAGATCTGAGAAGACAACTCTCGTAAATCTCATTTTCCAGTTCTACGCTTCATTTCTGCTCTATTCGCGCCGTTGGTCCGTCTGAGCTGATCTCCTGCAAGGGTTAGTCGGGGTTTGCGTTCTTCAGAGTTGTAATATCTGTCTTCATCAGAGGTATTTCAGTCTTTACATTTGTTAAAATTTAATCATTCTGATCCATGCCAAAATTGCCCTATGTAATTTAATTTAGCTGTAGTGTCTTTGTTGATGATGACCCACATGATTCCCACTTATGCCTAGTGCATCATTTTCTAAGTGGGGAAGATGGTCTCAGATGATTCAACCTCCCCTTTCAAACCCTTTCAAAAAAACATTTTTTAATTAGAACTACGTCGCTTTGATTCCCGTTTGGGATACGTAGGAGCGAGCCACGTTCTCGTCAAGCGCAACAAATAAAAAATTCTTTTCATCCCCCTAAACCAATCATTTTCATAAAACAAACAAAAATCATTTTCAAACCCATTGTTGCTAGTAGCTCATCAGAGCCTCTGTTCGTTTAGCTATTAGTGACAATGTCCTTTTCTCCTAAAAATAATAAACGACGATCCATCATAACCTTTGTTAGTTTGATCATCGTACAAATCAATCTCTTTCGAAAATCACTCTCAAAAAAGATAATAAAAAAACGAGTTGTTATCAATAGTCCATCAGAACCTTCGTTCGTTTGACTAGCGGTACAACTCTCTCTTTTGAGTATTTAGTAAGTGATTCATCATAGCCTCTGCTAGTTTAATCATTTGCTAATGCTCGTCCTATTTCAAAAACTCACTAAAAAAGATAAAAAACAAAAACTTTTCAAAAAGAACCAAGAACTATGTAGCTTTGAATTCTCCATCGCACCGGGAGATACGTAGGAGCGGGCCATGTCCCGTCAAGCACTTTTTTCTAAAAAACCTTTTTCCCCCCAAAATAAAATTTTTGTTAAGTTTTCCCAAGAAATAAATAGGCAAATCTAGGTATTTTTCAAATCAAGTGTTAAAACCACACATTTAATTAGAGGTTCCCTTTTGGTAGAAAGGACGTGCGCGGTGCTAACACCTTCCTCGCACGTAATCGACCCCCGAACCTATATCTCTAGTTTTCAAAGACCATCCGCCTTGTCCAAAAGACCTTTTTTCAATGTTTTGGTCTTAAAATTAAAATATTGGTGGCGGCTCCAAAAATTTTTCCATGTTGTACATCGGGAAACCCAAGCCGGGGATTTTTCGGGGTGCAACACCCCCGAGGTCGCCTGTCATCAGCTAGCGGTTAACCCCGGGGCAAAATGGGTCGCCCAACGCAAGAGAGCTCAAAGCCAGGAAAAGGCAGCTGCTACGGCCAAGGTCGTAGAAGATTTAATTAAAGCTGATTTTGTAAAAGAGGTCAAGTATACAACTTGGCTCTCAAACCCTGTACTTGTTAAGAAAAGCAATGGAAAGTGGCGAATGTGCGTTGACTATACCGACCTTAATAAGGCCTGTCCTAAGGACGCCTTCCCTGTTCCTAGCATTGATCGACTCGTCGATAATGCTTCAGGTTTTCGTTTACTATCGTTCATGGATGCTTATTCCGGATACAATCAAATTCCGATGTTCCCCCCCCCCCCCCCCCGACCAAGAGAAGACGGCCTTTATGACTGACCGCGGTAATTTCTGCTACCGGGTCATGCCATTCGGTTTAAAAAATGCGGGGGCCACTTATCAAAGGATGATGAACAAGGTATTCCGAGATCAGATCGGCCGTAACGTGGAAGTCTACCTCGACGATATGATTGCAAAAAGCGAAAGGGAAGACCTCCATATATCCGACCTGGAAGAGATTTTTACTGAAATACGAAGAAACAATATGAGATTAAACCCGGAAAAATGCACTTTCGGGGTCCGAGCTGGAAAATTCCTGGGTTTCTATCTCACGGAAAGGGGCATTGAAGCCAACCCGGATAAATGCCGAGCGGTAACAGAAATGCGGACCCCGTCTACTAAGAAAGAGCTCCAAAAACTCAACGGTATGATAGCTGCACTGTCTCGTTTCATTTCCAACGCCGCCTTCAAATCGCTCCCATTGTTCAAACTGCTTAAGAAAGAAGCAACTTTCGAATGGACCCCAGAGCGGGACGAGGCACTCTCCCGGCTCAAAAAGGTCCTATCCGAACCGCCCATACTAAGTCGGCCGAACCCAGGGGAAGACCTATTCTTGTATCTTGCTATCTCGGACGAGGCCATCGGAGCCGTACTTATCAGGGAGACCGAAACTGGTCAAAGCCCGGTATACTTCGTAAGTAAAGCTTTGCATGGATCAGAAGTGAGATATCAGAAAATAGAGAAAATCGCTTTTGCTCTACTCATCTCGGCACGCCGTCTCCGACCTTACTTCGTCGCCCATCAAATCGTGGTACGGACTAATTATCCAATTCGGCAGATCCTGCACCGACCCGACTTAGCAGGACGAATGATCAAATGGGCAGTAGAACTCTCCGAGTTCGGAATCAAATACGAAACGAGACCGGCCATGAAAGCTCAGATACTTGCCGATTTTATTACGGAGATGGCACCCGCCGACCCGGAGGACGGATTGTGGACACTCCACGTGGACGGGTCCTCAAATCCAAAAGGAAGTGGTGCAGGGCTAATGCTCGAAAGCCCGACGGGCGTCGTAATCGAAGTATCGCTCACGTTCGGTTTCCCTACCTCAAACAACCAGGCGGAATACGAGGCGTGCATAGCTGGACTCCGGCTTGCGATCGACCTCAGGGTCTCCCGGCTTTCCCTAAATACCGACTCATTATTGGTGGTATCCCAAATCGGGAAACAGTACGAAGCTAAAGATCCGATCTTGCAAAGATACCTAACCCAAGTGCAGGAGCTGCTCTCCCTTTTTACATTCACGGAAGTAAAACACGTTCCGAGATCGGAAAATATCAGGGCAGACATACTTTCCAAGCTTGCTAGCACCAAAATTCCGGGGAACCACCGGTCGATAATCTAGGAAACACTGAGTAAGCCGAGTGTAATCCTGAACCCGGAAGCAAATTTTTCTGTCAATGTAGTGGAAGAAAGCCAGGGTTGGATCGCGCCGTTAATAGACTATATCAGAACGGGGAACGAACCTCCGGACTCGAGCGAAGCCAAGATCCTCCGGAGGAAGGCCTCATCTTTTTCCATAATCAATAGAAACCTCTACAGAAGAAGCTTATCCGCACCACTGTTGAAATGCATTGAAGGAGGAGAGGCGGACTACGTCTTGGCCGAGATCCATGAGGGAATCTGCGGGCAGCACCTTGGAGGTCGATCCCTGGCTCGAAAGGCATTAAGGGCGGGATATTTCTGGCCAACCATGGAGACCGATGCAAGAAACTATGTAAAGAAGTGCAATAAGTGTCAGATCCACGCCAAGGTCCACATAGCGCCCCCTACGGAGCTCACCAGCTTAAGCTCGCCATGGCCATTTGCGTGGTGGGGAATAGATCTTTTGGGACCATTCCCAACTGCCCCTGGCCAGATCAAATACCTCATAGTGGCGGTGGATTACTCCACCAAATGGATCGAAGCCGAACCTTTGGCCATCATCAACGCTAAGAATTGCATCAAATTCTTCAAAAAGAATATAATGACTAGATTCGGGATCCCCGAGGTTGTAGTCACTAACAACGGAACACAGTTCATCGACAAAGGCTTCAGAAAACTCATGTCTGACCTCACGATCAAACACCGGTTTACCTCGGTAGAACACCCTCAGACGAACGGACAGGCCGAGGCCGCCAACAAAGTCCTCCTCAATGGACTGAGGAAACGGCTCGATGAAGCAAAAGGAAACTGGGTTGAAGAGCTACCCTACGTACTGTGGGCCTACAGAACCACCCCACAAAGCTCCACGGGGGAGACTCCGTTCCGACTTTCGTACGGGACGGAGGCAGTAATCCCGGTAGAGATCGGGGAGCTGAGCTGGAGGACACTCCACCCGAAACCTCCGGAGGACAATAGTCAGGCGTTGAAAGAAAACCTCGACCTCGTCGACGAGGTCCGAGGCCAGGCTTCCCTTAAAGAAGCAATAATAAAACAGAGGGTAGCAGTACGATATAACTCGAAAGTGATCCCTAGGGACCTTGAGGTCGGTGATTTAGTTTTACGAAGAGCCGATGTCGGTTTCAAGAACGCCGCACAGGGCAAGCTCGCCCCCAACTGGGAAGGACCTTACCGAGTTTTATCTAAAACCGGCAGAGGTGCCTACGAATTGGAGACCTTGGCCGGGAAGGCGATCCCGAGAACTTGGAACGCCACCAAACTAAAAAAGTACTACAGCTGACTCTCATCTTACCTAAAGAACGGTGTATACTGACGTTGTAACTCATTTTATCTGGAGAACGGTGTATACCGACGTTGTAATTCATTTTATCTGAAGAGCGGTGTATACCGACGTTATTCTTATTTTATTTGGAGAACGGTGTATACCGATGTTATCAATTATGTTTGCGGTGTCTACCGATTTTATCACCGATGTTATCTTCTTTTAGCTGACCGAGGCTGTCACTACCCTAAGGGGCGAGTTCGATCTAGGCCGAGTCCCGGTAAACTGCCCCGAAGGCGATCATCGTTACGTAAAACAACTAGTTGGCCGAGGTTGCCACAGCCCTAAGGGACGAGTTCGATCTGGGCCGAGTCCCAGTAAACTGTCCTTAAGGCGACGTTTACCACTTGAGCGAATCAAACGCAAGTGCACGAATGTAAAGCAACAGTATAAAGACTAAAACCGAGGTAAATGAAACCGGAGACACATTAAAATACATGTCTATTACAAATTATCCCGGATACGGCCGGGTCCTCTAGTTCAAAAAGGTGGTGACATATTACAAATTCCGGTTCCGCCCGGAACCCGGGGCTTTACTCCCCCACCGGTTCCACCCGGAACCCAAAAAGCAACTAACCCAGAGCTTCCCCATCAACGACAGTCACGGCAAGGAAGGGGGAGGGTAAATGACGTCAAACGCTTCAGAGTCAGGGTAGGGCTTGACGACACGCCCGCTTTCTACGGTATGCTCCAAACGAATAACCCTCCGGTCCAAAGGTAGAGAGGGATGCATAACAGTGACTTGAGCAAGCGCTTTGTCAAAACTCTCCCTAGCCACTTCCACAGCCATTTGGGCCACCTCCACCATCTCGTTCTCCACGGCCTCGGCTTTGGCAAGCGCCTCCTGAAGCTCTTTTTCCAGCTCAGCAATCCGAGGCGAGAAATCGATTCTAGACCCGACCTGGGCCTGCCTCGCTTTCATAAGATCGGCCTCGAGTTCTTGAATCCGGGCCCTCAGGGAAGAAACCACCTCTTCAGACCGCCTCTCATGAATCTCAAGATCTGAGATTCGGACCTCATGTTCCATGCACAAATTAAGGGCAGAGTCCCTCTCCTTTTCAAGTTTTTCCGCAACCGCTTTGAGCTCGGTCTGGTCCCTCTCCAGCACCTCATATTTCTTCTGCAACTCCTCCCGGGCTTTTCTTTCGTTGTCCCTCTCCACCAGAGCTCCTGTAATAGCAGAAACAAGGAAGTCAACAACAGAAATAACCAAAAAGAAAAATCGAAGAGTGCACCTCGGAACTTGGGGTCACCTTTTTCCTGACTCTCAGCCTCGACCTTCTGAAGCTTGGTCACGTCGGCCAGATGCCGGAATAACCTGAGAGACGCCTCAACCGGGTCGACCCGGGAATCCTCCAAGTGCTTCTGCAGGAAGTCGGCGTCAATCGAAATACCGGAAGACCTAGAAGTTCGGTGCTTCCCATGACGACCCTTTTTTGAAGCCCGGGCAGCCGGAGCATGTGAAGTAGAAGCAGGGTCTGCTTGCGGTAGGGGGCGCTCCCTTTTCCGATGCAAGAGATCCGCAGCCCGATCCTCTACACCAGCCGAGCTGGCCTCCGGGATTGTATTGATCGGAATGGCAGCAACGGGTTTTTCCTTTTGAACCCCGGCCTTCCTTTCCGCAAGAGCCGCCAGGCGGGAGAACTTGTCAGGCCCCATGCTATCTGCAAAATAAGGAAAATAAACAATGTTAAAAGAAACGGCAGTCAAAACTTATGGGCGGGGTTATCTACCAAAAAACCTACCAAGAACGGCGGCTACTTGAGATCTCGACCCGGCCCCAACTAATCGGGCTACGTCAATCCCGAATTTTTTGGGATCCCGGTAGACAATCAGGTCGGCAAAATTCGTCAAGATCGCCAGCGAGTCCTGATCAACCTGGGATAGCCGCCCTAAGCTGACGATGTAGGAATGAGGCCGCCGGTTTAAATGAGAGAGAGACCACCCTAGTTGAAACTTTGTGAACTCCAGTGATTTCCCGTCCGCAGAATATTGGCCGACATGCCTCACCGCCTCCTCGTTCACGGGCTCCACAAAGAAGTACTTATTTTTCCAGTTCTTCAGAGAGTCGGAGTAGGGCATGAAAATCTTTACTCCCCTCTTAGCCCGGAAGCTCACGTGCTCCCACCGATCCTTGGTGCCATCCTCATGCCTCCGGTTGACCTCAAAAAGGTGGAAGAAGAGGTCACAGGAGATTGGCCTCTCCAGATGAATGCACATCAACTCAAAAGCCCGGAGGAACGCCCACGAGTTGGGATGTAGTTGGGAAGGAGCGAGGTTCAAGATCTCCAAAGCCTCTTGCTGAAAGGCGGTGAAAGGCGGGCTGACATGCATATCAAGGATCGTCACCCCGTACATAACAAATTTCAGAGCTTTCGGCCAGACGGCCACGTGTTGGTCTTCAGTCATCCCCTCCACGTTCCAGATCTGATCTTTCCGGGAAAGGCGATTGACAAAGAAACTCATGTCATCCCCGGTCCTATAGAGGGACGGAATCCCCCTCAACGCCTCCGACACCCATGAATACTCCCGGGGAACAGTGAGAGGCTGGGACAAGAGAACATCGACCGGCCCTACTCCGGCCCGTGGGTATTGGTCAGAATCACCTTCCTCATACGCAAGGTCCCCGCGATGCCCAGGACCGCCTTCATTGTTGCGACTCTCAGCGACCTCCGCCTCACTCTCATCCGAGCTCCAGCTAGTACTACCCCGTTCTTCACGGTCGGGCTCGGCGTCAGAATCATCCGAATCAAGGACCACTACCTCTGTGTTATCCTCATCTACCGGCTCGTTGCTGGGAACCCCGGGAGACCGGTCTTCTGCGTGAGTAGGAGCGGAGCCCAAGTCGTCTTGAACCTCGGGAATAACCGACCCGGGGAGACTAGCACGAATTTCCATCGACTCTCCAATACCGGAAGCCATTGTTTTTGCGAGATTAGGGCGATTTGTGTCAGCAACCCGACGGGTTTGTTTCGTCCTCGCCAAATCGATCCTGCAGAAATGGGGGCTTGACGAGTCAGGTTGATACGTAAACAGTGGGTCCACAACCAAGTCGGAACCCGACCTGACGACCCCCACTCTGTATCTATAAATACGGGTCCGGAGAGAACCCGGTCGTGATCTAAAGCCGGAAGCCATAAAGAAAAAGAGGAAAACTAACCTTGTGAAAAACGAAGCTCGTCGAACACTTGAAGCAGGTTGCGAACAGCAAAGGCCTCACCGAGACTCAGCACAACTCTGAAGGACGAAATAAGCTCCGGAACGACTTTAAGACCGGAAGCAGAGCAATTCGCAGAAAAACAGTCCAAAATAAAGGGGATCCCCCCTCCTATTTATAGGGAGCAAGAAGGCCACAGATGGGCCTGGGCAGGCGCGTCGTTCCAAAGCTAGCCCCTAGGCAGGCGCGTCGTTCCATGCGCCATCATTACCCTAATCATCCTCGAACGACGCGTCCCATCAATGACGTTGCTATCTGGCACAGAAATCAAGGCACAGCTAGGCCGGATCGTTTCGTTTCCCTCGGCTCGCCCCGGTCTCTTGACCTCGCCGTGACTAGAATCTCTAAAAAACGGACAGCCTCGAGTCACTCGGCGCGACCTGAGTCCCTCAGATCGTCCCGGTATAACGTGAGTCTCTCACCCCGGAGTTTGGGCCCGGCGCGATCTCTAAACGACAAGTCTAGCTCGCCTTAAGGCGGCCCGACTTGGGGGGCTACTGTTATGGATTGGGCCCAATGGCCAATCCACCAAAAAGGCCCAATAACAAAGGACCTGACTCATCCAACGGTGGAGATTACAGACCTAGATCCAACAGTCCTCCTCCACTCCAAACACCTATAAATAAGCATTGATTGCCCACATTAATGGTACTCATCTCTCACATACTTTCACTTGTAATTGACTCACTCACTGACTTGAGCGTCGGAGTGTCATTGCAGGTACCACCCCACCTCGGACCGGAGCACCAACTCGGACGACCAAGGACATACGTACCAAGACCGGATACATAGCTGGAGATACGGTACCGAACAGCATGCTTGTTTTCGAGGTCTAATACATGTTTAGATTCACTTTGGTTTTTGAGACATTGATTCTTTTTCATTTTGACTATTCACAGTAAAACTGATTTTGTCTCTAAAATTGATTCTTACTTGAAGTTAAGATTTGTAGTGTCCGCTTCCAAAATAAATTTTAACTTTCAACTTATTTTTCCGTGGATATATTTAAACATAAATCAATTTACAATCGGCTCGTTTTATTCAAAATCAATTTATAGAAAATCAATTTTCAAAACCCTAGAACCAAACAGAGGCTTACATGAATCAATCCATCAAAAAGGTAGAAAAAGCTAAATTCAAAGTCGTCTCTCTTGGATCCCACTAGAATATGTCAAAGGGGCCTAATTCTGCTAAATACTGTGGCCAATCACTTCATAATTAATCTATATGCATGGAAAGACTAGGAGGTCCTCAACTTCCAATCCATATAGTAGTAGTACAAACTACAAAGACTTTGAAAAAGTTTTTATTGGGGTTAGCTAGCTCTATGATCTCACCAAATTATTCATGGAAAAGTTAGCTGTGAAAATAAAAGCTGTATGGGAATCCAACAAACATGACCCCAGTAGTAGTTTCTCTTTCTCTCTCTTGTGAAATAGTCATGCATGGGAAAACACAAAGTAAACTTTAGGGGTCCAACTTTTTGCATCTTTGCAAAAGGTCAAAAAGATCCAATTTCCCAAAAGCAATTCTTTTTGAGACACCATTCACGTATTCCCTTTAACCACAGCAACTGTAGAAAAGGAGAGAAAAAAACAAAGATATACTGTATACATAGAGAGAAAATAGTCAAAATGATAGGTTTTACCCCAAGTATACGGTAGCTATTTTTTTTATACGCAAAGTAATTAGTAATTAGTGTGTTAGTTGTTAGAGGGGGGGGACAGCATGGTTCCAACTCCATATGCTTATATTTTCACCAATAATATCCCTTTCACTTAATCATTTGAGGTACTCTTGTGGAACAAATAGTAGCTATATTAATATTATATGGTTTTTGTAACTTTTACATTCACATTTCAATAGCAATTGTGATATATTAGTATCAACTATATTATATTGGTAAATTTTTACAATTATAGAATCACAATGTCATTGTAATCATACTTTAAAACCTTAACTTATTTGTGTTGATCAAAATAAAATGGAATTATGTAAATAAGAATAAAAATGAAGTTTTTTTTTTACGACGGAATATGATGAATTAGGAGTAGAGTATCTTGTAATTATTTATGTTATTATTTGTATTTATTCTCTTTAAGCAACTCTTGTCTAGTTGAAGCTTATGGTATCACTATAGAGTACCTTTTTCCCGTACATAGTATATAGATCTTAAAAAGAAGAACTTATACCAATATGATGTGGCACAAGTGGTAGATATTTGAGTCCCTTAACCATTTGGTCTTGGGTTCGATCCCTAGTCGGTGCTTATCAGGTGGGCTCATAGTCCTCTAACAAGAGAATTTTTGGCCAAACCATTTTCCCTATCTGGTTTATCCTCTTCTACTTCTACTATTGTGACACCTTTCGAGAGAACAACATTGAATTTTCTAGTTTTCTACTAGGCGCTATCGTTGTGCGTGGCAAATCTTCTAGTCGTCTTTCCGACTGCTCATCCATCATCGGGGTCGTCTTACACCACTGGTCCTCGATGTCAATCTCTTCGGGTTGTCTATGATACTTAGGAGATCGGTCAAGAAATTAAACAATCTTACAGTCGCCCGCCAGATATTTCCTTTGCATTCAATGTAGAAAGTCAACTTTTAAATTCTTCTTGCTTGGACGGTTGAGTTGTTGTGATACAGATCGTGAATTAAATTAAAAGTGCTTCTGGAAAATCTCTCATTTATGAGCTCAAATCCACTCGGGAATTCTTAGCATCTTAATGCAGGTGTTATTTTCATCTTTGTGTGTACTTCTTAGTTTTATGTTGGTGTTTTGGCTATCACTAGGCGTGTTGGTGTATCTTGGCCTTGGCCATCTTTTCTCCTAGTATTTGCATTTTGCTTGTGTTAGGTATTATCAATAAAACTCTTTTAATTATCGAATATGTTGTTAAATTAATACTTGTTGAAAATGAATAGTTCATTTACTTGTAATGTAGCCCTGTATCAAACAAGCACTAACAAGAGTGTGTAAATAAAAATACTTATCAAAGAATTAAAAGCGAAAAATATTTCTTGAAAAATGAAAATAATTAGTAAATGTTTCATAGTATTATTTAGATACATGAATTGCATTGCATTGAAAACTGTAAAGTACACATTTGCGTGCAAGTATGAACATGTAAATATCTATGGTGATAAAGAAAAGCAATGCAGAATAAGCACTGATCAGAGCACTGTGTTATTGTCAATCTTGTTTCCCTAGCTATGTCCCTAGCTATGTAAGTGCTGATCCTTTTGCTACCATTCTGAATCCAACTTATTACTATTGACGCAGTTTTATCTTCCAAATGCCTGTACTACTCATGAAGAAAACACGGCAAAATAGAAATAAAGTTAAATAAAGTAGACCCCAGAATAATCCCTTTTTAAATTAATCATTGATCTCATAATTGCATTATAGTAATCTTTAAACAGTATATTACATCATATTATTATATATATAATAATAAAAAAAAAAAGGCTTACTTGGTAGCATTGCTGCAATGCCTGCTTGTTCACACATTTGGGTTTGAATGTGTAGGAAATTAGGGTTTGAGCTATGAAATAAGATATTAAAGGTGTATACATAAAAAACAATAACATGGTTCTATGATATGCATTATCTTTACCCAGATCTGTCCATTTTAGTTAGAAATTGATAAAGGAGGACAGGAAAAACAGAGAAAAGTATATATATAGATCTGAGTGACATTAATGAAACCTCTTCAAAATTACTATAATACAACAAATTATATAAATGTAACAAGTCCTAAAATCGTTAACTTGTTGCGTGTTTGAACCCACGCTCTCAATATCTCGCAACACTTTACTGAAATGATCAACTAACTTGTTGCGAGTTTGAACTCACTCTCCCGATATCTCGGCGATATCTCGCAACAATTTGTGGAAGATATTTATTTTGTTAGACATTTTTTACTACTAGAAGTCAATCAATAAGAAGAGGTAAAAAAAAAAGTACGTTGTTGACACTATTCTTTGGTAACAGATATGACAGACAAAGAGGGCCTTGTTAATTGATCCAAATCAAATTTAGACCTTGACTTGACCACACAATTTGACAGTATTGAAATGACTAATAATATTAATATTAAATTAATTAAATTAAAGGGTGTCTCGTCCACATGCTTCTTCTTCACCTAAGAATCAAAGACCAAATTATCATATAGTTAAACCATATAGATAGATATAGATTATAGACCACAAAGCCCTAAAGATAGAGAGAGAAATAGGTAGTGAGAGAGGGGAATGTTGAAGTGAGTTCAAAGGGTGACCAGATCTGAGGAAAAACATGGCTGAAACAGACAGATCGGATACTGGAAAACATAATTGGTTAGAAGATCTAAGGTAATGATGAACAAGAAAGAAAAAATGAAAAAGTTGTTACACATGCACTTCCTGACAACAACGAGAAACGCCATCATAACTTGATCAGAAGAAAAAAAAATGAAAAGGAAGTAATGATGAAAACCTTTTGTTGATAAAATCAAAAAAAATTAGTCAAAATGTTTCATCATTACACCAATCTGCAAACTACTTATTACTACTACCATATCCAAAATTTCAAAACCCCATGACTCAGATCTACCTATTTTTAACAAAAAAACAAAACTTTTTCACACCCATCATCAGATTATATAAATAAAATCAACAAAATTATATCTAGAGAGAGAGAGAGAGAGAGATTAGAGAAGCAAACCTATGTAAAAGGCGTTTGATGAGAGAGGAGTGTGAAATGAAGCATACAATTGGGGGGAATGAAGCCTGGTCCGACAACACTAAACATTTATTGACCACAACAACCTACGAGTGAATTAGAATCTTGAATTCTCTATATTTTGGATCAAAGAGAAAAGGGTCCTCGAGCCAGACAACATTCCCCTCAAAAGACAAAGCTTCTTTTTCTTCTTCTTCATGTGAGGTTGTTTTTGTTTTTTCATAGGAAGAAAGGGTTTGGTTTCAGATGGTAACTCTTTCTCTCTCTCTCTCTATCTTTTTTATCTTTCTAACTCCCATGAGTTTCGGCTATGTTCAAGGGGGGTTGAGAGAGAGAGAGAGAGAGAGAAAGAGAAGGAGATGATGAGTGAATGAGTGAATGAGATATGGGAGAGGAGAATGGAGAGAAAGGGGGGTTATAAGAAGAGTAAAAATAAAGAAGGAAGGGAAAGGCAACGTCAAAAAAGACAAAAGATTGGTGCAGTGTGGTAGACCCTACCAGCTCAGCAAGCTCGTTTCTCACTTCCAGAAATGACCACGACCCCATGCACCAAACCCAACCCATCCCCCAACCCCTTTTTTACTCTCTCTCCCCCCCTCTCTCTCTATCAATGTATGAATGTGAATGTGGTTGAGTCATCGATTGATATTTATCATCCACCGTTGGATTAGTTTTGGGATATGGGATATGGGGTTTGATGTTATAGATGTCCTCGTACAACCATTGACTGTACAACCTAGTAGTACCCACAAAACCGAGACCGACCATTTGATTTGTGTTGGATTGAACATGATATGGGTGATGGTGTCATATAAAGGGGGATCTATATGTGAAGACTAACATAGATTATTATAGCTTAGTAGTAGCATTCAAGAGAGATATTGTGGACCGTTGGATTAATAATTCTTTGAAGAAGATAAATAAGTCCAACCAAGCAAATGTGAATGCTTACAAATTGTGTGTTTATTGTAGAAGATAAATCCAAAAGATGAATTACATAAATGCCGGTGTTGACATTTTCATTTTTATATCAAAATTTGGTAACGGATATCTTAAAGCGAGATTAATCCGTATACCGTTATGATTTTTGAACATCCAAAAAATCTACACTTTTTTTTTGCGGAAAAAATCTACACTTATTTAACGCGCTTTACACTTTTTATCTGTCTTCTTATCACATTACTTACTTATTACATCTATTACTTATTTATCTTCCATCTCTATCTCTTTCAACATGTATAATAGCATTTGGTGTCAAAGAAACATTTTTCAAATTATATCAAATATTTCAAGTTTAAGAGAGAGATTAAGTAATTTAAGATTAGGTATGAGTGGCTATAATGCATTTCATTTAAAAAAACAATCTTAGTTAGTACCTGAATTTGATCCCTAGTGTTAGGATAACTAGGGTCAATATTTTACCTACTTTACAAAACTCGGGATTAGTCAAAGACCCTTTGTCATAGACAACAGAGCAGTTTCAAAGACTTTTAAACCTAAAAAGGAGAGATTATGTCATCTCGTCAGTAAAGTTGAGCTGGTAAAAGATTGCAGAGACATTTAATACGTTGGGTGCACATTTAATCTCAATATATATCTTCTCCGCCTCCACCAAAGGCGGATACACATAGAGAGGTGTGACGACTTGCCCCCACACAGCAAAAATATTTTACTTAATGCTTAAGAATAATATCTTTTTCCCATACATTTTTTTATGAACATTTTGCCCCCATATAAGCTACTTGTTTTTTGAAATGTTTGTATAAGTCAGAATAATTGGTACTAATTTTATTGCTCTTTAAGAAATGGAAAGTATTCGTTACATCATTAAAAAATCAAATAATAGTCAAACTAGCCTCTAAATTGTACTAAAATGTCTCTAAATTCATTTTAAAATGACTAATTTGATTGATATATATTTAAGGACCAAATTGATACTATTAATTTCTTGCGGAATAAATAAGTGTCAATTTTTTGTACAATTTTGGGTTTCTATTCTTTTTTATCGTGAGAATATGTATTTTTTAAATGTTTATAATATTTTTCTTCTAAGAAGATATTAGATTATTTTTTGCCACCAACAAAGGTTAGTCCGAACAGTAACTGAGTTTAGATATCATCCCAAGGTCTCAAGTTTGACCATTGGGTGTGACAAAAGTTCTATTTCTAAGGTGAGAACCTCACATACCAGCAAAACCGACTAACGCAACAACAAAAAAAAGATTATTTTTTGCCCCCACCACTAAAAGTTTCTAGATCCACCACTTTTCTCCGCATTTTGCGGTGAGTCTCGCCGCTATGCTCTTTGTAACAAAAAAAGAGAGATTAACTTAAAGTATGATTAATTCTTAATACGTTTTTATATTAATTCTTTAATGCTTTTTTTATTCTAATTCTTCAATACTTTTATATCAGTAATAATTTCATTAAATGTCATATTTATTTATTTTGACCAAAAATGTCATATTTATTTATCCAACCAAATTATTTATTATTTTGATTATTTGTATCAAATGTTAAAATTTGATTATATGTGAAATTTGAAATTTCTTTCATAAGAATGGAGAGAGTATGACTATGACTACACAATAAATGCGGATGTGTACAATACAATCCCCACAAATGAAGGTAGACATAATGATGATTTAAATTATTAAGAGGAAAAAGGTATCAAAAGTTAAAAGAGGGGTAACAAGTGAGTCAGGGGAGTAGTTGAGTTATGAGATGCCCGATAAGAGGAAACCCTATTTATTATTCAGAGCAGCTGTTCTTCTTGACGTGTTATGCTTTTACAGTAATTTTCCTTTTTAAAATTAAATACATTATTTGCATTGGCATAAAATTGAAAGTTTAATAGCACTTTTTTGTCTTGTAAAAAAATATTACACTTTTTTGTCCTTTCTTCTGCTAAATTTATTTTGTTTTGAAAAAAATGTTTAAGAAATACATTCAAACTCTACAAGAGCTTTCAAAAGAGTTCACATATATCTCACTCAAAATGTCATATTTGTTTTGCAACATATTTTGTATGAAGTCCAACTAGTTAGAGACTCTGAAGATGCTTGGAGGTGGATTGGAACTAAAGGAAAAATATTTTCGGTTAGTTCTTGTTATGAATATCTTTTGACTGATATACAGGTACATAATCTATCGGATGTTCTCAGTGTTGGATTAACAGGTCTTTGGAAGACACGGACACCATCCAAAGTTTGCATTTTTCGGTGGCGCCTTTTGATTGATAAATTACCAACCCGTGATAACTACAATTAGAGGGATGGTGTTATTACCTTCTCAATGTTGTCCTATGTGCAACCATCATCAAGAGTCAACACAACATTTGTTTTTTGCTTGTCCCTTTTCTCCTGCAATTTGGCAGCAGGTCTTTGATTGGATTGGAAAGCATCCAGAGGTGGAGCTTGATGGATTACAACACTTCTTGTGGTTTGGCGAAACTATCACTGGAAAACATTGTGGGAAGTTCAAATTTTTGATTTGGTTAGCTACTATGTTGTCTATTTGGCTAGAAAGAAATCGCCGAGTGCTTAGAGACGCTATAACCAATACTGCTTCTCTTGTTAATTGTATTAAACATACATCTTGGGGTTGGTTTGTAGGTAAGGTAGGTGGGAATTGTATTTGTTCTATAACCCAATGGTGGACTAACCCATTGGCTTGTTTTAATTTTGTTGTCTAGTTTCTCTTATATTGGGTTGGAGTACCGCCTAGTACTCCTCTTTAATACAACTCTCTTATCGAAAAAAAATAATAAAAAAAAGAAATTGTACTTAAATCTACATTAAATAAAGGAAGTAATTAAGATTAAGAGTATGAAAAATAAAATGAGAGGTGGTGAGCTCTTTGTAGGGCGTGACGAGGAATTCGAGGGAGTTACTTATCGACACACTCCCTTTGGTCCTATTTATAATAAAGTTTTGCAGTTTTACGTTCATTTAATAACTGATGTATTTGATCAATAATACAGACCAAATACATCAGTTATTCAATGAACTTAAAACTGCAATTTCTTTTTACAAATAGGACCAAAGTAGTATGGGGCTAAATGCTGAAGGGGTCCACCACTTTGTTATTTTTCATTTGCTTTCTATCCAGTAATCCCAATTCCTCGTCGATTTTTCCATGCTCACAAGGGTCAAATGACGTTGTTTTGGCCAAACCCTTAAAATATAAAATACTAGTACTATTATACTTTTTCTTTTTGGGTCATTATTGGCTACCCAAAAGTGTCTCAACGCTTTCAACAAAAGACTAATATTTGGTAAATTCTGAGGAGTCGGTATCAATTTATATCGAATTGCGCCACATATAGTTCCGCATAAGCCAACACTGAGTTTTCACTGCCGGAATCAAATTAACCTGCAAGAATCGGGTCAACCCCCCATGTCCTAGCATAGCTTATGCCAAAATGCCGGCGGTGTTGCTTAATATACTGGTATATTACTAAGTAAATAAATTTATTTAGTTTTTTTATAATCGTAAGTAATTTATTTTCTAGCGTAAAAAACTAAAAGGCTTATATGCAATTTTGGTCCTCCTATTTATCAAATCCGTAATTTTGGTCCTCCTATTTTATTTTCACAATTTTAATCCCCAATTCTATCAAATTTGCAATTTTGGTCCACCTATTTTATTTGTCACAAATTTGGTACCTCAATTTCATCAAATTTGCAATTTTAGTCTCCATATTAAACTGCAATTCAATTTTTGACGGGAATGCTTACGTGGTAAGCACGTTCCGTACTGGCGTAATCATTGAGTGTCGTAGCACAACACGTGTCAGCCACGCCACCACACTGACACATCAGCATTGCCGTCAAAAAATGGATAGAAATTTAATCGGCGGACTAAAATTGCGGAAATGATAAAATTGGTGGATCAAAATTGCGACAAATAAAATAGGGGGACCAATATTGCGAATTTTATAAAATTGGGGATCAAAATTGTGAAAAATAAAGGCTTAATTACAGTTTTGGTCCCCCTATTTTCGCCAATTCACGATTTTGGTCCCCAAAGTTTTAATTTGACGATTTTGGTCCCCCTATTTTCCCAATTTGAAAAATCATAGTCCCCCTCTTAAATAAGTCAAAATTGAAACTCAGTTTGACTCACTCATCCTACGTGGCAGTCCACGTAGACTGCCACGTAGGCGCACCCCCACCCCCCCATCCCCCCACCCCCTTCTTCTTCCTGGTGAACCCTTCACTGTTCCTCCTCCCCCCTCCACTGTTCCTCTTCCCCTCCCACCCACCCCCCTCCACTGTTCATCTTCCCCTCCCCCCACCATGAACCCCCCTCCCTGTCGCTCTCCCTCCCCTCCTCGGCGCTCTCCCTCTCCCTCCCCTCCCCGTCGCTCTCCCTCTCCCTCCCCTCATCCGTCGCTCTCCCTCTCCCTCCCCTCCCCGTCGCTCTCCCTCCCCTCATGCGTCGCTCTCCCTCCCCCTCCTCCGTCGCTCTCCCTTCGCAGATCTCTCCCTCCCCTCATGCCTCGCTCTCCCTCCCCTCCTCTCTCTGTCTCTCTGTGCGAAGATCTCTCTCTCTCTCACTCTCTGCGTGAAGATCTCCCTCTCTCTCTCGTTCCAGATCCAATGGGACAGAAGGGGAGAGTGGTGGCTGACGGATGAGTGGGGTCGCGAACCAGAGAAGGGGAGGGTGGTGGCTGACGGATGAGTGGGGTTCATGGTGGGGGTGGTTGGGGAAGATGAACAGTGGAGGTGGGGTGGGGTGGGGGTGGGGGTGGGGTGGGGGGTGGGGGTGCGCCTACGTGACCAATATTGTGAATTTTATAAAATTGGGGATCAAGATTGTGAAAAATAAAAGAGGGGAACTAAAATTGTAGATTTGATAAAATAGGGGGACCAATGTTGCGAATTTTATAAAATTGGGGATCAAAATTGTGAGAAATAAAATAGGGGAACAAAAATTACGGATTTGATAAAATAGGAGGACCAAATTGCATTTAAGCCAAACTAAAAAGAAATCGTAAATAGTTTTGTTTTACAAAAATCGTAAATACAATTTGTTTGGGGTCGTTTGCATCGCATTTACAACTTCACATGTCATTTTCCTCCAACTCCTTCATTTCATTCACATTATTATTTTTACTACATGTTCTGTACCGTACTTCCGACCTTAATGAGTAGTCTGAAGCAGTTGGTAGATGTCTTCCTTGATCAGCGGTGTTTGATCTTGAGATGGCGATGTTCGATCTTGAGATGGCTGTGTTGTACCTGCAAGAATACTTCGACGCTCAAGTCAGTATTTGAGTGAATCAATGTTTAGTTTTTGAAGTTCCCTTTTCTTTATGAGTATTGAATGTGGTATTTATAGAGATTGAGGGATGTTCGTTCTGACGATCCTGAGTCGTTAGATCTTGCAGAGGCATCTGAACCGTTGATCGATTAGGGCACGAATTTCTGGATATGGGCTGGTTGGTTTATTGGGCCTCACAGGGGGTGTAAATATCATTAAGATCTTTTACTTATTACCATAACACTACACATTTTAGAGTTTAAATATGTGTTTTAGTTAAAAATAGGATTGTTAGGTGTGATGAATGATTGTCTATTTTTTTGACATCAACTAGATAATTGTTGCATTTCATTCAAAATAGAGTTCAAAATACAAACATAAACATAGCTAAAGAACAAACGAGGAGCATAGGTTTTAGATGCACGTGCTAAACCCGAAGCAATATCATTTACTGATCACTTCACACACACAACTTTGTAATCGTTGTTTAAATAGAGAATGGCTCTACACTTAGTGACTAATGAACTATATTCAGATCTGTCGGGGTTCATATATATCATAAATATCATCAACCACTTTCTTGCAGTTCATCTCAAAGGTTATAGAACAGAGATTCTGAATGGCGACCCAAGCAAGAGATTTCAGGAGGGTCCAAGTTTCTGCTTCGAAAGGTGATAAAGTTGCTAAACACCAATATGTAGCTAGCTAGCAAACATAAAGTTAGGAGCAAGAAACTTCTCTACCTCTTAAACGCCATCTAGTAGGCAAAAAGTTACGAGCCATACACCAAAGACATGTTTTCACCTGTGGGGGAACACAAGAGCCCATAAGAGATCCAATTGACCTAGAACCTTAAGATGGCTTAAGTCAACCAATCTCTCCATACAGCATCTGTAAGCACTTCTCACCGTATAACGCACCCCCCGAGGATCAAATTGTCAAACTAAATCATCTTCCTAAGACACATCTACACTACAAGAAAAACACGTTTTTCTGGCGGAAAAAATCCGCCGGAAAAGTGACGTTTCCGGCGGATTTTTTCTGCCATAAATTCGCCGGTAAAACGCTCGTAGGTAATATTTTCCGGCGGAATTTCCACCGGTAATTTTCGGCGGATTTTTTCCGTCGGTAATCTGGATTACCGGTGGAATTTTTTTTTGAAAAATCTGCCGGAAACGCGCATTTCCGGCGGAATTTTCCGCCAGTAATTTCCGGCGGATTTTTTCCGCCGGTAATGGGCGTTTCCGGCGGATTTTTTAAAAAAATAAAAAATAATTTTTTTAAAAAAAATCCGTCGGAAATGCACATTATCGGCGGATTTTTTATTTATTTTTTTAAAAAAAGTTAATTTTTTTTAAAATTTAAAATTTGTTATGTAATTTAATAAGAAGTAAGAAAAATGAAAATGAAGTAGAATAAGAGAAAAATGAAATAGAAAAGAATGAGAAGGAATAAAGGAATGAGAATGAAGAAGTAGGAATGAATAAGAAGGAAAAAGAGTATGAGAAGAAATAATATTGGAGAGAATAAAAATGAACCAGTAAGAAGGAGTAAGAATGAAGGAGGGTATGAGAAGTAATAATATAGGAGAGAATAAGAATGAAGAAGTAAGAATGAATAAGAAGGAGTGAGAATGAATGAGAAGGAAGAAGAAAGAGAAAATATTATAGAAGAGAGATATGTAGAGAAATTTATGGAGATTGTAGAGTATGAGAAAGAAGAAGAGAGATAAGATAGGGAAAGTGTAGAAAAGAATGAGAAGAAAATTATAAAGAGTGAAATGAGATAATGAGAAGAGTGTAGGAGAAAATTTTATTTATAGGCATTTTCGAAAACGGTTCCGGCGGATTTTTTAAAAAATAAATAAATAATTTTTTGAAAAATCCGCCGGAAATGTGAATTACAGGCGGATTTTTAAAAATAAATAAATAAATATTTTTTTGAAAATCCGTCGGCAATACACATTTCCGGCGGATTTTTAAAAAAAAAAAAATTTAAAAATCCGCCGGAAATGTGCATTACCGGCAGATTTTTTTCGTCGGAAATTTCCGGCGGAAAAACCCGCCGGTAGTGCACATGTCCGGCGGATTTTTTTAAAAAATAAAATAAAATTTAAAAAACCGCCGGAAACGCGCATTACCGGCGGATTTTCCGCCTGTAATTTCCGGCGGATTTCTTCTGCCAGTAATGCACTTTTCCGACGGATTTTTCAAAAAAAAAAATTTAAATATTTTTTTTTAAAAAAAAATTAAATATTTTTTTAAAAAAAAAATCCACCGGAAAGTCTATTTTTTCCGCCGGAACTTTACCCGTGGAAAAAATCCGCCAGAAATGCCAACTTTCCGCCGGAACCGTACCGGCGGAAAAATTACGCCGGAAAAACGCGTTTTTCTTGTAGTGCTAAAAGTAGGATGCAGAAAGTTTCTTCCACGCCTCTAAGGACGAAGATGCTCCGAGTAAGGGGCTCATTCCACGTCCCACTACCCCCCTCTATATCAAAGAACTCGCCCATTAGATAGAACTGGTAAGAGCTGGCTACGTTTGAACTTTGGGATATTGTTTATTTCTCAACCAGGATTCCCGCCACACATCGATATTGTTACCATTACCAACCTTCCACCATGTTCCGTCCTCAAGCCGTATTCGGAAAGACCAAATACCACGCTAAGTAAAACTAGGATTGTGCCCTGAGGCCGAACCCAAGATGTCCCCTCTAGGGAAGTATGTAGGTTTGAAGAGCCTCACCACTATAGGATCCGAATTGGGGATGAAATTTCAACCTTGTTTCCCCAACACAGCCAGGTTGAAACCGTGTAGGTCACAGACTACTATAAATATGATTATTTCTGACGGATTATTACCGACGGACCACGATCGACCGACGGATCTGGCCATCGGTAATGAGCGAGGGAAATTGAAAATAGTACAGAGGGAGCTACAGACGGATATGGTCGTTGGTATTTACAATTTCTAACCATTGACGTTTCCGACAGGCAAATCCATCGATACGAAAGTGACTTTCTATGTTACTTTATTACCGACGGCCTTGCCAGTCAATAACGTTTAATTAAACCCAAAATTTTGCACAGAACCTTCATTTTCTGTTTCCCTCTTATTTCTCTCTTCTTCTATCTTTTCTCTCTTCTTCTCCCACCACGCCACCACCATGCCACTACCAAACGCCCTAGCTTCCTCCATTGCGTTGAAAGACCACCATTGGAGCTTCTCTCTTCTCCTCTTCGCACCTAACTTTGAACCAGAGCTTTGGACCGCCACCATCGTCATTTGGCCACCGCACCACCCGCATTTCGCACGGTTTCACCATTCCAAGTCAGTAGGACATTTTTTCGTTTTTATTTTATTTATAAATGATTTTTGATATTGGTATTTTAGAGATGTTAGGAATTTTAGAAATGTTTTTGATATTTACAAATGTTAGGGATGTATGTTTGAGATGTATGTTATTAGGGAAACTATGTGATGTTTGCTGTTAAGAAACTATGTTAGGAACAAAACATTGCTAGATAGGAATTAAAATTGAGATATGATAGTATTGAAGTTGTGTGTTGTTGTTGATGGAAAAGGGTGAGGTGTTGTCCCTCACCCCCATATTTTGCTCGAAATCATCTTAATTGATATAACTAGCGTGTGCACCCTGTGCGTTGCACGGGGCAACAACTTCATTTAATGCGGAATTTCTGTCATGTTAAAATTTGTTTTTAAAATTGCAATACGAAAAAGTCTTATTTGTTGATCCTTTGAATGCTAAAGTATCCCAAAACACGCTGCTTAAAATCGCACATTATATATTTGTCACGAAATTTCTCTTTTTACCAAATTGGTTATTGAGGAATGAACTTTGAGTATTTTAACGGTTAAGTTTTTTTTCAAACACTAAAATACTCCAAAACACGCTGGTTATTGAGGCACAAATTTTGCATATATGAATAGTTGATTTTTTTTTTGCAAACACAAAAGCATCCGAAAGCACACTAATTAACATGGTACTTTACATATTTTGTTATGAATTTATTTTTATTCACCGAACTGGTTACTGAGAAACAAAATTTGTGTATTTGAACAGTTAATTACATTGCACTTTACGTACTTTATTACGAAATTACTATTTTATTTCAACAAACCGGTTACTGAGAAACACAATTTGCGTATTTGAACAATTAATTTTTTTCGGACTCTAAAGTATCTCAAAACACGCTGCCTTACATCGCGTTTTAGATAAAAGTATGAAAAAAAGGGATGAGGGATAAAAAAAGGGGGAGGAGGGATTAAAAAAAGAAAAAAAAAAGAGGGGGTGGGGGTAGGGGGCTCGGCGCCAAAACCCACTGGAGACTAGCCAAGGTTTATATTTTAAGATTACGAGATGATACCAACAATGGTAGGGATGGGATTTATAAATAATTTCTTTCATTACTTGGATGGAACGGGGTTTTGTGTTGTCTTTGACCCTCATATTTTGCTCGAAATCATTTTCATTGAGATCATATTGATGCCACTAACTTGATAGTTCATTGGGAATGTTATGAGAATTTAACGCGTTTTTTAAATGCGTATAGATGAATTTGAATCAATTGAATCATAATTGGATGTACAACAGGTTATATTCGGGAAGAGCGGGTTTGAAACAATCTTTTGTAATTGGGGTTGAAGAGTTTATTATGGTAGTGAACCGACATTAATGCACTAAATTTGAAGGGGGAATTAGATGTCCATGCATTGTTTGCGACAGTGTACCTATTAGGACCCAAAATGAAGTCATTTATCACTTGTATAACTTGGGGTTTAGGCCTAATTACTGGATTTGGGTTGATCATGAGGAAGAGTTTCCAAATTTTGACGCGGGGGATTCAACCAGTTGTGGTGTTGGTGTTGCGTCTAATGAAAAATTTGAGTCGATGTAAAGCATGATTTGTGATGCTCTCGGGGTGAATGTGTCATTTGATGAGTCTCAATATGACCATGCTGATGAACTTCCGAATGCAGAAGCATAGAGATTTTATAATATGTTAAAAGAGACAAACAAATCGTTGTTTGAAGGCTCGCCACAGCCAAGATTATCGATGTTTGTGAAGCTTTTAGCTCTCAAGTCCATGAGTAATATTTCTGAGTTGTGTTTAGATTATGTGACTGAGTTGATGTTGGGAAGGGACGCTTATAAAGGATAATTTTCCAAAAAGTTATTATAAGGCTAAGATGTTAGTGTCGAAGTTGGGAATGGAAGCTAAGAAAAATGATTGTTGTGTGGATGCACAAGTTATATTAAGATAATGAATTTGGTAAAAACGATGGTGCGCTACTTGAATGCAAACAGAGGTATCGTGTTTGTAAATCGGGAAAACATAATTATAAACTCATCCCTATAAATTTAATGTTGTATTTGCCAAAAGTTCCAAGGTTGATGAGAATGTTTACATCGACAAAAAATTATGTGGCATTATGAGAACAAAAGTACCTCAGCCATTTTATGTCACCCATCAGACGGTGAAGCGTGGAAACACTTTGATCGAGTGCATTCTGATTTTGCCTCAGACCAACGAAATACTCGACTTGGGTTATGCTCTGATGGACTTACTCCATATATCCAAGCATCAACGACGCCCTATTATTGTTGACCAATTATTGTTACCCCTTACAATCTTCCTCCTAAGATGTGCATGAGTAAACCGTATATGTCTTTGACTTGTCTGATATCTGGCTCATCCGATCCAAAAGCTAACATTGATATCTATTTGGGACCATTGATTGATGATCTCAAGAAATTGTGAGAAGGTGTTTTGACATATGATGCAGCACGGAAGCAGAATTTTATGATGAGGGCAACATTGATATGGACAATTAACGACTTCCTTACTTATGGTATGTTTTCTAGTTGAAGGATTCACAGTAAATTGGTATCTCCCCAATGCATGGAACACATAAAGCTATTTACGCTGAAATGCCTAGGAAAGAGTTATTAGTTTGACTCGCATCGTAGATTCTTACCGCCAGATCATGTATTTAGAAAGAACAAGAAAGCCTTTAAGAAAGGGGTGGTGGAAACAGATGGGCTACCACCTTTGTTGACATCTGGTGAAATCTGGAGCAGAGTGATTTTCCACAAGCCACAGATGTAATTAAGTACGCTTCCTCAATTGGAAGGTTATGGAAGTTGGCATAACTGAACAAAAAGAAGTATAATTTGGAATCTCCCATATTTGAAATATAATTTATTGAGACACAATCTCGATGTTATGCACATTGAGAAGAATTTATTTGACTACATATTTAACACTGATGAATATGAAAGATAAAACCAAAGACAATAATAAGGCTAGAATAGATTATGCTCTTTATTGTAGCAAAAGTCGATTCAATTTGAATTTGAAGCCAATTGATAATGACAAGATGTCAAAACTCAAAGCGAATTACTCTCTAGCACCTAAAGAAGCTAAATCTATTTGTCGATGGTTGAGAGGATTGGAGATGCTAGATGATCTAATTTTGCAAGATGTGCGGATGTGAACACCAGAAAGATGTAAATGGATGAAAATGAATGATTGCCATGTATTCATGGAGTGTCTACTTCCAATTGTTTTTAGTTCATTACCAAAGTGTGTTTTGGAACCACTTATGGAAGTGAGTTTATTTTTTAAGAATTTGTGCTCTTCAACATTGAGAAAGAATGATCTTATTAAGATAGAGCATTATCTGTAAAATGGAGAGAATATTTCTCCCGGTTTCTTTGATTCCATGGAGTATCTCCAAGTTCACCTTGTATATGAAGTGTTACTGTCACAATTAGCTCCGACCTAATCTAGTATCGAGCTCCCTTGAGAGTCCTCCGACGACCAAAACCGATCACTCTCAGCGGGCAGGATAGGGATGATCTCATAGAAATTTCGATCAACAAGTTAGTACGACCGAGTCTCTGGGACGGTCTCTGAGGTCTGCCCCGAGTAGCTCCTCAGAACCGGACTCACACTAGGATAGGGATCGAAACTAATCCCTAACTCATTTAGTTGTTGTAAACATTTAGTGGTAATTGCAACACTCTGGAACGAACGAAAGAACGAAAAATTCTCTCGTCGGATCTAGCGTCCATACCCAACGATCTAGCACATCCTGATTTCGGACAAAACAGCAGCGATTTCAACAACTAAGAGTCCTCTCGGCGTCGCCACTTCCAATTCCACCTACAATTATTACCCTCCGTCTCCTCGCACTCCGCCTGCTTCTCGTTGGCGTTTGGATATAAAGATAATAGAAAAAGTCTAGGAAGCAAATGTTTACCTGTCCAGGAATGCTTCCAAAAGCTTGTTCTTTCACCATCATCCACGCGTCTTCGCAATAAAGATTGGAACCCGCCATGCTCAAAGTTCTGCACAGCCGTCGAGTGAGTCAAAATCCGCTCTAGTTCTTTTTTTAATATTCAAATGATTTATTTTTATCCATGAGTTTTGGTTTCATGTCTTCCATGTGTTCCAGGTTGCTCTACCATTTTTCATTTTCTAAATTACGTTTTAGGTGTCAGCCTAATTGAGATCCTTAATTAAATATATTGTGATGCATTTGCAATCTACCATTCTTATAATGAAAAAAATACTAGAATGAAACATCTCACTTGTTACTCTTTTGTCAAGTTTCATATTTTGTGTGGTCTCACTTTAATGGTTAACTTAGTTTTCAAAGTTCTTTCCATAAAATTTCTTTGATCACCAGCTTTCACATGGGACTGACTCAAGGAAGGAACTGAAAAAGGTTTGACAAATGCTCTGACACTCAGAAATTTGGAGTATTTGGTTGATGAGAAATGACATGGTTTTTAATAATTCTAGCTCTGATTTCTTAGCCTTAATTCGTATGATAAAGTTAGGGTAATGGCGCTGCTTGATCTCAAAATTTGGTTTTAAAAGTTGTGCCGACTGAGTAGAGTCCAGCGGGTTACTCCCTCCGGTTCATATTATATATCGTTTTGAGTCATTTCACACATATTAAGAAAAATAGTTAATTTTTAATGGAAAATAGAAATTGTGAGTTAGTTTACTAAATTAACCTTCATTAATTACATTGGGAAGATTAATTAGTAGAGTTATGAAAGAGATATTATTAAATAATGAAGGGTATGGTAAGAAAGAAACATTAATCTTTCATTGTGATTCTAAATAGTCATGTATTATGAGACAAATTTTTTTGACTAGAAAGTCATATAATATGAGACGGAGGGAGTATTTAATATGAGCTTATTGTTAAAACACAAATATATTTTAATTCATAAAGATAGTGGATTCCAAAAAAAAATAAAGGTTAATTTTATTGATTTTACATATATTGGACAAACTATCCAATTTTTTAAGGCAGTTTTTTTTTTTGTACCCCCATTGTACCCCATACCCCCCAAATTGACCAAACAGACCAAAATACCCCTAAAACAATGTTAAAAAACGAATTCATTCCTCATTCCATCATATTTTCCGGAAAAAGTAAGTTTTTTCCCCTAAACTTCCCGAAAATAGACGTATATCCGGAAAGCTTTCCGGAAATACCATTTTTTGAGGTATTTCCGGAAGGTTAATTTCTAGGGAATTCCGGTAATACATCAAAAAGAGGTATTTCCGGAAGCCAAAAGAACGTTTTTTTTTTTGAAATTTCATTTTAATTAATTTTTTTTTTTGCTTTTTCAGTGGCAACAGAACAGGAAACGTAGAGCGAGGCGAGCATTCAGGAGCAGGACGAGGAGATGAGCAGAGTCCTCCTGGCAGTAGGAGCAAGTTCAGATTGAGGACTAGACAGGTCGGACACGCGTCTGAGCGTCAGAGGCGTGTCCGAGAGCGAGAGCAGGAGCATTATTATCACGAGCCTGCTGAGCCAGACGCCATGCATGTAGATGACCAGGCTGAGGCTGAGGTTGCTCAGCATGATGATGAGGCTGCTGAGCAGGTTTTATTACACCGGTTGCTTGTCCACTGCGTCCACAGACTACTACAGACGGGAGAGGTAATACTTTTAAGGCTAAATAGCACTTTTGGTCCTTTATCTTTGCTCCAGATTTCACTTTGGTCCTTTATCTTTTTTTTGGTCCGTTTTGGTCTCTCATGTTTCGTTTTTGTTTCATTTTGGTCCCTCACGTTAGTTTTGACTAACAGATGCCACGCTGGCAGTTAACTGCTTACGTGGCGTCCATTAAATGTTTTATTTAATTCTAAAATGATTACACATCATCTTTTATGTTTTTTGTTTCATTGTTTTATGTTTTTTAAAATAATTAACAATGAACCAATGCGCAACCACCTTCGTCCCTCTCTCCACCGTCGCAACCACCACCGTCTGTGCCGGAAACCATGGCGCACCACCGCTATCTCTCCCTCATCCCCTTTCTTCTTTCGTTCTCTCCCTCTTTCGTACTCTCTCACTCTCTTCGTGCATCCCTCTCTCTTCGTGCGTTCCTCTCTCTCTGTCTCACCGAAGATCTGGGTTCATGGTTCGTGATGGATTTTAAGCCAAACGCAGATCTGGGTTCCTGGTTCGTGATGGATTTTAAGCCAAACGCAGATCTTCGTGCGTTCCTCTCTCTCTCTCTCACTCTCTCAGATCTGGGTTCATGGTTCGTGGTTGTCATGGTTCGTGGTTGTAATGAAACCCAGATCTTCAAATGTGATGGATTTTAAGCCAAACGAAGAACCGATTCAGATTAACGAAGATGGAGAGAAGAGAGAAGAGCAGCGAAGATGGAGAGGAAGAGTGAGAGAGATGCGACGGGTTACGGTGGTGATGTGGGTTACAGTGGTGATGTGGGTTACAGTGGGTTACGGTGGTGACGGGTTACAGTTGTGTTTCTGGGAGAGGGAGAGTGAGAGTGATGGGTCTGTGAGAGAAGAGAGAAGAGAGGGAGGTTACAGTGGTGATGTGGAGAGGGAGGTTATTTTTAATATTTGTTTTTGTTTTTGTTAATTTGTTTTTTATTTAAAAAAAATGCCACGTCATTTAATGAAATGGGGACGCCACGTCAGCAGTTAACTGCCAGCGTGGCGTCCGTTAGTCAAAACTAACGTGGGGGACCAAAATGAAACAAAAACGAAACATGAGGGACCAAAACGGACTAAAAAAAAAGATAAAGGACCAAAAGTGCTATTTAGCCTACTTCTAATAATTTGTTTATTTTTTAACAATTAATTACTTTTATTTTTTTACAGGACCGGGGTAAGATTAAAGTTGCTTCTCATGGGGGGAAGATGCTGAAGATGAGACCTCAGCAGCACCACCCACATATAGCAGGATGGTTGCAACAGGCCCATCTGTTTAAGCTGGACATCACACATGCCCTGGGAGAGGTGGCATTCTGAGACCAGCTCATTCCACATGCCCTGGGGGAGATGACAGTGACGTTGGACGACGTGTCCGCGTTGCTCCACTTGCCGCTCACCGGCACACCGTTGGCGCATCAGCCACATTTTGACACTGCCGATGTTATTCGGGCTGGAGTTGACCTGCTGGGCATAGACCACACAGCCTGCTGGGCAGAGT
Organism: Astragalus membranaceus; assembly: GCA_039519185.1. NCBI lineage: Eukaryota > Viridiplantae > Streptophyta > Magnoliopsida > Fabales > Fabaceae > Astragalus > Astragalus membranaceus. The sequence continues at coordinate 19,240,556 of CM076846.1, forward strand.
GTCAGTTCAACAGGGGACCAGCTGTCATACCCCAATTTTGTCCGGCTTAGGTCAAACCCTAATTTTCCACACAAAAAAATAAATTATGCATTGCATTTTGGGTCCTAGAAACCGCTCCAAAGTTTTTAAAATCATTTTTAGGGTTAGAATGCACTTTTTGGGGAAATTAGGGTTTTAGGGTCAAAAAGGGCATCTTGATCATTTTTCACAAAAGGATTTATAAAAATAATTTTGCATGAAAATATTTTTCAATAAACCTCATGCATGCAAGATAAAATAGGACAAGCACATGTGTTATGAAAATAATTTTTTAGAAAGTATAAAATCGATTTTATCATGCATATAATATATTCTTGATGAATAAGGAAGTTATCCATGTTTTTAGGAATGCACTCAATCGATTACATCATATCCTTCCTTCAAGGAAATAATCAATTATTCCACTCCTTTTAGTCAGGAGCATAATCGATTATTCACTCCTTTCCTTACAGGTCATAATCGATTACTCATCTAAATAAGGAAATTATCCATGAATTTTGTGAAGCCAATAATCGATTACCTCCTTGTGTAATTAAAGCACATAATCGATTAGTAAGATCTAAGGAAGCAACTAATCGATTATGCCATATTTTTAACATAACTATAGTCGATTATTTCACCTAATTTGGAAAGTGCCTAATCGATTTACTCAGGCTCCTAATCGATTATCTACCTGAAATCTTTTGAGCTCCTAATCGATTATCCACTCTAAGTGATTTAAGCAACTAATCGATTATTTCATTTCCTAAAATAGATCACTTTGGTTTTCCTATAAATAGGGCGCTCATTTTCTCATTTCAAAACACAACCCACATTCACGAAATCAGAGCAAACCTGCTTGAGAAAAACTCTTCACACTTCTACTTCTACTTGTCACGCACTGTCGGTCCGTCTGAGCTGATCTTTTGCTAAAAGTTAGTTGGGGTTGCATTCTTCAAAGTTGTAATATCTGCCTTCATTAGAGGTATTTCTGTCTTTACATTTGTTATTATTTAATTATTGTGATCCGTGCCAAAATTGCCCTATGTGATTTAACTTAGCTTTAGTGTTTATTTACTTGTTCTTGTATATTATTGTCCGTTATTGATGATGAATCATATGATTCCCACTTATGCCTAGTGCATAATGTTCTAAGTGGTGAAGATGGTTTTAGATGATTCAACCTTCCCCTTTTAACTTCTTGATGAATAATAGATGAGATAGTTAGGTTTATGGTTTAAGGTCCATGGGGTATTGCAAAGGATAGGTTACCCAAAACCTTGATGCTCCCTCCTCTTTGATTGTGTTATTAACCTTTGGGCACTTATTCATAAATGCAAAGGATAGGCTTACCTTAGCCTTGATGCAATTTCCCCCTTTTTGTTCATGTTATTGAGAAATCGTTGCTCATATGTTCCTTAGTTTAATTAAGATCATTCTATGCCTATGATCAATTGCTTGCTTGTTTTTGATGCATTTTAAAATGTCTCAATTCAATATGACATTCCATCCATGTGTATGACCTCCTAATGAAGACGTATGTCTACATGCATGTTGTAGCATAGAGTTATTAGGGTAAATACACTCCCTCCTACACACACACACACTTGCTTTGAGAACTTTACCTCGCATCCCTGATAAGTGGCTCTTTTGATCATGTTGGCATGTTTAGTCTTGATTAAATGTTCAACATATGCATGATTTCGTGATTATTGAATGTGCTTGAACTTTTGTAATCAATCATTGATAGTACCTTCACCCTTTTTTCCAAAAATCTTTCAAACTCTTTTCCAATTAATGCGAGTTATTAGTGACTATCACTCAAAGCCTTGGCTTGTTTGATTGTCATGAATGCCATCAAGGGTTATTAGTAATGATCACTCAAAGCTTTGCTTGCTTGATCGTTATGAAAGCTCTTCCCCTTTCAAACCCCTTCAAAAACATTTTTCATTAGAACTACGTCGCTTTGATTCCCATTTGGGATACGTAGGAGCGAGTCACGTTCTCGTCAAGCGCAACGAATAAAAATCCTTTTCACAACCATAAACAAATTATTTCATAAAACAACAAAAAAGAATCATTTTCAAACCCATTGTTGCTAGTAGCTCATCAGAGCCTTTGTTCGTTTAGCTATTAGCGGCAATGTCCTTTTCTCATAAGAATAATAAACGGTGATCCATCATAAACTTTGTTAGTTTGATCATCGTGCAAATCAATCTCTTTCGAAAATCACTTTAAAAAAAAAGATAATAAAAACGAGTTGTTATCAATAGTCCATCAGAACCTTTGTTCGTTCGACTAGCCGTACAACTCTCTTTTTTTGAGTATTTAGTAGTGATTCATCATAGCCTCTGCTAGTTTAATCATTCACTAATGCTCGTCCTATTTCAAAAACTCACCAAAAAAGATAAAAAACAAAAACTTTTCAAAAAGACAACCAAGAACTACGTAGCTTTGAATTCTCCATCGCACCGGGAGATACGTAGGAGCGGGCCATGTCCCGTCAAGCACTTTTTCTAAAAGCACTTTTTCTAAAAACCCTTTTTTTCCCCCTTTCTCACCAAAAATAAAATTTTCATTAAGTTTTCCCATTCATCTTCAAACAATAAATAAATAGGCAAATCTATGTATCTTTCAAATCAAACGTTAAAACCACATATTTAATTAGAGGTTCCCTTTCGGTAGAAAGGACGTGCGCAGTGCTAACACCTTCCTTGCACGTAATCGACCCCCGAACCTATATCTCTAGTTTTCAAAAGACCATCCGCCTTGTCCAAAAGACCTTTTTTCAATGTTTTGGTCTTAAAATTAAAATATTGGTGGCGGCTCCAAAAATTTTCCACGTTGTACATTGAGAAACCCAAACCGGGATTTTTCGGGGTGCAACACCTAGCATTCTGATTTTCTTTCTTGATGGCCGCATACACACAAAACATGGAGCGCAGCCACTACAAGAATAATGAGATTTTTCGGCCAGGACTTTCCGGCGGATTTAATCCGCCGAAAAGATTCCGGCGGATTTTAGGAATTTCCGGCGGATTTTAGGACTTTCCGGCAGATTTTATTCGCCGCAAACTTTTCCGGCGGATTTTGGGGTATTTGCGACGGATTTTTTGGCATTTGCGGCGGATTTTTAAAAAAAAAAATTTATATATATATATATATATTTTTTTTTTTTTAAAAAAATTTTTAAAAAATCCGCCGCAAATTTCAAAAATCCGCCGCAAAAGCCAAAAAATTTTCTTTTTTTTTAAAAAAAATCCGCCGCAAATGCCAAAAAATCCGCCGCAAAAGCCAAAAAAAATTTCAAAAAATCCGCCGGTAATTTCAAAATTCCGCCGAAAAATTCGGAGGGAAAAAATTCGCCTATAAATACAAATTTCTCCTACACTCCTCTCATTCTCTCATTTCACTCTTTATTTCATTCTCATTCTCTTCTATATTTCTTATACTCTCATCTCCATAAATTTCTCTACATATCTCTCTTCTATATTTCTCCTTCCTTCTTCATTCTTTTTCATTCACTCCTTAATTCTTATTTCTTCTTACTTCTTTATTCACATTCTCTCCTATATCATTCTCTTCTAATATTCTCTTTCATTCTTATTCCTTCCTACTTCTACATTCTCATTCATTTATTTATTTTCATTCTTTTCTATATCATTTTTTCTCATATTCTACTTCATTTTCATTTTTTCTTACTTTTTATTAAAATACAAATTAAATATTAAAATTCGAAAAAATTGAAAAACAAATTCAAAAATTCAAATTTTCTACCGCCAGATTTTTAAAATTTTTTTTTTTGATTTTGCGGCGGATTTTAGGCATTTCCGGCTGTTTTGTAAAATTTTTTTTTGGCTTTTGCGGCGGATTTTTGGCATTTGCGGCGGATTTTTTTTAAAAAAAAAATTGTTTTTCTTTTCGAAAAAATTTTTTTTTTTTAAAATCCGCCGCAAATGCCTTTAAAATCTGCCGGAAAATTCCAAAAAAAAATTTTTTTTTTAAAAAATCCGCCGCAAAGTGCTTTTCCGGCGGAAAATCCGCCCGCCGGAAAACGTTTGCTGCGAGCTGGCTACCGGCGGCAAAAATCCGCCGCAAAGTCAATTTTGCGGCGGAAATATGGCTTTTCCGGAGGATTTTGCCCGCCGGAAAATCCTGTTTTTCTTGTAGTGAGCCATCTTGATCAGGCGGCACGGTGCTATCTGCTACACTTGTTGGGCAGCACCATTTTTGCCGACAAGAGTCACACATCTGTCCCTGTCAAGTGGGTGACTCTTATTTCTGACTTTGACCTGTGTGGCCAGTGGGCTTGGGGTCCAGCTGCTCTAGCTATTCTCTACGAGCAGCTGAATGATGCTTGTTACTGGGAGACGTCGTAGATTGGCGGATACACTTCTCTGCTGCTGGTAAATAATTAATTAATTATTTTTATTTCTTTTTAATTACTTTTATTTATATAATTAATTATTTATTTTTTTTATTATTTTAGTGCTGGATATATGAGTATTTCCCCACCATCGTGGTGCGGAAAGACTTTGGTGCCAGTGAACTTCCACGTTGCAGCAGGTGGGCGAACAAGAAGTGCGATAGTATCAAGCTTCCGGAGTTTCGGCAGCTGCTGGATGACTTGCAGAGGGAGCAGGTCATATGGAGCCCCTGGGACGACCACAGACAGTACCTCCGGTTTCACAACATTTCATTATTCAGAGGTTGGCTGCTGTGGGGGGATGTGGTTGTGCCTTATATGCCAGACAGGGTCCGTTGGCAGTTTGGATATGTCCAGCAGATTCCTGATCCACCTATTTCGGGCCCACGTCCATCTCCAGAGTTCATAGTACAGTAGCTGATGTTCTATCAGTCCCCAGCGCGGGCTTTCAGGGACATCGGTCGATGGACACCCGTCCAGGGTGCTTGTGATCACGAGTACCTACCATGGTACTTGCAGGTGTCCATTCCCCGCCTGACTCTGGCTCCGCCTTCATCTCCAGCTCCGCCTTCGCCTCTAGAGGATGTTGGTCCACTTCCCTTAGAGTCCAGGATTGAGAAAGCAGCTAGGCATGCATGTCCAGGATGTCTATGATAGTCTTTTGGCAGTCGACGGCATTCCTGGGGATGTCTATGATAGTCTGTTGGCTGTTTTACAGCTTTTGGACATTTTGTTGTATTATTTTTTGTATTTTTACTGTATTGATACTGTATTATTATTGTTTATTAGTTTAACGAGTTTCGTTACATTTAATTATTTCGCTTAATTTTTTTTAACGAAAAAAATAGGTGTATTTTGGAGATTTATGGTAAAATGGGGGTATGGGGTCTGAGGGGTAAAAAAAACTACTTTTTTTAAAGGTAAGATTGAATTTACCTATTTTTTTTATAAAAAAATGTTGATTCATCTTCCAAGTATACCACGTGCTTCATAGGCTTACTAGACAAGAATCCTGGTCATAATGGAAAATGCAATTAAGTCATGGGGCCGCCAGGCTTCTAACTAAAGTCAATGCAAATTATATATGAATGATTTGCTACTATAAAAAACAAAAGTTTGTTAACCTAAGTTACCTAACACACTTTTACTGATCAACAAATTATGCGAATGATTATTTTTTTTCCTCACTAGTGTGAAAATACGAGAAATAATTACATGATTTTAAGGACAATATCAAAATAATTTATTTTTTTTATTTAGGACCATTGCTGGCTACCCACGGAGTGTCCCAACGCTTTCAACGAAGGACTAATCTCTACTCGCTACTTGCAGCAATGATTTCGCTGGCCAACACGCATTTTTAAGGTGGGCGAGAATCGAACCCGAGAGCAAACCGGATCGACTCCCACTATGTAGCTCAGGGTAGCCCGACCACTGGGCTAGACATATTGGTTATCAAAATAATTTATTTAAAAAGTTATTTGATGACAATTTTGAAAATAATTAAAATGAAACAAGAGGCTGTTAAGTTGATTGTCTAGACAATCGGATAATCAATTTAAAAAATGGACGTGGTGACAACTTTCTAAATAATTGTAGGGAATCAAAAAGCTTTTGATAACAAATTTTACATCGCACGACTAGTTGACTCATAACGGGTGTAGAAGTCCTTTTAAAGGCACTTTCATTTTGCCTCTCGTTGCCTTGCCTTTCGCTGTTGTCTTCACTCTTAACATTCTTCTTCACTCTTAATGCTCGGTGTTTACATTTTATTTATAAATATTACTACATTTTTCGTTATGTTTTTCTTACGATTTTTCTATTGTTTGAGCGTTTTCGTTATGCTCGGTCTTCAAAATAATTATATATTCAATTACTTTTTCATTTTTTATCTCATAACATGAATGTGTTAGTAAATTGTAAGAACTTAAATTCATATTTCATATAGTTCACCCATGCTTTTCATTTTTTTTGCACCACCAAAAAGTATTACCAATATTTTTTCCGTATTAATCTTATTTGACTAAAAAACAAATCACTCACGCTAATAGGATAAAACAAAAATTTAAGTGATTCGATTCAACAATATGACCACAACAACAAGGCTACAGAAATCCGATGGAGTCTTAGCTGCAACCCTTAGGGTGTGTTTGTTTTAAGTTATCTTTTATAATTTCTAGGAATGTGAGGATGAGAATGTCATATTCCCATGTTTGTTTCAAGTTTAAAAAAACTATTCCTCGCTACATTTTATTTCTAGAATTATTTTTCACAAATGATTTCTTCACTTTTTATTTCCCATGTTGAAGGGTGAAAATCTAACATTCCCATGAAAATCTAACACTCTCACCTCATTTGACTTTTTTACTTATATTTTTAATTTTTTTAATCAAACAAATTATATATAAAAACATGGCTAAATATATATTTTGGCCCTTTATCTTTGGGGTTGTGGTCACTTTGGCCCTTTATCTTTTTTTTTTCTCATTTTAGACCCTCATGTTTTTTGTTTGTGTCATTTTGGCCCCTGCCGTTATGTTTATGTTTTTTTAGGCAAATTTTTAAGGACGAAAATGAAATCAATTAAAAACATAAGGGCCCAAAATGAAATCAATTAAAAACATAAGGGACTAAAATGAAATCAATTAAAAACATAAGGGACCAAAATGATAACGGCAGGGGCCAAAATGACACACACAAAAAACATGAGGGTCTAAAATGAGAAAAAAAAAGATAAAGGGCCAAAGTGACCACAACCCCAAAGATAAAGGGCCAAAATATATATTTAGCCTAAAAACATTCTTAAGAATTAGAAATGGTTACCAAACATATTTGTTAGAATAGCATTCTCGGTTATCATATTTCCTAAAATATAGCATCCTCGAGTATGTAATTTCTTTCAAGGAAACAAACACACCCTAAATCCAACATTAGTTAGTGAAATCACCAATAACACCTATTTTATACAAAGTAATCTAGGAAAAGCTTATTAGTACCCCACACCTTACCCACCCCCACCACACCACAAGACAACAAACAAGAAACCAAAAGCTCCATGCTTAATTAAGTTTATTGGAAATATAAACGTCAGAAAAATAATCTTATTTTTTATTTACGGTGAACACTCAGATATCTATTGAGTTTTGTTGGATATTATACCCAACATTCAATCACTTAATAACATCTCATTTTTTATATTTAAGTATTTTTAAATTTATTTAATTATTGTACTAATTTTTCCTACAGGGTATCGATACCCAACAAAACTCAAGGGTATCATAAAACTCTTCTTTATTAAGTAATATTTTTCGGTCACGAGTACAAGTAATATTTTTCGAAATTTAAGAGTTAAATATATTTTTAATCCCCGTAAAATTTAGGTTAAGAATTGCAATTTGACTCCAAAGACGCTCGGTTCACATAGAGCAATGAAGAAGAGTTGCTCAGCATACAATAAAGTTTGACTTGATTATTGCCTTATTGGCATTCGATCCCCTGCTTGCTACACTATTTCCCCTCCCATTTTATATTCCTTAATATATGGAATATAAGTTGAATTTAAACCATTCATATTTATTTCTTATTGTTTTTGTTGAATTGACAAAAAATTTGTAACCATCTTTACCAAAAAAATGAGGAGGATCGCAATTTTCTACTTTTTGAGAATGATATTTTTTTTAGTTCGGACATTTGTTGACTACTCACGGAATATCCCAACGCTTTTAACGAAAAACTAATCTCTACAAAGAAAGATATTAGCCGCTATTGAAGTTTCAGATGATTTTTTAAATATTGCTCACGTTTCCACCTATCAAACTGTAGTTACAATGTAGAATTTTCCTACATCATATGTTAGATGCAAAATGAAATTTGAGTGCCAATATCTAAGCAAAGAATTTTTTTATCAGTTTAAGGACATGAATCCACAGTCTACATAGGTAAAATTGTTGGTGTACTAGAAGAATAGGAAATAGAATTGGAATTACTTGTTTGGTTTCATTAGAATAAACCCATTTTTATTTGAGAGATATATGGTGCCCGTAATAGGTGCTGCACCACACTATCTCCCAATTCCATCTTCTTCCTTCTGTGGTATTGTAAACATCAAATTAAGTGACAAAAGGAGAGGACGATACTGGCTCCATATTTCAACGCTTTTTTACAGCCTTGAATATTGTGTTATTATGTTTCATATTCAGATTCAGAATCACACAGCAAAAAGCGTCAGTGAGAAAGAAACATCACGTAAATGTCAAATCCTCTATAACTATTCCCTAACACAGCCTGTCTACTTTTTTCAATTTTATTATTTTTGTATTCTATGCCCAATTAAATATTACCATGCCAGGTCATTGTTACATTGTTATTTGTTAATTATAGTTATTTTATTTTGATTGGAAATGCTCTTTTATGGTGTGTTTGGTAGGCATAAAAATCAAAAGAGAAAGGAAAGGAAAGGAAAGAAAAGTATGAGAATATTTCATTTTTCTTTGTTTGATTGCCTTATAAAATAGGAAGGAAAGAAAATATTTAGTGGGTCCTATTTTGAGAAGAAAAGTAAGGGAAAACACTTTTTTTGTGTAAATGACACATTTAACCTTGCACTAAAATTAATATATTGCAATAAAACATGTTTTACTTTTTTATTAAACGTTAGTTTTGTCGTTTTATACATATATATTTTTATTTCCTCTTAATTTTTCTCCTATCAAACAAGTAAAGGGAAACATTTCATTTTCTACTCTCTTTCCTTTCTTTCCCTTGCTTTTATTTCCTCTCACTTTCTTTTGTGAACCAAACATAGGCTTAAGAACGACCAATTTTTTATTTTTTTATCTTTGTTATTGTATTTCCTTATCCCAATTAAATGTGTAGGAGTATCGTTTTCTATTGTGTTTAAATATTTGGCTGCTTTTTTGGTTTCAAACCCACTTCGGAATACATTCATTCTCATCCACATGCTTTTGTTTTGTAAGTTCACGTGGCTTGTAAGGTTTGTGTGTTTTTGTAATTTTTGATGATATTTTTTTTTTTGTAAAAATTATGCTTTTCATACTTTCCGCTTATTTTAGGTTTGATTTAGTACATTATCTATTATAATTGTTTAGAATTTGTTTCTTGTTCATAAAGCAATTAAGAGAACTTTGACTTTTACCTACGTACAAAAACTGTTATTAAATGTTACACATATGTGAGAAAAGGTAAATTTGACAGTTACCAACGATCAATTGTTTTGTGCATTATGCTCGGTGTGAATATTTACTCAAAAAAATTTGATTGTCATTGTATCGTTTACCTACTGCTGATATACATTTACCTACTAATGTATTTGGAATAAAATAAATACTCCGCCAATAAAAATGTGTGTGGGGTAGGTCATTTTTTTAGTAAGCTATAACAATATAGTCTTTTTTTTTTCTTTTTCAAAATACTCTCTTATGTTACAAATGTAATATCAATGTGGTCCCTTTGTTCTATAATTTGTAAAAAGGTATTCACATTGGTGTAATTTTTCTTATATAAGACACCATTTTGAAAAAATAAGCAAGAGCGGTCACATTATAACCTTTATACATAGAGGGTCAACTTTTTTGAAACAATAATACATTATAGTCACCAAATCAAAACATAGAATAAAGACAAGGATCAAGAGTCTGTTTTGATTGAATTATTTGAGCTTATCTACCGACATAAATACTTGTAATTAACACGATTTGAGAGAGTTTATTGAAACAACTTACATGTTCATAAGCAGTTTAATTTCAGTCAATTTTCGTAAGTTATTCAAGATATATAGCTTATGAAAACTGTTTAATATTAATTATTTAATATTTTATTATAAAGATAGTTTATGCAAAAAGTTTTATAATATGAAAATCGCTTATACTTTTTTTTGACCAAAATAATCGCTTATACTATAAACACATAATTAAGTTGTTTAACCAAACATGACATATAATGCAACTTTAAAATTTTTCTAGAAAAATTAAAAAGTGCAAACGTAACAACTGATAAAAGGGGAGTGGTTGTGTTAGCAAACTTTTGAACGGGGATTCTGGTGTCCCAGGTCAATTTTGTGTCTTGGAGTGGGGCGAGAAAGAAAAGAAAAAGAGCCATATCAGTCACTGGATTCTAAAATTCTAAACGATCTGTGAGTTCGACAAAAAAAAAGCAGTCTGTGAACAATTAATTAAATAAAAAGATTAATTATCTCAAATAGGTAGCTCAGTTGGCGAGCTAAGAGATATCGAAGGAGTGCACCAAAAGAGTGTAAGAATGAGGTCTCGGATTCACACCCAGGAAACAAACATTCCCGCCTCCCACACTAACCTTGCCTATTAAAAAAAGTAAAAGGATTAATTTATTATTACTTATAACTGATTATTTAATTATTTAAATAGTGAATTAAAGCTATTTCTATTTTAATATTTAAATAATGTATTATAATATTTTGAATTTTAGTTGAAAAATATTTTTCACACAAAATATAAACCAGTGGATATATATATATATATATATATATATATATATATATATATATATATATATATATATATATATATATATATATAAATAAGTAGTAACCAGGTGTAATTTGTGTCAAAAAAAGTAACTAGGTGTAATTAACCTTTGAGGAAATTGCACTTCTAAATAATCCATTACTAAATTAAATGATTATATGTCTTTCACTTTTGGTTGTCTCGACAATTTCAGCAATATGAGGACACGACGTCGGCTCTCGTGTTCAAACCCGAGTGTGAGCAGTGATAGTGTGTGCGCGTGATATTTATTTGTCAGACAAAAAAAACTTAATAATTATATAGGGGATGCAAATAATATTTGTCTTATCCTCAACTAGGTGAACCGGTGATTAATAGATTGGCTGTTATTGGGCTTTCTTCTTCTATGATGGAGGGTTTAGTGGGCCAGCATGACACAACAAATAAGGGCTAACACTTTTCTCACAATCCTTTGCTACTCGCCCCACACCCCCTAACTCCAAATATTCCAAAACTACCCTTAATGAGAGGACATGTTTACGTGCGATTCGGTTGAGGCCAACCGAATATATTCGGCTAGGCCCAACCGAACGTATATTTTTTTTGAGACACACCCCTTTTTCTTTTACACTATTCGGTTGACCTCAACCGAAGATATTCGGCTAAGGCCAACCGAATATGTTTGGCTAAGGACAACTGAACGTTATAAAAATAACAAGAGGGTGTTGTTCCGCTTTGTTCGTTCGGGGAAGGGGAACCGAACACACCTGATACTGCACAGACAAACTGAAAACCAGAAATTTTTCTGTCTATGTTTCAAATTTCAAATGGAGACTAATATTACTAACTCAAATTGGTATTGATTTAAAAAAGTACATAACATATAGAAGTCAAATTTCGAAGTCAAAATGGAAAACAACAATTAATCAACTAATTATTATATTTACTTAAATCTACATAAGCCGGTGTTTGGGTGTCAAAGACCAAGGTCTTCCACTTTTGCATACGACCCGTAAACAGCGTGTCCCAACCCTTTGCGACAGGTCTCCTATTAACATTCTAAAGCGCATCGGGCGGGGGCATTGGACTTTCATTCTTCAAAAAAACCTTACAAAGACAAAAACAACATAATATAAACTAATGTTTGACAAATTAAAATGGTGAAATATGAATAAAAGTCGATATACCTGTACAAAGTGTTTATCCGTGAAGCATATGTTGAACTGACGGGCAGTTTTGAATGGGGCAATATGAAATGGGAAAATGGTGAAAGACCCGTTAACAGACCAACAAGTCAGTACGACCTGGTATTTGTTAACGATTAGATACCCTATATCTGATACAGTCATCCAATTCTCTTCACCCTTGTTTGTCTGCATCAACAACTTCATCAGAAATGTGACTTTTCCCATACCACCATATACGCAAAGGTAGAAGTCAATGTATTTCTTGATCTCCTCCAAAAGATCATTTCTCACAGAAAGCCAAGCATCCTCACTCCGTCCAAGTAATGCTGCAATACACCGGAATCCACAGTTCCCATCACCCTTAACATTAACAATATTGTCAACATAAGGATGAATGATCGATGGCACCCTTTATGAATTCATAATAACCTTCCGTATGAGTAATAATAGGAGCTGGTGTAAGAGTCAGATTTGGTGTAAGAGTAACAGATGATGTAGGAGTTGGGTCTTTAGTAACAGGAGGAGGAGGAGCTGGTGTGGGTGTTTGCCTCTAAGGTATAGGTGGAGTAGGTGTAGTAGTTGAGCTGTCAACTTGAGTTCGCTTTTTGCTTAGTGATGGAGTAGGTGCCGGACACTCTGATTTTGGTATAGGTGGAGTGGCAATGGTACTCTTACTATGGGTAGGAGTAGGACGTTTTCGAGACTGAGCAAAAGATGAGGTATCTTCTTGGGAGTCTAATTTGTCATCCACGTGTTCCCAATATGACTTTGCTCGCTTTGTAGAGAATGCATGACTCGTTTTCTTGGCTTTTTTAGGTGTTCCCTTTGTGATGATCTTTTCCAGAAGAGGACACATGGAAGTAGTGTCTGGGAAGGCCAACTCAAGTGCTTTTGCCTTTAACATAATTTTACCCGCATGATCAGAGGCATCAAACCTTCGCTATATAGCTTCAAATTCCATAGTTAGATTCAACTCATCATTTGGCAAATCATCTTCACAAGGCACTTTGAAATTTAATCTTAGCCAATGTTTATGAATCAGACGCAACGGTATTGGGGAGCCGTCCATCATACATCTACAAAATAAGTATATTTTTTTAGTGACAATTCAATTTACAAATTGAATAAAAGATATGAGAACAATTGGAATATATACCTATTGAGTTCACATGCATATGGTAGTCCGTGTGTGGTTCTAATCAAACAGCCACATAATGATGCATCAATACCAATGGCTCCACTCCGCTGCAACTCATTTGCAATATGATCTATAGCGTTGGAAGAAACTACACCCCTAATTTCTTCAAAGATCTTCTTCAAGTGAGAAATTTTTGGCCTACTTAGACTATGCTGAAAACTCATTTTGAGATCATTAAACTGAATCTTAAGCATGGTAAAAATTGAATCCCAAGACTTACACAAATCTCCCCTGTTGTCATGCAATATTTTCTTCAATCGAGAGTGTGTAGCCTCAACTCTGTTAGTGGTAGTGTTGCCAAGGTGCATATACCGATTGATCCACGCATCAATAAAAACCTCTTTGTATGGGACTAACCATTGCTTGTTGACATAATCAATGAAGCTGGGATATGGTGCTAACATCTGATACAAAAGTGCCAATTCCATGTCATACTCATCAATAGATTTTGTATGGACAACTCTAAGAAATGCTTTCATCACATCCTCAACTATAGGTGTGTCTTTAATGATCAACCTAGCTCTGGCCCTCACATTCTTTTTAATGTGAAATTGACACAACAAATTTATAGATGATGGAAAGACAGCTGACAGAGCATTCATCAGACCGTCCTCGTTATCAGTAAGTATAACCTGTGGCAATTCATCCCGTCTCCTAAATAAACCCTTTAATTTCTCACAAACCCATGCATAGTTATCCAACCTATCAAAATTCACATAAGCAAATGCAACCGAAAAAGTCTTCTCGGTTGAGGTTACACCAACGATCTAAACCAACGAATACCTATACCGGTTGGTCTTATACGTGGAATCAATCAACAATACAATCGGGAATGTGTTGACAAGCTCAATAGAATCTGGATGTGCCCAAAAGATGTCTTTGACAACATTAGTGCCCTCTGCAACTCGAGACCAATAAACATATTGATCACGCTCTAGCAACTTCATCAAATGTTGGAGCACAGTCTTACCCTCACGCATACTCGGTCGTTGCCTTGAACGACAGTTGTATATTTGCTTTACAGTGGTACAATTATCTTTAGGCTTCATGGTCTTGATTTCATTAATTATGAGATTAGGTGCAATATGATTCTTAGTCATTCTATCCACCACTTCCTTCTCTTCCTCAGTTAATCTACCACAGTACGGATGACCTTCATCATAAGATATGACTGCATGGTTATGTGCTCCACACATAACCCTCAATATCCATCCTCCAAGCTTCTTGATAAATTTTCCTTTCATTCTAAACTGACAACAACATTTCCTAGTGTTTGTTCCCTCAACTACACTAGTCATATAATTTCCACCTTTTTCACAAATCAACATGCAAAATTCTTTACCTAATATCTTTCCGGTGTCGGATCTAGATATCACAATCACCATCCCAAGAGACCTGCCGACACTACGTACCCATGTCAACAACACTTCACGGTTTGCAAACAACTGAAAATGGAAAACGCAAATGTCAATGTCTTCCTTAGGCAAATTAAACATATTGAAAAGAATGAATGTTCCGTACCTTATCCGTTGTGAACAAACTCGTAAAGTCTATTACCATCAACGCATCATTTGCTGCCATTTATTCGTCTGCCCTAAACCGAACACATTCGGCTCACCTTGACCGAATGTGTTTGGTTCCCCTTGACCGAGTGACCAATTTAAAAACACCCCCCAAATGTGTTTTTTGTACGTTCGGTTGGGCCTAACCGAAACCTTTCGGTTGAGGTCAACCGAACTGAGCGCGATTACAGAAAAAAACAAGCCAAAAATAGTAACTAAATGAGATTAAAACGAAAAATGTGAGGTAGGGATAATACTTTATGATGTTTGTCAATGTTGAGAAGATGATTAGAAGGGTAATGATGTAGAAATTGTGGATAGGGAGAGGAGTGGAAGAGATGGGAGATTTGGGTTTAGGGTGGGGTGTGTAGGAGATGGAGGAGAAGAAGAGGGATGGAGGATATGGTTGGAATTTTTTTGAGTGTTAAGGTTAATTGGGTCATTTCGCAGGGTTAGGGGGTGTGGAGTGAGTAGGGAGGGGTGTGGGAAAAGTAATGGCCCCAATAAGCTGCAAGTATGGGCCAGCCCAGTTTAGTATCGGCCTAAGGGCGTACATATATTTTTGTTCAATATGCGGGATTTTGCATCAGCAGATATTACACAGAACACTTTTGCATCCACTTTTAGTCTTTTACCGTCTGTCTCCTCGCCTGCCTGCTTCAAATTATCCTGAATGTCACTTTTTATTCCATACACTCCCAATTTGTATTTACCTATTGAAAGAATATCCAATCATCTTTTTTGACAGTGAATATTACTATTTAGAATCATAGGATCATACATGCATAGATCAAAGTCATAGGAGGGGTATTGAGCATAAGAGTACTCATGTGGTAAAAGAGGTAAAAACTCTTCATAAGGAATCATATTGAAAAAAAATTCTAAATGTGAGTACAACACTACAACATTTTGACCCTACGGCAACGCCTGAAAACCGTTGCGTAAAGCCAAAAAACCGTTGTCTTTGCTTTCGGCAACGGTTTTGAAACCGTTGTTTTCGCGAGCGTTGCCTAAAATATAGGCAACGGTTTTTTGCAACCAATGGCAACGCAAACCTAAAACCGTTGCCAATAGTAACTTAAACGCAACGGTTTTGATCTTCAAGAAATGACAACGGGCTGAAACCGTTGCCACATATGGCAACACTAAAAACCCGTTGCCATTTATGGCAACACTGAAAAACCGTTGCCACATATGGCAACACTGTTAAAACCGTTGCCTAATAATTTAAAAGAATTACTCAAAAACCATCCTCGTATATGAGTAAAACCATTGCTATTATTGACAACAACAAAAAAACGTTGCCAAAAAAATGCTTTTTAATTTATCACCAAAAAATTGTAGGAACAGTTACATAAAAATATTTAGATAAGAACTCTGCACACAGTGCTTTCACCTTGTACAAGCTGAACCCCTTTTTATGAACTAACAAGTACATTAATCTAACAATGCTACATAGCTCCTTTGAAGTTATTATATAAAACAAAGTTGCTTGATCCATCATGTCTTGTTGGTTAATCTTCATGGTCCCAAATATCTGCTGCACTCTTGAATGGCCCTTCATCCTTGTTCACAAAGAGATCTTCACCATCCAGAACTCTCTTCTGCATATATCGATAACCAAGGAAAGTTACATAAAGTAATTATCCATTATTATTCTGAAATACACAAATAAATTATTAATGTTATTTTCCCTATGCTTTTACCTGGTCTGGTATATTGCTAAGTGCTTTGAAGTCTTGTTCTGGAACTTGCCAGTTAAAAACAACCACATTCTCTTTGATTCTGTTTGGGTTAGTTGATTTAGGAATGACACTTGTCCCTCTCTGAATGGCCCACTTCACTAGCACCTGCCCTGGACTCTTGTTCAGCTTCTTTGCTATCCTATCAACCGTTTGATCATGAATCAGATCTCTCCCACCATCTGATGAGCCTAGTGGTGAGTAAGCCTGCATATAAATATCAGTTTTGGTATTTCAATCATGACCCTCTATCACAAAACCATCATGACAATGAAGAAAATAAAAAATAGCAGTTTGTTATTTACAGTGACATGGATGCCATTCTTCTTGCATGCTTCAAGCATCTTATCATTTCTCCAACTTGGATGCATCTCCATCTGAAACAAAACATCAAATACGCAAATTCATTAGGAGAAACAAAACATCAAATACGCAAATTCACTCAGTTATGTAACTGCACAGTTCTTATCTAAATATCTCAGACTTTGTAAGAGCATAACAAAATGCAGTCATGTTTTCCATATCAGATGTGGTGGTGACAGACAAGAATGAAAGTATATATTATTGTGGCCTTCTTTACAGCAGACTAGTCAAACCAAAAGTGAACTAACATTGATAAGAGTGGCAGAGTCAAAAAGAAATTGAAGCAAACAACTAACATTGATTGTGGCCTTCTTTGCTCTGTCTACATTTAGTAACCTTCGGTGTTAAATCAGAATACAATCAATTTAATAATAACAACATAGTAAGAAACATCAACACAATGTTATTTATTTATTTTAGACCTGCAAAACCACTGTACATTGTTCGACAACAACAGCCGCATGGACACTAGTACATATGCTTGTAATTAACATTATGCATCACAGAGGGGAAAAACAAGCAGAGAAGTTGATTTCAAACAAGCAGAGAAGTTGATTTCAAATTGCCTGGCTTGTAATTAAGCTCACATAACTATTACTCTTTGCCATAAACAGTATATATTGTGTATTACTGATCATAAAGACACACTCAAATCATAAAATTACAAAGTGAGTGACTGCTCATGGAACACAGAAATAAAAGATGAGTAGTAAATAGATCATTAGGTAAGAAAACCTTGAATCATTCATTAGTGTTGTGGAGATGGAGCAATTGCAGGTGCCGGTGAGGGAGCAATGGTTTGATGATGTGCAAATCCAAATTTGTTGATGAGCTCATTTGCAATGAGCTCATTAGCAGTATCTGAAGGGTGGTACTCATCCCAAAACACATATTTGCTTCTATCTTTGCACAGTGTTGATGCATGTACACATGTAACGAGCTTCCTTAAAAAACTTGTCTGCAGCTCTTTTTCCTATTTTTACTTTAATTAGTTCCTGTGTCCCCTTAAACAGCTCAATCTGTTTATCCAGAGATAACTTTTGGATCTGCAAGAGACATATATAGTAAGTAATAATATATATCAGTGTCATGCATGCTAACTATCCTTGCTTAAAAGCCATAAGGCATCACAACTTACAAAATAGGCACCAGTTTCATTCAAGATACCACCACCAGAAGCATAGTTTAACCCATTTTCTAGTACTGCAGGGGGCCTTGGGAGGCCTAATTTGTCACCTGAAAATTTAATTGTTCAACATCATTATATCTTTGCATACTCTAATTCAAACTTATTCATACAATTAAGTGAAAAGATGATGATTACCTATGATATCAGCAACTGTGCGACCATTAGAGAACCTTCCATTAGGTAAGGCATTACCCATGTCTATACCATACCAAGGGAGGTTCGCCTGAGCAAGGCTTCTAGAAAGATACCTGTTATTTCCAACATCCGAAACTTGCATAATTGTCTCAACTCTTAAATGGCTTCCAGCCATATGAAGCATAGACTACCATTTCTCTTTTCCTTTCAATAGATGATTTATATACTTTATTAATCACAGGCAACAGCTAGAAGTAAACTAAACAAGTATACAAAAAGTCCCAAAACTGGACTTTATATATTGTTTTATAAGCTATATGGAAAAAAAATACGAAACAATCAAAAATCAAATGAAACAAGTTATAATTCTAGTGAGGAACAACACAAACTGGACAATTGGAAGTTGAGAATGAGATAAAGGAACTTACCAATAGGGTTAACATTGCCTCAATAGCTTTCAAGATGGAGATGCACATGCAAGAGGATCTCCACACACCTGCAACTCCAATAATCAAATAACAATAACCGATTAGAAACAAGTAAAACAAAGTAACAATTATGTGTAATCCCAAATTCAATAGTAAAATGTCATAATATTTCTTTCATAAGCTTTTTTTGTTTCTTTGTGCAAGCCAACAAATAGACCAAAGACACCAATACATAATCATCTTATGAAATGAACCTTTTCATTATTTTCAGCACTAAAATTAACAGTCAGTTATAGCAGAATTCTCATCAGCAAAATCACCCTTTTTCAATAACTTGATCTTTCTTCTGTAGGCAATTTGAACTTCTTCAGCTAAGTTAGCCAAATTAAGCATGTGGGAAAATGATTTAGCTATGACAATAGAATCCCCAGCATCAAGACCAGTTAGCATATTCCCAAGCTCCTCCAATTTCTCAGGTTTAATTGATCCCTACTTATATATATATATATATATATATATATATATATATATATATTACTCAAAATAGTTGAGTCATCTCTAAACTACATTGAAAGTAAAATATCTTGTGCTTTGTGATTGGTTGTTAGTGTAAGAAACATTTATGGCGACCGTGCATAACAATTAAACTCATACGATAAAAAATAGAAAGCAAGAGTAACATCTGGACTAAGAGCAACTAAACTAACTCAAGAAACACCAAAAAAGTAACCTAACTATAGGATAAACAATTTAATGAATACTTCTTTCCAGTAAAAGCTTGAAATTTTGGCTTTTCCTCCTTCTGAGATGACTCTTGACTTGTGTTTATCAGAGAAGCCTATTTAAGAGACAATATGTCAAATATCAATACATTGCAAGTTGTAGGTAAGTCTCTGTTGCTCCACAAAGATTACAAAAAGATAAAACAACTCACCTTTGGCCGTGTTTGAATCTTTGGTGTATTTGCATTTGACCCGAACACGAGCTTTCCACAAGTTCTCTTGCAACTTCTCTTTTCATTTTTAGTTTGTTGCTCCTTTGGCATTGTAGACGAAGTTTGTTCAACTGATTCTGTTGAAGCTTTGCCATCTAAACGTCTTCCGGTACCATTAAATGGGATGATCCTAGGAGTCTTTGTTGCTGGCTCATCTTCAGCTGAAATGAAAAGAATCAAGAATATAGTCAGAATCTTTGTTGCTGGCTCATCTGCAGTAGAAAAAAATACTTGAGAAAATTCTTAAAGCTTGTTCCAACAGATGAGTAAGAATCGCGACCTTCTGGATGTTCGTGGTCACACAAAGCAGATGGAAACTTCTTCTCAGGTTCTTTGTAATCAAGAGGTGGAGCAAAATCAACTTCACAGTCTGTTTCAATTATACTGACTGCAGTAGAGGGTTTAGTTTCAACCACATTTATGTAATATTTTTTGTTGTTATAAGGAATCATCATAGTATCACCAGTTGTCAAACATGAGTAACTCCTCAATGAAGTTTCTAACCTGCAAATGATCAAAGTGAAGAAAGAAAATATTAACTAACATAATGTTGAGGTTTCTGTAAAATGCAAGTAGATAAGGTGTTAATTTATACATGGCTTTTGGATTGGAGATATCCAAAAAATCCTTGGTGTGAGGCTGCAGCTTCACAAATGTTCCTTTTGCAAGACTTTTGCTTCTTAGAACCACAAGGTCTCCCTCTTGTAGGCACATATTTTCCATCATCTGAAGATTAAAACGAAAAAATAACTAGATAATGTAAATAAAAATGATTAACTATTTAACTAAGTGAAAGAAATATGAATAAAGAAGGAAAGGAAATAATACCCAGTTTGGCATATATGTGACCCCCTCATCAGCAGTGAATTCTAAGACCCCACAGTGAGTAACTTTTTCAGCACTAGGATTTCTCAATTCAAATAACATTGGGTATTCAATGTGCAAAGATGCTGAAATATTTTCACCCTTTTTCAGCACTAAAATTAACACTGTCAGTTATAGCAGAATTCTCATCAGCAAAATCACCCTTTTTCAATGACTTGATCTTTCTTCTGTAGGCAATTTGAACTTCTTCAGCTAAGTTAGCAAAATTAAGCATGTGGGAAAATGATTTAGCTATGACAATAGAATCCCCAGCATCAAGACCAGTTAGCATATTCCCAAGCTCCTCCAATTTCTCAGGTTTATGATTCCCTTCATACTCTGCTGATAGCTCATAACAATCTTGAACCTAACATGCATCAAATTACTAAAACTCTTAGCCACAAGTTCAGAAATGTAGTGAAACCAATAGCTTAACTAAGCATTCAACTGAAATAAACGAGAAAAAAAAACCCTAAAATACGATAATACCTGACGATATGGGGATCGCGAGAGAGCATTCGTAAAATGGAAACTTCGCGGAGCATGGTGGGAGGGACACCTTCGTCGTCCTCGTGGAGGCGAGTCTTCTTGAGCGCAACGATCTCACCATTTAGAGTTCGCGCATGGTGAGTTCAGATTTGTGAGAATCTGATTTCTGATTTTGCGTTTCTGAACGGTGGAGCTGAGAATGGTGGGTGGAGGGTGAGCTCTGATTTGCGTTTCTGAGAATTTAGGATTAGGTTTTTCAATCAATGAAACACATATACATCAAAATAGTCTAGGATTTGAGTCTGATTCTCTTTGTTTTCTCCAACACCTATCCACTTTCAATTTGTATCCATCTCAGAGAAAGGAATGCGTATAGATTAGGGCTCTGCGTATGCGAAGTGATTTGTGAGAGAAATGACTTAGGGCTGCGTATGCGTGGGTTAGAGAAAGGAATGGATTTCCTATTTTTTTTTATTTTTAATAATTTTCTCTATGGCAACGTTTATGAGCCGTTGCCTAAAGCTTAAACAAAAAACCGTTGCCGTAGACCATATGACAACGTTTATGAGCCGTTGCCTAATGATTAAACAAAAAACCGTTGTTATAGACTATATGGCAACAGTTTTGAACCGTTGCCAATAAAAATATTTAAAAAAAAAATGAATCAGCAACGGGGTCAAAAAACCGTTGCCATTGATGTCTAAGGCAACGGTTTTTTTTGTGTTGCAAAATTAGGCGTTGCCGTAGGGTCCAAATGTTGTAGTGCAAGATGCTCTATATATAGAGCACTAGAAAATACTAACTAACTAAGAAATTACTAATTAGTCACTAAGAGAATGTAACACCTCCTAAGTCACTATTATTTTTAATAGCCTCCCTCAAGCTGATTTGGGATCACCATATCAACTTGAAATACAAGAGTTATTTCGAGCACTAAAAAAAAGAAGCAAACAACAAACACAAATAGCAAATTGGCCTAATCCAAATCTGTCATGGTGGAAATTCTTTGGCTCAAAATACCTTTGGAGAGTGATCAGTCCAACACATAGAAGTAACCCAAACAACCCAAACAGCTCCATCCACTGTTGTAATTCTAATTTGTTTCCTCTGAATGCAGTGCTATTTGAATTTGTTTGAATCAATGTCTCAATGATTTCATTCTTGACAACACTAAATTCCATTGAGTTTGCCACATGTGAAACACCATCATAGCCTTTTACAACCTCGTCAATGCTTCCCTTTGCAAGAGGAAAATAATATTTAACACATTGACTAGGTGCCTTTTCAACAGAGCCAATTTCATTGATATTCATTTTAGCTAATGAATGATTGAGGGCGTGAACAACTACTAGGTGCATGTCAAGGTTTATCAACATGCTGATAAAGATGCAATTATCATGCCAAACATTCTTGCAATCAACAATAGAAACCAAATACTCATCTCCAGTTTTATTAACTTCAAACAAGTCTTCACCAATATCAACATCAAACCTTTCAGCAATGTAAAAATCACCAAAAATCATAGCACCTGAACTTATATAATCATTTGTTCCTATAATTCGGTCCGTAGCCAAATGGTTCGCAACCGGAGTCACCGTCGTGTTGCCGTTAGGATTCTCTTCATCGTCCGCCATCGCTATGTATTTTTCTTTGAGATAAGAGTGAAGGTTCAACTCTCTGTGCAGCTCTTGCACGAGCTTCTCCTCAGCAATGTTGGATTCAAGTTCCACAAAAGCAGATGCAGCGCCACCAGATCCTACGTCGTTGTTGCTCTGTTTGACGACAGAAAGCGAACAAGTAATTTCTCCAATCTTGATGGTGAATCCATCAAATTTTAGTTCGATTGGAATTGACGGAACTGCAGAAACCGTATCGAGATTTGATTCTTCACGAAACCTCCCGAACACGATATTGAGATGATCGTTTTCTTGTTGAATCGGTGAAACATCTTCCTCTTCAAGATCGGCGAACAACCATGGTGGAACTTCATCTTCTGCATCACTTAAATCAGAGTTGGAATCAGAAGCGTAATCCTCATCTGTATCGCTCTGATACCATGTTAAGAATCATAGGATCATACATGCAGAGATCAAAGCCATAGAAAATGCATTGAGCATAAAAGTACTCATGTGGTAAAAGAGGTAAAAACTCTTCAGGAATCATATTTGTTCTGTACTGAGCAACTTTTTGGTCGGCTGCTGTTTGTAGGTCTCTTGCTGTCCTGGCAGGAGGTTAGTGAGCGCCCGGGGGTACCTGCAAGCCACTCCGACGCTCAAATCAGTATATAGAATATATGAGTGAAGATACTAGGGATTAGAGATTGAACCTTTCTTAGGGCAAAGTTTGCTTGTATTTATAGGAAATCGTGCCATCTCGTGGATCGTTGGATGGGTAGAGTCGATCTTGACCGTCCAAGCATGTTGGGCTCGCGTGAGGTGGACATGGGCTGGATTGATTTGGCTAATCCATTCCAATTGCTGAATGCACCTTTTGGTTTTGCTGATGGGACCCCTCGGTCCACTCCAGAACAATATTGAAAAAAGATTCTAAATGTGAGTACAAGATGCTCTATATATAGAGCAATAGAAATTACTAATTAGTCCCTAAAAGAATGTAACACGTGACTATTATTTTTAATAATTACCAAATTGCTTTTAGGTATATTGATACACCGGTTAGTCAAAGTTATCAGCAAAGTTAATATATCTAAATACCAAAAAAAAAAAAAGTTAATATATCTAACATTAGTTATTGTTATTTGCCAGGAAAATATTCTCAACTGTATATAACACTATATTTTCTAGTTTGGCTGTAATAACATTATATTGATTTTTAAAAAATATATTAATAATTTCACATTTGTTCCACTCCTACCTCTTCTTGCCGTGAATGCAACAGAACACACAAAGTCGGAAAACACACTCACAAAGTGCATTGAATATATGTGTATAGTTACTTGTGTAGAAAGTAAATTGTCACTCACAACAATAATTTTTTTGCTTGTACAAAGTGTGTGTATAAGTGTATTGTTGTTACTTTTAAAAAAATTATATATTTAAGTGTATATATCTCTTTTCCGATCGTGGCTTCCTTTCCAACAGCAGGTTGTTTACCTTACGGAACTGATAACAAAGTTACCTTGTTAACTTTTATTGTACATATGTATGCAGCTTTTTTCTTTATGCAATGCTTCCATAGTTCGGTACTTCAGCTATCATCTTTTTTCAATATGCAGAACTAATCAGCAACTTATTTATTGTGACCACAGCCTTTTCTTTATGGTTGAAGCATTCGTTAATGTTATTGAGATATGCCTAGTAATTCTATTGCTTGTAATTATAATAGGTGTAGTTAGAAACCTAGTCGAAATGGGCCAGTCGAATGGGCTAGTCGAAATTATGGGCCTGGGCCTGTTTCATTGTATATATATACTGATGTCAGTAGCATGTAATTCTAACCTATCTTTATGAAATTCAGTGCAGCTTTTACCTAATATTATATTGCCCTACTTATTCCTCTTGTCCTTTAGCGCCGCCACTTTCTTTTCTTCTCTCTTTCACGTATTTATCCCCAACAAACTGGTATCAAGAGCTTGTTAGATCCTTACAAAATCTATCAAGATTCATGGCAGCGCGAGACAACTCTGGTGGAGGTATTCCGGGGAACCACCCAATCTTCGACGGAAAGGATTATGAACGTTGGTGTGCGCAGATGAAGGTGCTGTTTCGATATCAAGATGTTCTTGATGTCGTGTATGATGGTGTTCCACCCTTGGCAGCAAACGCCACTGAAGCGGTGAGGAACAACCACCATTCGCTGAGGAAGAAAGATGGAAAAGGGCTGTTTTTGATTCACCAATGCGTTGATTCCAACATCCTGAACCTGATCATCGACTGTGATTCAGCAAAGGCAGCTTGGGACATCCTAAAGAACTCGTATGGAGGAGCAGATAGGCTGAAGAAGATACGTCTACAGTCGCTCAGGAAGCAGTACGAGGGCTTGAAGATGACAGATGGAGAATCGATTGGAGATTTCATTACGAGGTTAGTAGCATTAACTAATCAAATGAAAGGTAATGGTGAAACTGTGACTGAAGTAAATAAAGTCGAAAAGGTGCTCAGATCCTTAACCCTGGAATTCGACTACGTTGTTACTGCTATCGAAGAATCCAAGGACCTAGATACATTGAAGTTAGATGAACTTCAGGGTTCCTTAGAGGCTCATGAATTTAGAATAAGGCAGAGAAGTTCAGAGAAAGAAACTGAACAAGCCTTGCTTTCATACTCCTCTAAGAGAAATTGGAAGACAGGCAACAAGGAGAAGGGTAGAGAAAAGGGATCAAGCAGTAAGAAGAAAGAACAAGGATCTTTCGACAAGAAGAAGGGATACCTGTCGAAAGTTCAGTGTTATAACTGTCAGCAATTTGGGCATTATAGGAACAAGTGTAAAAACAAGAAAGTTCCTAGGGATAAAGATGCAGAAGCCAAGTTTGCTAATGATCATGACTCAGACTCTGACTCAGAGGAGTTAATGCTGATGGCTGTCGAAGATGAGATTCGACTCGATGAAGGAATTGCTGAAAGTAGCGAGCAAAATAGTGGGAACACTTGTATAAGTGGATTCACTTGTGATGCTCAAAATACTTGTGCGATGTGTGTGTGGCAGGGCAGTGGAAACACTGGTAATGCCTCCAACATTGCCAGCAATGATAATGAAGAATTGTCATTCATGACAGCTACTGACCCAGAATTACTGTTGTTGAAGGCTGATACAAATTCGACTGAAGAGAAGTCTGTCGAATGGTATCTCAACACAGGATGCTCAAATCACATGTGTTGTCACAATGAGTGGTTTGTCGAACTAGAGCAGATAAGCAAAAAGATAAGGTTTGCAGATAACAGTAGAGTTACTGCTGAAGGAGTAGGTACCATAAAGTTCCTGTCGAAAGATGGCAAGTGGTGCTACATCCAAGGGGTATTTTATGTACCAGCTATGAAGAGCAATCTGCTAAGCATTGGGTAGATGATCGAGAAGAAATTCACCGTCGAAATGGGTGATAACAGTCTCAGCCTGTTTGATTCGACCAAGAAGTTGATTCTGAAGGTGTTAATGCAGAGTAACAGAACCTTCAAGATCAAATTGCAAGTAGTCGAAGAACATTGCCTCAAGAGTACTATCGAAGAGGAGCACTGGAAGTGGCACAGAAGATTTGGCCACCTCAACTTCAAGAGCTTGAGTCAACTACATGAAAAGAAGATGGTTCATGGGTTGCCTGCAGTAAAAGTACCTGTCGAAGTTTGCGAGAGTTGTTGCAAGTCGAAGCAACCAAGAAACTCGTTTAAATCAGAAGTACCTAGCAGAGCAGAGAAGAAGCTAGAGGTGATATTTGTTACCAAGTGGCTTCAGTCTCAAGAGGGGGGGTGAATTGAGATTTAAAAACTTTTCAGATCTTTTGAAAATGTTTTTCCCCTTTTCAATGACTTAGATCAATTTTCGCGCAGGTTAAGTGGAAGCGAAGGAATTAGAGTATAAAGCAGTAAAGCGGTATAACAGTAAAGCAGGAAAGCAGTAAAGCACGCAGAGATTTATCCTGGTTCGGTCACCTCCTAGTGACCTACGTCCAGTCCTCACACCCTTGTGAGATTTTCCACTAAAACAACAACAAGGCTTACAGGTGCCTTGGAAAACCTTTACAGACTCAGGCACTCTCCTCCTAGGATACCCCACCTATAGAGAGCCCTCAGATCTAATATAACAATAACAAGAGATACCCCACCCCTGTTACAATCAACTGCCCTAGAAAGATGCCCCACTTCCTAGTACATGCAGCTACCCTAGAGAGATACCCCACTCCCTAGAACAAAACACAACAATTAAATAATAAACAATTGTAAATGCAGAAATACCTCTAGTGTAGGCAGATATTACAACTTGAAGAATACAACCCCAACTAACTCTTAGCAACAGATCAGCTCAGACAGACCAGCGGTACGTGACGAGCAAAAGTAAAAGCGTAAAGAGTTTTTCTCAAAAGTTCTCTGATTCGTGAAATGGGTTGAGTGAAAATGAACGTGAAGCATTGCCTATTTATAGGCTATGAGGAATTCATTTTTACGTTGAAAATGATATAGGAATCGATTCTTTGTTAAAATGTATTTGATCTAGGAATCGATTTATTTAGGTAAGGAATCGATTTTATCTTTGTTTGTAAAATATGGGAAATCGATTCTTGAGTGCCATGGAAAGCTAGGAATCGATTCTATACTTAGTGTAAATATGTAGGAATCGATTTTCAGCTTGCCTGAGACAAGTGGGAATCGATTCTCAGTTATGTGCAAAAGGTTGGGAATCGATTCTTCCCTTAAAAAAATATTTGGCTCAGAAATCGATTTGTGTATTATAAAACATG
The DNA here is from genome assembly GCA_039519185.1 of Astragalus membranaceus. Taxonomy (NCBI): domain Eukaryota; kingdom Viridiplantae; phylum Streptophyta; class Magnoliopsida; order Fabales; family Fabaceae; genus Astragalus; species Astragalus membranaceus. The sequence goes on from CM076846.1 coordinate 19,268,060, forward strand.
GCCTGACAATCGATTTCTATCTTTTCTAATTTGCCTGAAAATCGATTTTGCTATTTGTTTATGCATGAAGAAAATCGATTTTGTTATTTAAAAGGTGATAGAAATGTTTACGTAAATATGCATGCAACTTTAAAAAACTTTGTGAGTGTGTGAGACTTTGATATACGAGCTGACCTTTGAAAGAGCTTACACTTTTTCCTAAGACACACCCAAACCCTAATGACTGCCCTTATATTTAAGGACTACCCTTAAACTTGAATCTTCAGTTCTTGGCTTGCTTGTCTTGGATTGTGACTTTGACGTTTAGTCACTATTATTGACTTTGACCGTCAATCTTACCTTTGTCTTTTTCATCATCAAAACACATCCTGCAATAATAGATTACCTGCAACACAAGGTATCCACATTCTCCCCCTTTTTGATGATGACAAAACATTAACTCATCTCAAGGTGGGAGGTTAGTTTTAAACAGATAATGATACTCCCCCTATCATGATGCTCCCCCTGTTTTATTGACTGTATGCAAGTAAATGCAAATGCATGCTGAATATTAAAACTTTATTCTAAATATTAAAAACTCTATTCTTCTCCCCCTTTTTGTCATGATCAAAGAGGGCAACATGTAATAAAAAATGCGAATCTAACAGCATGAAGAGGAATCAATGATTCCAAGTTCTCTTCGTATGAAGAAAAAGTTTTCTTTTTGTAAAGGTTTTGTAAAAATATCAGCTAGCTGTTTTGCCGATTCCACAAATTCGATTACACAATCCCCTTTTTGGACATGATCTCTAAGAAAATGATGTCTTATCTCTATATGCTTGGTCCTAGAGTGTTGGACGGGGTTCTTTGTAAGGTTGATAGCGCTGGTATTGTCGCATTTTATAGGAATATGATCTAGATCTATACCATAGTCAAGAAGTTGTTGCTTCATCCAGAGGATTTGTGCACAACAACTCCCTGCTGCAACATATTCTACTTCAGCAGTTGACAGTGCGACACTGACTTGTTTCTTACTGTGCCATGAGACTAATGCACTACCTAGTATGTGACATGTTCCACTAGTGCTTTTTCTATCCAACTTACATCCTGCAAAGTCAGAATCTGAATAACCAATAAGACTACATGTGGCACCTTTTGGGTACCATAGACCAACATTTTGAGTGCCTACCAGATATCTCATTATTCTTTTGACAGCTACTAAATGTGATTCTTTTGGATTTGCTTGATACCTAGCACACATGCAGACACTAAACATGATGTCCGGTCTACTAGCAGTTAAGTAGAGAAGAGAGCCAATCATACCTCGGTATTTGCTTAGTTCTACCGGTTTACCTTCTTCATCTTTGTCTAAGTAGCATGAGGTGCTCATTGGTGTGGACATTTCTTTTGCTTTGTCCATTTCGAACCTTTTGAGTAGTTCTTTGCAGTACTTTGATTGAGATATGAAAATGCCGTTGTTTGTTTGTTTTATTTGAAGCCCAAGGAAGAAGTTGAGTTCTCCCATCATTGACATTTCAAATTCATTCTGCATAATACTTGAAAATTCTTTGCAAAGCAATTCATTAGTAGCACCGAAAATAATATCATCCACATAAATTTGCACGAGTAAGATGTCATCTTTTGACCTTTTTATAAAAAGTGTAGTGTCAACTTTTCCTCTTTGAAAATCATGATTGAGTAGAAATTTGCTCAATCTTTCGTACCAAGCTCTGGGAGCTTGCTTCAGACCATATAGAGCCTTTTTGAGTTTAAAAACATGGTCTGGTTTTTCGAAATTTTCAAAACCAGGAGGTTGTTCAACATATACTTCTTCTTGGATAAAACCATTTAAGAAAGCGCTCTTAACATCCATTTGATACAATTTAAAATCCATGATTGATGCAAAAACAAGTAACATGCGAATAGCTTCTAATCTAGCTACAGGAGCATACGTTTCATCATAGTCTATTCCTTCTTCTTGATTATAACCTTTAGCAACTAGTCTAGCTTTGTTTCTAATTATTATACCTGATTCGTCTAGCTTGTTTTTAAACACCCATTTTGTGCCTATTATCTGGTGTTTATCAGGTCTAGGAACTAGATCCCACACTTCGTTTCTTTCAAACTGATTTAGCTCTTCTTGCATAGCAATAGTCCAATGTTCATCAACTACGGCTTCATCTATATTTCTAGGTTCAATTTGAGATACGAAAGCCATATGATTACATGCATTTCGAAGAGAGTTACGAGTAGTTACCCCTTTTGTTACATCACCTATGACATTTTCAAGCGAGTGATCCCTTGGGATTCTCCATTCCTTGGGAAGTTCACTGCTTGATCCTTCTTCTGACTTCTCTTGAGGGGTGGTTTTTGTTTCTTCTTCTTTCTTCTTCTCACCTGTCTCTAACTCTTCAGGTTCATCTGCAATATCAATAACCTTTCCCAGCCTTTTGGGGTTAGTTTCATCAAATGTAACATGTACAGATTCCTCAATTACCTTATTTCTTTTATTAAAAATTCTAAAGGCCTTGCTAGATAAAGAGTAACCAAGAAAATTTCCTTCATCAGCTTTAGCATCGAATTTACCTAGGTTGTCTTTTCCATTATTCAATACAAAGCATTTGCAACCAAAGGTGTGAAGGTGTGAAATATTTGGTTTTCTCCCCTTGTAAAGTTTATAGGGGGTTTTCTTTAAAATAGGCCTAATTAGAACTCTATTCATAACATAACAAGCAGTACTTACAGCATCCGCCCAAAAATATTTTGGGATGTCATGATCATTTAACATTGTTCTGGCAAGTTCCTCCAATGATCGATTTTTCCTTTCAACAACTCCATTTTGTTGAGGAGTTCTAGGTGCTGAGAAGTTGTGATTTATACCAAGTTCTTCACATAGGAATTCAAATTTTTCATTTTCAAATTCTCCACCGTGATCAGATCGAATTGAGACAATCTTCAGTTCTTTCTCATTTTGAATGCTACGAGCAAGCTTTTTGAATGCTCCAAAAGCTTCGCTCTTGTTTGCCAGAAAGAGAGTCCAGGTATACCTTGAATAATCATCTACTATAACTAGAGCATAGTAATTTCCACCATAACTTTTTGTCCTTGAGGGACCAAATAGATCCATGTGTAACAGCTGCAAAGGTTTGTTAGTAGACACAATATTCTTTGATTTAAATGACACTTTTACCTGTTTACCCTTTTGGCATGCATCACACAATTTATCTTTTTCAAACTTGATATTAGGCAAACCACTAACTAGATCTTTAGACACTAGCTTGTTAAGATGATCCATATGAATATGAGCTGTCCTACGGTGCCATAACCAAGAGTTTTCTTCCTTACTAATGAGGCAACATGCATTATGTGATGAAACACTATCTAAACTCATCATGTATATGTTTTCTACTCTATTTCCTATCATTCTAACTTGTTTACTTTGTTTATCCTCAATGATGCATGAACCTGAGTCAAATATTACTCTATTTCCTTTATCACAAAGTTGGCTAATGCTTAAAAGATTATGTTTGAGTCCTTCAACATAGAGCACATTATCAATAGCAGTAGATAAGTCTTTACCAACTTTACCTTCACCAAGGATTCTTCCTCTGTTATTGTCACCATAAGTCACATGACCGCTTGATCTGGGGGTAAGAGTTAGGAACTTTGTAATATCTCCAGTCATGTGCTTTGAGCATCCGCTGTCAAGGTACCAATCTGACCCCCGTACCTTGAAGCATACCTGCATTGGTTCAAAACAAGGTTTTAGGTACCCAAATCTCTTTGGGTCCTTGTGGGTTAGTGCTTGGTATGGTCCTTTTGGGAACCCATACTTTTTTCATAGTTTGCTTACCTCTTGCCCTGCAAACAGAAGCTGTATGTCCAGGTTTATCACAATAGTAACATTTAATATAAGGTTTAGTGGAAAACTTAGGTCTATGATGCATATTGCTTTTCACAAAATTATTTCTCTGAATCGTAAGATGCAATTTGGGCATTTTGTCTATTGTACATTCAAGCTCATTGATTTTCTTTTCATGTTCTGTACATTTATCACATGCATAATTTTCATTAACATACACAAGTTTATCATTTTCTTTCCTAAGTTCTAATTTTTCTTTAGTTAAAATATTTACTTCATCTTGAAGATTAGCAATGGTTTTCTTTGATTTATCTAATGCCTTAGCTAATTTCATAGAATCATCATGCAACTCAGTGAAAGCTTCATATAAATCATCATATGCATTTTGTAAAGAGTCAGGGTTAGAAATTACCTCGTTTTCATTCTCGCTTTCATGATCAGCCATTAATGCAACTTGAGCTTCTTCATCCTCTGATTCATCTGATGAATCCATGCAGTTGTCTTCCCATACGATGTAGGCTTTTCTTCCTTTGTTATTTTTGAATGCCTTCTTTTCAGATTTGGAGTCCTTTTTCTGTAGATTAGGACATTCCATTTTCATGTGCCCGGGTTTCCCGCATTCACAACAAGTAGGAGGACCGGATGTACTTTCTTTGCTAGAGAACCTTTTTGATTTGAAGTTCTTCTTTGGATAGTTGTTGCCTTTCATGAACCTTTTGAACTTTCGAACCATAAGAGCCATATTCTCTTCATTTTCATCAATTTCATCATCTGAGTTGTCACTATCATCAAATTGACTAGAACAAGATGCTTTTAGAGCCAAGCTTTTCTTTTTCTTATCTGTATTTTCGTACTCAGCTAGACGAGTGAGTTCTAGTTCGTGCTCTTGAAGTTTACCAAACAGAGTAGCCAGAGTCATAGTAGCTAAATTTCTTGATTCAGCTATAGCAGTAACCTTAGGTTGCCATTCTCTATTCAGACATCTCAGAACTTTGTTGATTAGATCCTCTGCAGGAAATGACTTACCTAACAAGCTTAACTGATTCACAATGTGAGTGAACCTTTTCTGCATTTCTGGTATTGTTTCACCTGTATTCATTCTAAATAATTCGTACTCTCTGATAAGAGTATTTGTCCTTGCCCTTTTCACTTCATTTGTACCCTCATGAGTAACTTGGAGATTATCCCACATTTCTTGGGCAGATTTACAGTTTGAAACTCGAAAAAATTCATCAGGACTTAAAGCAGAAGTAATAATATTTTTGGCACGTAAATTATGTTGCACTTTTCTTTTCTCATCATCAGACCATTCATTTCTACTCTTAATAGTAAGAATACCATCTACTAAGTGTGTGGGGACATAGGGTCCTTTTTCCACAGCATCCCAAACATCTAAGTCTACCCCTTCAATAAAGATTCTCATTCTTTCTTTCCAATATGCGTAATCTTTCCCGTTGAATCCCGGAGGACGGGTAAGAGAAGCACCCTCTTGCGTAGACCAACCTGAAGCCATTTCTCTTGAAGCTGCTAGGCCCTTTATACAAGAGTCTAGCTCTGATACCACTTGTTACCAAGTGGCTTCAGTCTCAAGAGGGGGGGTGAATTGAGATTTAAAAACTTTTCAGATCTTTTGAAAATGTTTTTCCCCTTTTCAATGACTTAGATCAATTTTCGCGCAGGTTAAGTGGAAGCGAAGGAATTAGAGTATAAAGCAGTAAAGCGGTATAACAGTAAAGCAGGAAAGCAGTAAAGCACGCAGAGATTTATCCTGGTTCGGTCACCTCCTAGTGACCTACGTCCAGTCCTCACACCCTTGTGAGATTTTCCACTAAAACAACAACAAGGCTTACAGGTGCCTTGGAAAACCTTTACAGACTCAGGCACTCTCCTCCTAGGATACCCCACCTATAGAGAGCCCTCAGATCTAATATAACAATAACAAGAGATACCCCACCCCTGTTACAATCAACTGCCCTAGAAAGATGCCCCACTTCCTAGTACATGCAGCTACCCTAGAGAGATACCCCACTCCCTAGAACAAAACACAACAATTAAATAATAAACAATTGTAAATGCAGAAATACCTCTAGTGTAGGCAGATATTACAACTTGAAGAATACAACCCCAACTAACTCTTAGCAACAGATCAGCTCAGACAGACCAGCGGTACGTGACGAGCAAAAGTAAAAGCGTAAAGAGTTTTTCTCAAAAGTTCTCTGATTCGTGAAATGGGTTGAGTGAAAATGAACGTGAAGCATTGCCTATTTATAGGCTATGAGGAATTCATTTTTACGTTGAAAATGATATAGGAATCGATTCTTTGTTAAAATGTATTTGATCTAGGAATCGATTTATTTAGGTAAGGAATCGATTTTATCTTTGTTTGTAAAATATGGGAAATCGATTCTTGAGTGCCATGGAAAGCTAGGAATCGATTCTATACTTAGTGTAAATATGTAGGAATCGATTTTCAGCTTGCCTGAGACAAGTGGGAATCGATTCTCAGTTATGTGCAAAAGGTTGGGAATCGATTCTTCCCTTAAAAAAATATTTGGCTCAGAAATCGATTTGTGTATTATAAAACATGGCCTGACAATCGATTTCTATCTTTTCTAATTTGCCTGAAAATCGATTTTGCTATTTGTTTATGCATGAAGAAAATCGATTTTGTTATTTAAAAGGTGATAGAAATGTTTACGTAAATATGCATGCAACTTTAAAAAACTTTGTGAGTGTGTGAGACTTTGATATACGAGCTGACCTTTGAAAGAGCTTACACTTTTTCCTAAGACACACCCAAACCCTAATGACTGCCCTTATATTTAAGGACTACCCTTAAACTTGAATCTTCAGTTCTTGGCTTGCTTGTCTTGGATTGTGACTTTGACGTTTAGTCACTATTATTGACTTTGACCGTCAATCTTACCTTTGTCTTTTTCATCATCAAAACACATCCTGCAATAATAGATTACCTGCAACACAAGGTATCCACAAAACACAAGGTGGTCCTTTCGAAGTATGTTCCTTAGGAGGGAATAAGTACTTTGTCACCTTCATTGACGAATACACTAGAATGTCTTGGGTGTATTTGATCAAAAGGAAGAGTGAAGTACTAGAAATATTCAAGAAGTTTAAGGTAATGATTGAAAAGCAGAGTGAGTGTGAAATCAAAACCCTTAGAAGCGATGGAGGTGGTGAGTACAATTCTCATGGATTTGTCGAATTCTGTGAGAAAGAAGGAATTGTGCATGAAGTCACTGCACCTTACACGCCTCAGCATAATGGTACTGCTGAGAGGAAAAACAGGACCATCCTCAACATGGTAAGAAGTATGTTGAAGGAGAAGAAGCTACCTCATAGTTTATGGGGAGAACTTGTAGCCACAGCAGTGTACATTCTGAACAAATGTCCCACAAAGAGATTGACTGGAAAGACACCTGAAGAAGCTTGGCTAGGAAGAAAGCCAAGTGTCAAGCATCTCAGAATAATTGGCTCAGTATGCTATAGACATGTCCCTGAGCAACTAAGAAGCAAGCTGGATGATAGAGCACAACAGATGATCCTTGTTGGCTATCATTCGACAGGAGCATACAAACTGTATGATCCTGTGCAGAAGAAAATAGTGAAAAGCAGAGATGTAGTAGTAGATGAGTCGAAACATTGGAACTGGGAAGAAGGCTGTGAGAAAACTACAATGATGGACTTCGACGAAGTCTCTGATCGAGATAATCAGAATGAAGAGGTCGAAACTGAAGAGCCAGAAGAACCCATTGCTGTCGAACCTTTAAGAAGGTCGCAAAGGGAAAGGCAGATATCAGTAAGACTAGAAGGATTCGACACTTACCCAGATTCTGCTATTACAGCAGAGGGAGACCTGACACACTTTGCACTAATGGCAGAAGCAGAACCAGTGAGTCTGGAGCAAGCCCTTAGTCACAAGCAGTGGAAGGAAGCAATGGTTGACGAGTTGAAATCAATCGAGAAGAATGATACTTGGAAGCTAGTCGAACTTCCAAAAGAAAAGAAAGCCATAGGGGTGAAGTGGGTCTTCAAGACCAAAGTCAAGCCCAATGGAGAAGTGGCCAAGTACAAGGCCAGGCTAGTAGCCAAAGGGTTCTTGCAGAAACCTGGTTTGGATTTCAATGAGGTCTTTGCCCCAGTAGCCAGAATCGAAACCATAAGATTGGTAGTAGCATTGGCAAGTCATAGAGGCTGGCCCCTACATCAACTAGATGTAAAGTCAGCATTTCTGAATGGACCTCTGGAGGAGGAAGTCTATGTTTGTCAACCACCTGTTTTTGAGTCGAAGGGTAAAGAAGACAAAGTCTATAAACTGGAGAAGGCCCTGTATGGGCTCAAGCAAGCTCCAAGAGCGTGGAACAAGAGAATTGATGGTTTTCTCTTGGCTCAGAAGTTTATTAGATGCACTAATGAACATGGAGTGTATGTGAAGAAGAATGGAACTTCGACTCAGTTGTTGTTGTGCCTGTACGTAGATGATCTACTTGTAACTGGCAGCAATGAAGTCGAAGTCGAAGCCTTCAAGAAAGTGATGATGTCAGAATTTGAAATGAGTGATCTGGGACATCTATCATATTTCTTGGGAATGGAGTTTACCAAGACAAGTAAGGGTATACTCCTGCACCAGTCGAAGTATGCAGCTGATATACTGAAAAGATTCGACATGAGCAACTGCAAGGAAGTTTCGACACCATCAGACACTAGCAGCAAGCTGTCGAAGGACGACGAAGGGATTGAAGTAGATGCCACCTTGTTCAAACAGATTGTGGGCTCCCTGAGGTACTTGTGCAACACTCGACCTGACATTATGTTTAGTGTCGGAATGATCAGCAGATTCATGGAGAAGCCGAAAAGCTCTCATATGGTAGCAGCAAAAAGAGTACTAAGGTATGTAAAGGGAACACAAAGTTATGGTATTCTGTTCCCTAGCAAGAGTGTGTCGAAGAATGGTAATGAAGTGTTTGGCTACACTGACTCCGACTGGAGTGGAGACAGGAGTGATCGAAAAAGCACAAGTGGGTATGTCTTTATGTATGGATCGACACCCATCTCTTGGTGCTCGAAGAAGCAAAGTATTGTTGCGTTGTCCTCCTGTGAAGCAGAGTATGTAGCTGCTTCCTTTGCAGCATGTCAAGCATCATGGCTAAGCATGCTACTGGTCGAAATTGGAGTGCACAGGGTCGAAGCAATGAAGTTGTTGATCGACAACAAGTCAGCGATAGATCTCGCCAAGAATCCTGTTGCACATGGTAAGTCGAAGCACATAGAGACCAGATATCACTTCCTGCGTGACCAAGTAAACAATGAGAAGCTGAGTCTGGAATATTGCTGTTCGGAACTTCAAGTAGCTGATGCAATGACCAAGCCATTGCAAAAAGGAAGATTCGAAGAACTGAGAACAATGCTTGGAATGATGTCGCTCAGCAATGTGAATTAGGAGGGAATATTGAGATACGCCTAGTAATTCTATTGCTTGTAATTATTATAGGTGTAGTTAGAAACCTAGTCGAAATGGGCCAGTCGAATGGGCTAGTCGAAATTATGGGCCTGGGCCTGTTTCATTGTATATATATACTGATGTCAGTAGCATGTAATTCTAACCTATCTTTATGAAATTCAGTGCAGCTTTTACCTAATATTATATTGCCCTACTTATTCCTCTTGTCCTTTAGCGCCGCCACTTCCTTTTCTTCTCTCTTTCACGTATTTATCCCCTACAAATGTTTCCACAGAAAGAAGCTAGAGGTGAGAGCATCTTCTTTAATTGTGTGTGTATGTTTTTTCTGATAGACTATCTAGAGAAGTATATTCTATAACTTTTAAGTATTATAAGCAAAAGATTTTATTAAAAGAGTACAAGGGTCAAACCCAATTACAAGAAGATCATACCATTGTTTAGGCATAACATAGGAGAAGAACTCCAATTGGTAAAAGATACATCTAAATTTCTCCCCGCCTTTTCAATAAACCAGCACCACGAAAGTGCAACTAAACGTTTAAACAAGTCTGAAACATTAACTACCTTGTTGATTTTTAAGATTTGATAACTTTGGTGATTTTAGTGTACTCCTTTTGGTTCTATTTATAAGAGAAAAATGTAGTTTTAGTTTCATTTAATAACCGATGAATCTGGTCAATATTATAGACCAGATACATCAGTTATATAATAAACTTAAAACCGTATGTGTGTTTTTTTATAATAAAAAACATTGACAGGTCCCTAAGTGGAACAAAGAAAGGCGTTCAGACGATTTTGATCTGCTAGGGTTTCAAAGGGCTGCACACACATCATGGCAGCGCCTCGGTACCCGGCAGACCTGCAATTCCTGCAGGCGGTACAACCGACAATCCTTGCGGCTTTGTCTCCTTGTCCTCTCAATCAGCCTCTCCCTACGCGTGTGCCTCTCAGTGGCGTAGAGGAATTCGAAGCGCATCAGCGCGTGTCACACATGGCTGAGGCGCGAGACAGTTGACTTTTTTCGGAAGCACAAATCAGTTCAACAACCATGGGACTCAATCATCAAGATTGCATACCAACTGCATCTGATGGTTCCACACGATTTCAAGAACCAATTTCTCATCAAGATTTCTCATAATCATTCAAAGCACTGCCTGGTTCAAAACGAAGCAAACAGTCTACAACCAGTAATTTCGACAGTCATCCTGCGCAACAAGGTAAGCCTGACTCCTATATTTTTAAATCTGGAAAGTCCTTTGCAGATGTTCTACAAAATTCCTCAGGTTCGGCTTTATTTAAGAATCACATTAGCCACTTACCGAAACCTTGCCTAAAAAGGGATGTTCTTGCTATTTGCTATTAAAATTTCTGAAGATGAATATCAGGCTAGTATTGTTGAATGCGTAAATATTTTAAATGGGAGAATTATTTTGTCCAAAGGGGATAAACCTTATCAAATTAAAGAATTGAAGGATAACATCTCTAATCTTTGAAATATTTCGTCTGATTGGTCGCGGGTTTCTCTGGGTAAGAGCTTCTTTGAGTTCTCTTTTGTCCCTAAGGATAATCTTAGAAGAGTGTGGTCGCTTGGTTCCCGTAACCTGAATCCAGGTGTTTTACGTTTGTTTGCTTGGAAGCTCGACTTTGACCCCTTCTCTACAAAACAAACCAATGCTCAATGGTAGGTTAGACTTCACGGCCTTTCCCGTGAATATTGGAGGCCAAAAATTCTTTTCGAAATAAGTGGTAGCCTAGGGGTCCCTATTGCTTTGAATGAAGCCACTATGAAGCGGAATTTTGGTCACTTTGCTAGAGTTCTTGTTGATGTTGATTTAAATGCCAAGTTGCGTGATCAACTATTGGTAGAAAGAGAGGGATATGCTTTTTTCATCAGAGTGGAATATGAGCGACTACCTTTGTTTTGCAAATTTTGTCAATGTATTGGGCATTCACTTCAAACTTGTAAGCATTGCAATGAGTCTCATCAGCTAGCCAGCAAGGCAGAAGCGGGTACAAAGAAGAACAAAGGAAATAAGGAGGAGCCGCGTTAGGTGTATCAGGTACCTCCAAAGCCTTCTACTCAGTATGTCCCTACAAGGGACAAAGAGAAGGTCATGGAACTAAATGCGCATGTGAATACCTTGGATATTGGTCCCTCCAATAGGCACCACGCCAAGGCCCTACCTCGTACCCGTGAGATTATATCTTTAGAGGCAGATAATGATCCCAATCGTTTTAAGGGTAAAAATAACATTGTTTTAACATTGGAGGAGGTGGCAGAAAATACAAACCCTCTTATTGGAGTGGCAAACACGATTGCAGTAACAAACACTATGCAAAAGGATCCTCCGCCATTGTCGGTTCCTCCTACTACCCGACTAGATTCACAAAATGCCTCACTTTCTGATGCTACGTCCATCCAGGTGGTGGCAGTTGACATGAGAATTTTAGGAAAGCATTGGGGGTGATGTGTTAGCTAATGATGTTGAGAATAATTTAGAACTAATTGTGTCCCAAATGAAGAACGGGCTAGATTCGCTAAATGTCTCAGTGTCCGATGCAACTTCTAATCCGGTAGTAGCATCTGACATGAGAATTTTAAGAAAGCTTTGGCTACCGATACTCAAGGAACAATTGCACGATATGATAATTTCACACCGGTTGTGTTCATGACCCAAAAGAAGAAACTGAGGCAAACAAAGAAGTTGGTCGTTGGATATAACACTCATTCAAAGGCAAATTCCGTTTCTGTTTCCTTTTGATCTGCTTACTGTATTTTAGTCCATTAACCTGTCTTATATTTTTTGTTTAGGATGAATTGTTTTAGGGGCCTTTAAGTAAGGGCTCCTTATTACTGTTTGCCTTTCTTTTCTTTTATTGCCAGGGGTATTGGTATAGGAGAGAAAATAGTGATTAAAATAATAATACGTGATGAGAGAGAATGGAAAGTTAAGAGAGAGATAGAGAGAAAGTCACCAAAGTTAAATAGTATAAAGTTAGACAATCATTCACACTAGATCTTACCCCTATGCGATGCAAATGATATTATTATGAAAAAATAGGCAAAATTATGCATATTTCGATTTGTTAGGTAGTTGAACAATATTAACATTGCAAAATAGTTTATTGACAAATATCGAGGTTTAAATTTAAAATAGAAAAACTGCTCACTTGTTTTTTTTTTCTGATATGAAATTTTAATGTTTAACATTTTAATTTTTTGTATGAATGATTTTTAATCTTAAGTTTTCATGTTCTTCATATTTATATTTGCAATGCTCAACTCTTCCCTCTTGTTTCAACTACTTTCCTTTGAGAATTTGTAATGCTATTCTGAAGCGCGTGGGGCTTGCTGAAGAAGAATGGGTTTGTCATGAGTAATTTTTCCAAACCCTAAAGTACCCCGAAACACATTGATAAGTGTTGCACTTTAAATATTTTGTCACAAATTTTTTTTTCGTAACTGGGTACTGACGAACGAACTTTGCGTATTTGAATAGTTAAATTTTTTTCTTAAACCAAAATTTCCCCAAAACACAATGCTTTGGATCGCATTTTACGTATTTTATTTCAAAATTATTTTTTTCACCAAACTAGTTATTCAGGAATGAATTTCGCATATTTGAACATCTAAATTTTTTCTGTTCTCTAAAGGACCCCAAGACACACCGCTTAGCATCGCGCTTTACGTATTTTCTCACGAAATTAATTTTTTGGAGAATTGTAATGTTACCAAGATGCTCATGTAAAGTATGGTGAACCATACGTACGATGATCGCATATTTTTTGGACTATAGTACTCCAAAACACATTGCTTAGGATTGCACTTTACATATTTTGTCACAAAATTATTTTTTCACCAAACCGGTTATTGAGGTATGTACTTCAAAATTTTTTTGAACTTTAAAGTGCCTCAAAACACACTTTTTATCGCGGCACTTTACATATTGTTTCACGAATATAATTTTTGATTACACCAAATTAGTTATTGAGGAACAGACTTTACCTATTTGAACATCTAAAATTCTTTTCGGACCCTAAAATACCCCAGAACACATTGTTTAATTAGCGTTGTAGTTTACATATTTTGTCACGAGATTAATTTTTTGGAGAGTTGTAATGTTACAAAAATACCTTTATAAAGTATAATGGGCCATACTTACCATGATTACATTTTTTTAGACTACAAAGCAAAAAAATTTAATCAAAGAAAAAAAAGAAAAGCAACCATTTTTGAGAATTTGTTTAAACAAATAATTACATTTTTTTTGAGAATAACTATTTACTGCATCTTTTTATAAAACACTCCCATTTTTTTGGAATTTTGTTTCAAAACATCCAAAAAAAAAACTAAGTTTGTTTAAGATTCTTTTCACCTCAGTTGCTACATTAAACCCAAATTTGTAGAAGAAATACTAGAGGAGCTTTAGGAAAAATTGCTTCGAGAAGCCAAATTTGGGTGAGCAGAATCTCAATCAAACATGCACTAAATGTATACAAAAATTTAGCCTATGGAAATTTACTTCCAAAAGAGATGCATGCTATAAAAAGTATGGGTGTAAATAATTACTCAAATGTTTTTAATTGTTATTGTGGACAAGAGTACAAACCTAATGCCCAATACAATTTGGACCCATGTGATCCAATAGAGTTCAAGTCAAGTGTTTCATGGCCTTGTCGGGCCAAGTAATTTTGATTTGGGTTTTTTTTGTACCCCCACACTTTGACACTATACCCCCACATATTTTTTAATTCCTAAAATGCCCCAAATAAAAAGCAACTAACAGATTTACCTAACACGTAGATACTTTCGTTTCTAGAAAAATAAGAAAACGGAAGTACCTAACCCATAGATACTTCCGTTTCTGGGAAAAATAAGTGTCATACCCTAATTTTGTCCGATCAATCAAAAATCCAAAAAGTTTTTATTCTCATTGTGTTACATATCGTTCTAAACGTGCGTGTCTTTAGCACTCTCGTGCAACGATTGTTTTGAAGCTCGTTTTATTTTATTTTGTAGTTATTATTATTTTAGTCTATTGTTATTGGTGCAAAAATATACAAAAAATAAGTGAATGAGCTGAATAGCAAAAACCCTCTTCACTACATAATCAAGTTTTTTGTTACACACATATAAACAAAAAAAAGCAAAAAGAGATAAATAGTACGAAAATTAAAATACAAGATTCAAAAGGAGGGAGAGGGGCGCAGCTACTGCTGGCTGCCCTAGCTAGGTTTTTTTTTTCCTTAATAATGTCCTTCCTCCATTGCCAGCTACTGTCCTTTGCTCGTTCAAATGGTTGTCCTTTTGTTTTTTCCTTAATGCTGTCATTTTGCGCTACCTATTGCCAGCTGCCGTCCTTTTGATTCCTCAGCACCTCACCTCCATCACACCAATCTACCTATAAATACCAAACAGTAGCACACACTTAGGGACAGTGACCGAGATACAGAAAAACAGAAATACATGCACACACAGAGATACGAAAATTCAGGGAAATTCAGAGCAACAAATTTAGGGTTTCACACTGAAACCCTAATTTCTAAAGCATCAAAAATTTCTGAAACAGAACAGAAGCAGCAGTAAGCAGAATAGGTTTCTTTCTTTTTCTTTTCTTCCATTATACAATCTGAAATCTAAAAGATATGTAGACATTTGGTCTATCATGCTTCAATTTCTCTTTTTTTAGATGCTTATATACTGAATAATACACAGTTCTGTAATATTAAGTTTGTTTTCATTATCATTTTTTTCATCAAGTATGTGTTCAGTGGTCTGAAAATGAGTACGGCCAATAGGGGTGAGGAGGGGCATGACCAAATTGGTTTTGAGAAAAAAAAAAGTGTTTGAAACCTTTTTAGGGTTGGAAAATTAGTAGTGTGTCACAAAAAGTTTTGCTCAGTGTTTAAGCAAACACAAAATCATAATCACAACCAGAACCGAATTGAAAGTGAGAAAACAAAGTATAAGAAAACGCAAATATAAAGGGATGGGGAGTAGAAGAGAAGATAAGTAAAGAGGGGAGTCGAAATTTACCTATTTGAGCTCCGGCCACCGTAGACGGTGGCTGTTGGCCGCGGACCCCACCGTCAGCCACCATCGCAGAAACCATCCTCACACTGCCAAGACCACGCTTCAAACACCCACTACCACTCAACCCCCAAACCGTCACCATATAGTCACCACCCACCACCACTGTCGTTTTCTCTCTCCACCGCAACAACCTAACACAAACACCATAACCACCACCCAAAACTACTCCACCATAAGCCACCCTCCTATGACCATCTCCACGCACCATCGTGACCACAGAACCACCGTAAGCCACCCCCCTACGACCATCTCCACTGCATCACCGTGACCACAACCACCGTAAGCCACCCCCTATGTCCAAACCCTCCACACCACCGCAAACCGCTGCACTTCACCATCAACAGCACCGAACAACCAACCAACACCACCGTAGACACACCACCAAACGCCGTCTCATACCCCCACCAACAGACCATCACCCACCACCACGAAAAACACCCGTTTCCCTCTTCCCTCTGTTCGGCGCCCTCTCTCTCTCTCTCGTATCTAATTGCGGCGTTGTTGTCAACGTAGAAGGTTACGGTCGGTGGAGAGAGGAGAAAGTGAGATTAGGGTGATGAGAGGGAGAGGAAGTGAGATCAGGGGGAGATAGTGAGGAGAGATTCGCTGAGCATTGAGGAGAGAAAGAAATCGAAGATTAGGGTTGAAGAGAGTGGAAACGGCGTTGAGAGAGAGAGAAAACGAAATTAGGGTTAAGAGGATGAGACTGATGCAGCGCTGAGAGTGGAGAATGAATTAGGTTAAGGAAAAATTAGGTTTTTTAACTATATTAATGGGTACTGGGCCTGGGTCGTGGTTTGTTTTTCCTATTCTCGTTTAGAAATTAGGTTCATAATCACACCCTTGTATTTCATTAAGATAGCACCCCATTTCCTTGTTATTATTTACACATTTTCATCTTAATATCAGCGCCCCCTCCCTTCTATCCTATTTTCATTTTAAATGTTTATTAATCTGGTTTATAAGGGCACCCCTCCTTTTCCTTGTCATAACCCCTTCACTAAAAGCCCATATTCGCAATCTGGGCCTCATACATTGATAGGGCGCAAGTGCACGGTCTTGTCGCGTAATAAAAAGAGTTATCGATCCACAGGGAGAGCCTAGATGATTACCAATTTAATTTTTCAAAGTTGATTAACTGAAAAGAAAGTGTTTTTAGAAAGAAGGAATGTTTTAGTAAATTCTACTCACTCATGATCATTGTAGACAAAAGAGGAGAAAAGAAAATAAATGACTTGGAAAATAAAGGGCAAGAAAATAAATGACTTGGAAAATAAAGGGCAAGAAATTAAATGACTTGGAAAATAAAGGGCAAGAAAGTAAATGACTTGGAAAATAAAGGGCAAGAAACTGAATGACTTGGAAAATAAAGGGCAAGAAAATAAATGACTTGGAAAATAAAGGGGCAAGAAAGTAAATGACTTGGAAAATAAAGGGGCAAGAAAGTAAATGACTTGGAAAATAAAGGGCAAGAAAATAAATGACTTGGAAAATAAAGGGCAAGAAAGTAAATGACTTGGAAAATAAAGGGCAAGAAAGTAAATGACTTGGAAAATAAAGGGTCAAGAAAGTAAATGACTTGGAAAATAAAGGGGGCAAGAAAATAAATGTGCAAGAAAAATAAAAGACTTTAGTAAATAAATTGCAAGAATTTAAATAGCAAGAAAGGAAAAAGAACATGAAGAACATGAAGAACATGAAGAACAATCTTTAGAGAATTTTTGAGAAGAACTTTGTCACAAAATTCAAGTCTTGAGAAATGATTCACTCACAAAACCAAGTCTACTTACAAGTGAGGATCAAGGTCCTATTTATAGGAAAATACGAGGGAAAATATCTACCAACAAGTGGACAAGGCAAAGCCATCAACAAGTGGGCATAGCACTTGAGTGGAGGGGCAAAATAGTCAAAAAGAAGTAAAAAATCAAGTTGGCATGATCAGCCACCAACAAGTGGCCGCAGCCACTTTTTGACTGCATTTTGGCGCCCTTGGCGCCCTGCCCTGCGCCAGTTTTGCTCCTGTGTTGCGCCTGTGTTGCTCCTTGGCGCCCTTGGCGCTCTTGGCGCCCATGGCGCCCTGTCCTGCGCCAGTGTTGCCTATTTGGCGCCCATGGCACCCTGTCCTGTGCCAGTTTGTGTGTTCTTGGTTTTTGGCGCCCATGGCGCCCTTGGGGCCCTGTCCTGCGCCAGTTTTGTTCCTTGCTTGGTTTTTGGCGCCCTAGGGCCCCTGTCCTGCGCCAGTTTTGGTTCTTGGCGCCCTTGGCACCCTTGGAGAGTGCCTTAGTGCTTAAAAATTGTTCTTCCTCAAATATTTCCTTTGTTTCTTCATTTTAGCTCTTATTTTCTCTTTTGCTTCAAAATAAAACCTGAAAATAAAAAGTAAATATTTGTAGTAAAATAGCTCAAAAATATAATTAAAATACCAACAAAACTTAATGAAAATAACTATTAAAAAGACTCTAAAAATAGACTTATCAAACTCCCCCACGCTTGAACCTTTGCTTGTCCTCAAGCAAAAGCAGTGTAAATCCATAGGCCAATTCTGAAGGAAAATTATTTTCACATAGAAACATTAAGTGAACTGTGGGGTCTTTTTAATATTTTTGTTTGAGAACTACTATCTGGGCTTCTTGTGGAATTGGGAGACAACTTTAAGGTATCCATACTTTTAGAGAGGATATCAATGTCATCATAGAACCGGTTCCCCAACATTCTTAAGTTTGGGTCCTCCATTTACTAAGACCGGGTCTCAAAGGAGGGTCTTTATACGATGGGCATTCAAGCATTTTTCTTTTCTTTTTGATTTTATATGCTAACCATTCATTTTTACATTTAAAATGCACCAATTTTTGCATTTTGAAATGGTTTTGCATTTTTTTTTGATACCCCATCTCAGGCGTTTTTCTCCAGTAACCGCGCATCCAGTGAATGTCACCAGGAGAACCAGGTTATAGGTTTGTTTTCAGTCCTTCTAATTGTATTGATAACTGAAAACAGTCTCAATAGTGTGTGTGTGTGTGTGTGTGTGTGAAAAAGCCCTAAGAGTAGAAATCGAACAATGATACAATTTTTGTTGTTCCCAACCAGCCCACCTAGATGATTGCTAATAAAAAATTGAAAAATTATTTTTTTCAGAAAAGGCTTATCTAAAACATGCTTCAAAAACTCACAAGGATTTTCAGCAATGGGAGACGAACTTTATTTATTGAAATAAACTAGAAACTAAAAACAAGAAAATAGTAAAACAGGGCAAGATACCCCCCCCCCCACGCTTGGACCCGACATTGTCCTCAATGTTTTAACAATTTAAACATGAAAGGATAAAGGAAAGTTCACCTGATTTACTGCTGACTTGCAAAACAAACACACAGTTACTTCGTGGGTTGCCTCCCACGCATCGCTCTTTTAACGTCACTAGCTTGACGATCAAAATTTCAATTGGGATCATGCAGAACTAAACTAGTTTCTTTCTCAATTTGGTCACCAATTAAATAATTTTCAAACCTTTGACCATTGACTTTAAACGATCCGGTTTTCTCGCTCCAGATCTCTACAGATCCGAAGGGGTAAACCTTACGGATTTCAAAAGGACCGGACCATCTTGACTTTAATTTTCCCGGAAAAATTTTTAGCCTGGAATTAAACAATAACACCAGGTCACCCTCCTTGAATTCTCTGCGAATGATACGCTTATCATGCCAATTTTTTGTTCTTTCTTTGTAAAGTTTGGCATTCTCATAAGCATCCATTCTCAGTTCTTCCAATTCGTTTAGTTGGAGTTTTCTTTTTTCTCCGGCTAATTCCATGTTCAGGTTAAGGCGTTTAATTGCCCAGTAAGCTTTGTGCTCTAGTTCAACCGGAAGGTGGCAAGACTTCCCATAAATTAATTTGAAAGGAGTCATTCCTATGGGAGTTTTGTACGCAGTCCGATAAGCCCAGAGAGCATCATCAAGCTTTACCGACCAGTCTTTTCTTGAGGTCGAAACAGTTTTTTCTAAAATACTTTTAATTTCTCTGTTCGATACCTCAACCTGACCACTAGTTTGGGGATGGTAAGGCGTTGCAATTTTGTGCCTTACACCAAACTTTTGCAGTAACATCTCAAAATGTTTTGAGATGAAATGGAATCCTCTGTTGCTTATGACAACACGAGGGACCCCGAATCTTGGAAAAATTATTTTTTTGAAAAGTTTTATGACTACCTTTGCATCGTTCGTAGGAGAAGCAATGGCTTCGATCCATTTTGACACATAGTCAACAGCTACCAGAATATATTGGTTTCCAAAGGAAGATGGAAATGGTCCCATAAAATCGACACCCCAGACGTCAAAAATTTCAACCTCTAAGATATTATTTAAGGGCATTTCATTTCTTTTTGAAATATTTTCGGTGCGTTGACACTGGTCGCATTTAGAAACGAATTGATGCGTGTCTTTAAAAAGGGACGGCCAATAAAAACCAGATTGTAGAATTTTTGTAGCAGTTTTTGAAGAACTGGCATGGCCGCCATAGGAAGAAGAATGACAATGGTATAGAATGTTACTTACCTCTTCTTCCGGAATGCATCTTCTGAACACCCCGTCTGCTCCTCTTTTAAAAAGCAGTGGCTCGTCCCAGTAATACTGTTTAAGATCATGGAAGAACTTCTTCTTTTGCTGATAATTTAAATCTGGGGGGAGTACTCCTGCTGCAAGGTAGTTTACAAAATCTACATACCATGGTGCTTCAGTTTTGACCAATGAGAAGAGTTGATCATCCAAAAATGTATCATTAAGTGGCAACTCTTCTTCTTTTGTTCCTTGAAGACGGGACAAATGATCAGCCACAACATTTTCAACGCCTTTTTTATCCTTTATTTCAAGATCAAATTCTTGTAGGAGTAAAACCCATCGGATCAATCTCGGCTTGGCATCCTTTTTGTTTAACAAATATTTTATGGCCGAGTGATCAGTATAAATGATGATTTTTGAACCTACCAAATATGATCGAAACTTATCAACGGCAAAAACCAGCGCTAATAATTCTTTTTCAGTTGTGGCGTAATTCATTTGTGCCTCGTCTAAGGTCCTGCTTGCATAGTATATGGCATGCAATTTCTTTTCCTTTCTTTGCCCCAGAACTGTCCCAACTGCATAGTCGCTTGCATCGCACATTATCTCGAACGGAAGATTCCAATCTGGTGGCTGTATGATTGGGGCTGTAACCGAAGCATTTTTCAACCTGTTAAAAGCTTCAAGACAAAGATCATTAAAAATAAATGCTGCATCCTTAAGGAGCATACTTGTCATAGGTTTTGAAATTTTTGATAAGTCTTTTATAGATCGGCGGTAGAAACCCGCATGGCCTAAAGAGCTTCTCACCTCTTTTACTGAGGTGGGAGGTAGCATTTTTTCAATCACCTCAATTTTTGCATGATCAACCTCAATACCTCTATTAGAAATTAAGTGTCCTAGGACAATTCCTTGATTAACCATGAAATGACACTTTTCCCAGTTTAGAACTAGATTCACCTTCTCACACCTTTCTAAGACTTTTTCCAGATTGGCTAAACAGTTTTCAAAATTTGACCCATGGACGGAAAAATCATCCATAAATACTTCCATTATGTTTTCAACAAAGTCTGAGAATATGGACATCATACACCTTTGAAAGGTAGCAGGAGGATTACATAGACCAAAGGGCATCCTTCTATAGGCATAAGTGCCAAAAGGACATGTGAAAGTTGTTTTTTCTTGGTCGCTAGGGTGGATGGGAATTTGGAAAAATCCCGAATAACCATCCAAATAGCAGAAATGTGAGTGTCGTGCTAACCTTTCTAGCATTTGATCAATGAACGGGAGAGGGAAGTGATCTTTCTGGGTAGCTTTGTTAAGCTTTCTGTAATCAATACACATTCTCCATCCCGTAATTGTCCTTGTGGAAATGCATTCATCCTTTTCATTTTTAATAACTGTTAAGCCTCCCTTCTTAAGTACTACTTGAACAGGACTAACCCACTTACTATCGGAAATAGGATATATTATCCCAGCATCAAGGAGTTTTAAAACTTCCTTTTTAACAACCTCTTTCATGTTTGGGTTTAATCTTCTTTGATGCTCGATAGAAGGTTTATAGTCCTCTTCCAGTAGTATTCTGTGTATGCAGATTGATGGATTTATTCCTTTAATGTCCTCAATAGTATACCCTATGGCTTTGGGATACTTTTTAAGAACATTAAGCAATTTTTCAGTCTCATTTTGTTTTAGATCTGCATTTACAATTACTGGAAAAGTAGAATTAGGGCCAAGAAACTCATACCTGAGAGATGATTGTAAGGGCTTCAGTTCTATTTTTGGTGTTTCTTTTGGGAGAGGTCGAGGCTTTCCCTCACCCAAAGATTCAGTACCCAATTTCTGTGATGGTGGATTCTCATCTAAAAGTTTTATGTAAAATTGGGTTTCCTCTGCTGCATTTGTATCTGTGTTGCCTAAAAGGCAATCTTCCAGACTATCTTGTGAAGATGATGCTAAAGAGCAGTCTCGCACGCAATAGTCTACAATATCAATCCTGCAGCATGAGTCCTTTACAGATGGACTCCTCATTAAGTTTGAAACTTCAAACTCAACCTTTTCATCCCCCACGTTAAAAACCAACTTACCGTTTTTAACGTCAATTATTTCCCCTGCAGTAGCTAAAAAAGGCCTCCCTAGAACAATAGGAATTTGGGAGTCTTCTTCAATTTCCATTACAACAAAATCCACCGGTATAAAAGTTTGCCCTACCTTGATAGGGACATCCTCTAAGATTCCAGTGGGGTATTTAACGGAACGATCTGCCAACTGTATTGTCATTTTTGTGGGTTTAAGTTCACCTATCCCTAGTCTTTTGCAAAGAGAAAGAGGCATCAAACTTACGCTGGCTCCTAGATCGCACATTGCTCTGTTTATAGTTTTACTTCCAATTACACAAGGTATGGAAAAACTACCTGGATCTTTGAGCTTTTGTGGCAGCTTGTTCTGGATAATTGCACTACTTTCTTCTGTTAATGCAATCATCTCATAGTCGTCTATTTTTCTTTTCTTGGATAAAATTTCTTTCAAAAATTTAGAATAAGACGGCATTTGAGACAATGCATCAGTGAAAGGAACGTTGATGTAAAGCTTTTTAAGAAAGTCGACAAACCTTTTGAATTGCTCGTCAAGTTTGTTTTTTGCAAATCTTTGGGGAAAAGGAACGGGTGGTTTGTATGGTGGTGGGGGGATGTGTGGTTCTTCTCTTTCTTTTTCTGGTTCTTTCTCTTTTTCTTTCTCTTCTTGCTCACATGGTAAATTATGTTTTTCACTCACAATTTTTTCTTGGTTTGCTCTTGGTTCCTCTAATTGTTTTCCGCTTCTAAGGGTGACGGCATTTATTTGGCCATTTGGATTTTGTTCTGGTTGCCCAGGAAATACCCCTGAAGACTTAGAGGATGAAGCCACCTGTGTTGCCACTTGAGTTATTTGATTTTCAAGCATTTTATTATGAGTGGCAATAGAGTCGACTTTTGATATCAATTTGATAAGTGTGTCATTCAAATAACCAGTTTGATTTTTGAATTCTTTATTTTGTTTTATTTGATATGACACAAATTTTTCCATCAAAAATTCCAAGTTTGACTTTTGCGGGTTGTTTTGTGGGTTGTTAAAAACTTTCTGATTTTGAAAACCAGGAGGTGGTCTAGGTACTAGATTGGGTGGAGGATTTTTATAAGAAAAATTTGGATGATTCCTCCACCCAGGATTATAAGTATTTGAAAACGGATCTTCCTTTTGAGCATAGTTAACATGCTCGTTTACAGCACTAGATGCCTCAAGCTGGCATTCAGCTCCAATATGGCCAACAATCCCACATAATTCACATGGTGGAGTAATAGGAGAAGAAGTTTGTGAGACGGCACTTACATTTAATTTTTCAAATTTTTGAAAAAGTGCGTCCACTTTTGAGGTAAGATGATCAACAGCAGATATTTCATACTTACCTGGCTCTTTTGATGAGGCTGATTTATTCGTTATGGCTCGCTCACTTGTCCATTGACAATGGTTTTGAGCCATATCTTCAACGAGTGCATAAGCTTTAGTAAAATTTTTGTTCATTAAAGCTCCACCTGTAGCTGCATCAACAGTCATTCTTGTTGCATATTGTAATCCATTATAAAAAGTGTGAACAACAAGCCATTTCTCTAGTCCATGATGGGGGCATAGCCTTAACACTTCTTTGAAACGTTCCCAAGCATCATAAAGAGATTCCCCGTCGTTTTGAGAAAATCGAGTAATTTGATTTCTCATTTGAGCTGTTTTACTCGGGGGAAAGAACTTAACAAGAAAAGCTTGTTTTAACTGGCCCCAGCTGGTAATGGATTCCGAAGGCAAAGAATGTAGCCATGCTCTTGCTCTATCCCTTAATGAAAAAGGGAAGAGTTTTAGTCTTATGGCATCTTGAGGTACCCCGTTAATTTGAGAGTTCCACAGTATTCTAGAAAAATTGAAATATGAAGATTTGGGTCCTCCGTGGGAGAACCAGAAAATTGGTTTTGTTGAACCATTGAAAGCAGAGTTGATTTGTGTTCAAAATTATTTGCTTCCACATTCGGATGTACAATGGCACCAGATGGCTCTGCCGGAGGTGTTGCGTACTCTTTGAGAGCACGATTTTCATTAGCCGCCATTTGGTTATCGGGAATTTCTCTCCTCCTTCTATGTAAGAACCTTTCGATTTCGGGAATTTGTTGAACAGTTTCTCCGAAACTTCTTGTTCTTCGCATTCGAGGGACAAGAGAAGAAAAAGTAAAAATAAAGAAAATAAAACTTCAGTCTAACCGATTTCGAAAAACTTAATTAATATCACTGCCTCCCTGGTGATTACCAATTTAATTTTTCAAAGTTGATTAACTGAAAAGAAAGTGTTTTTAGAAAGAAGGAATGTTTTAGTAAAGTCTACTCACTCATGATCATTGTAGACAAAAGAGGAGAAAAGAAAATAAATGACTTGGAAAATAAAGGGCAAGAAAGTAAATGACTTGGAAAATAAAGGGCAAGAAAATAAATGACTTGGAAAATAAAGGGCAAGAAAATAAAGGGGCAAGAAAGTAAATGACTTGGAAAATAAAGGGCAAGAAAATAAATGACTTGGAAAATAAAGGGCAAGAAAGTGAATGACTTGGAAAATAAAGGGCAAGAAAGTAAATGACTTGGAAAATAAAGGGGCAAGAAAGTAAATGACTTGGAAAATAAAGGGAATGAAAGTAAATGACTTGGAAAATAAAGGGGCAAGAAAGTAAATGACTTGGAAAATAAAGGGGGCAAGAAAATAAATGTGCAAGAAAAATAAAAGACTTTAGAAAATAAATTGCAAGAATTTAAATAGCAAGAAAGTAAAAGAACATGAAGAACATGAAGAACAATCTTTAAAGAATTTTTGAGATGAACTTTGTCACAAAATTCAAGTCTTGAGAAATGATTCACTCACAAAACCAAGTCTACTTACAAGTGAGGATCAAGGTCCTATTTATAGGAAAATATGAGGGAAAATATCTACCAACAAGTGGACAAGGCAAAGCCATCAACAAGTGGGCATAGCATCTGAGTGGAGGGGCAAAATAGTCAAAAAGAAGTAAAAAATCAAGTTGGCATGGTTAGCCACCAACAAGTGGCCGCAGCCACTTTTTGACAGCATTTTGGCGCCCTTGGCGCCCTGCCCTGCGCCAGTTTTGCTCCTGTGTTGCGCCCGTGTTGCTCCTTGGCGCCCTTGGTGTAACACCCATTTCTACCCGGTAATTTATAAGCGTAAAATCAAAGTTTTCAAAAACCATTTTTCAACAAAGAAACGGATGCTACACTTCGACAACAATTACATAACACTCTCACTAGAGGTGAACTGGCAAACCATATTTTGCGTCTTAATAACAAATCAACTTTATTCAACATGCAGCGGAAAATCAAAAGGGTTCGTAACATCAATGAAACGACATATGTATATATTTAATATAAAAACAGCGGACATCCCTCCCCGAGTGCTACGTATCAGAGCGACGACACCAAACTAATGAAGAGTTATAGTCTTCATTCGACATCACCTGCACGTTACCAACATAGGGGTAACAGTCAAACAGAAGGGGTGAGATATCACACTATATAATGAATCGTATGAAGAGTAGTATATACTTAGGTCATGGCATCAAAATTATCACGGCACGTCAATCACGTCACGACAGTCGATATTATCTCAATCAGGATCATCAACAAGATCAACAACACAACAACAACGACAACAACAACAATAGCCACACCAACGACAATAACGACAACATATAGCAACAACAACAACAACACACAACAACGTCAATAACATCAATTACAATCACCAATAATCATCACCCACTAATGGAAAAAAGACATTTAGCGTCGGTTAAATTGGACATTTAGCGTCGGTTACCGCCCGACGCTAAATCGACCGACGCTAAATGTTAGACATTTAGCGTCGCTTATTTAACCGACGCTAAATGTCACTCAATGTCAACAGAAATGACATTTAGCGTCGGTTGTTTTAAATAACCGACGCTAAATGTCTCCAAAACGTCATTTAAAAATGACATTTAGCGTCGGTTATTTGAAACAACCGACGCTAAATGTCTCTAAACGTCATTTAAAAATGACATTTAGCGTCGGTTATTTGAAACAACCGACGCTAAATGTATCAAAGGGGACATTTAGCGTCGGTTGGTTTAAACAACCGACGCTAAATGTCTCTAAACGTCATTTAAAAATGACATTTAGC
This sequence comes from Astragalus membranaceus, assembly GCA_039519185.1. Lineage (NCBI taxonomy): Eukaryota > Viridiplantae > Streptophyta > Magnoliopsida > Fabales > Fabaceae > Astragalus > Astragalus membranaceus. Next base: position 19,294,265 of record CM076846.1, read on the forward strand.
GTCGGTTATTTGAAACAACCGACGCTAAATGTCTCTCAACGTCAACAGAAATGACATTTAGCGTCGGTTTTTTCAAACAACCGACGCTAAATGTCATTTTACACATTTTAGTTTCATTCATTTTTTTATCCTTACGAAACCTGTTGTATCCCAGAAATGACAAATTCCCAGAAACAACCATTTCCAAAACAGTCCAATTCACAGACCAATTCCAAAACAGACAAATTCATTCTAAAACCATTCCATTCTATAGTTGTACAAATTACACAGACAGCAATTCCAAAACAGACCAATTCACAGACAGCAATTCCAAACAGAAACCATAACAGAAACGACCATAACAGACAGCAATTCCAAACTATAGTTGTACAAATTACCAGATTGGACTTAGTTGTACAAATTACCAGATTGCATCACAGACAGCAATTCCAAACTATAGTTGTACAATTCACAGACCAATTCACAGACAGCAATTCCAAACTATAGTTGTACAAATTACCAGATTGCATCACAGACAGCAACCATAACAGAAACGACCAATTCTATTAAAAGTATGCATCACAGACAGTATACAAATTAACAGAATCAAAGAATTTTAAACAATGTATCTTTTTGCTCCGTGCGAATCTTCATAAAAAATTCTGACCAAAGCAGACGAACCTCAAAAATCTCCTCTTCGGTGTATGCCTTTGAGTCATCAAATACCTACAAGTTTAAAAATTACTGAAACAAATTATATTCAATCATTCTAATTCCAAATAAATGTGTAAAGTATAATTTTAACCAAAAATTTATACCTGCTCCCAATTATCAACAATACCAGCATTCACAATGGTCAGCATAAACTTCATCACATAATAGCCACAATGATAACCATTCCGTTGTATTGGCATCTACACAAATGAATTCACTCCAAATTAAATCAACTCAATAACATAAACAGAATATATATATATATATATATATATATGACCAATTTCAAATTAAATCAACTCAATATTTTAAATTACTTACTGTAGGGTACAACCACGTGGGGGCAGATGTAGAATAACCTTTGACAGCTCTAATAACAATATAAAAGTACTTATAAGTCCTCAACCCAACTTAATTCAAATACTACAATCTAAACCATGATAAAAAATAAAAACTTACTTGCTAAGCATGCCTTTGATTTCTTTGTTTGGTTTGCGGCCTAAAGAACACATCCAGACCACAGTATTTTGATTTGGGATTAAGATAATTAGTTGCCAATGTCCACTGCAACATTGATAAACTTAAAATTAACCAACACACAAAGAAAAATGAATCACCAATTAGTTGAAATATTTTGCTGTTACGTACCTATGGGAAAATGGAGTAATATATACTCTCGTTGTGGTGGTCATCAATTTCTCTTGAATGTTTTGAAGGACAACATTTATGGAGTAATGCTTCAAGTTAAGCTTGTATGGACACACAAATCCATATAAGTCCCCAATACCTCTTTCAAGACATTGACGGTGCAAATATCTAGTGGCAAGTAAGAAAAACTATCAAATCGATTAATATATGTAAAAATGTGAGAAATTTATATAATGAAATAGAATTTACTACTTACGTGGACCATAAGGCCAAATGGCTCATCTCAAGCCACTCATCTCAAGCCATCTCAAGCCACTTTTGACCATCATTATCCCCACTACCAAAGACGTATGTTCTGGTGAGAGTTGTCTTGAACTGTCTCCAACAAAGAGAGATATGAGACATCCAAGCTTTCTTGAATTCATTACTCTCGGGAACATCAAATATTAGCCTTACATCATCCCAAGCAATCGTTTTTGTCTCCTCGTCAACATCACTCCACTTCATTGGCAATATGCTTATCTTTGTTCGTGCAACCACCCCTAAATAGGTCTTGAATTTGTTAGCATAAGGACCAATAAGACCGCCTTTACTATCAATTTCCACTCTATTTTTGACCATCTGGGCACCTAGAAGTGAACTTTTTTAATGAAGTTGGACGTCTGGTATTCTTTTTTGAAGACATGATAGCTGAACTTAAACAAAGGAAACAATCAAGAAAAGAAATAAGATGTTATAAATAAGAAAAGAAATAAGATGTTATAATTGGTGGTACATGTCCATACAATGTCATTAATAAGGAACCATCTCTTAAGTTGAGCAAATCATCAATAGCATATAAACTGGTTAGAAAACTGAAAAATAGGTCAATCGGTTCCATTATACAACATAGGTGCAAAATATATATATATATATATATATATATATATATATATATATAGAGAGAGAGAGAGAGAGAGAGAGAGAGAGAGAGAGAGAGAGAGAGAGAACAAAGCTCACCAACAAAAAGAAGATAGATATAGAACAAGCTCACCAACAAAAAGAAGATAGATATAGAACAAGTTCCATTATACAACATCGGTTCAAAATTACATACCATCATTGTCACTAAGTTCAAAATTACAATTTCATAGGTTCAAAAAAACAAATCTAAACTCCTTCGTATAAAATTCCTTCATTATGATCATTGCGAGTGGCATGTTCATCGTCAACTTCATTGTCATCAACTGAAGTAGGCACTTGTGTTTACAAACAAGGTGTTTCGGAAATTGCAAGACTTGAATCTTCATTTTCATCACTGCCTATTTTTCCTTGCATGACAACTGACCACTTTTTGTTAGAAGGATCTTTGACATAGAAAACTTGTTTTGCTTGGTCAGCCATGATGAAGGGTTCATCATTATAACTTACCTTGTCAAGGTCCACTAGTGTAAATCCCATTTCGTCAGTACGTACACCACTATTGTTGTTAACCCACTTACATTTAAAAAGAGGCATTTTAAATTTACAGTAATCAAGCACCCAAATCTCTTCAATGACACCAAAGTAAGCAATAGATGCGAGTACAGGATTTCTATCATTTGAACTAGAGAAGTGCATCGCGAAGACATGACCATAACTCCACTGTTTTGCATGGTGCTTTTGTCATCTTTCGACTTTGTGTAAAAGGAAAACCTATTTATGTCGTACCCGCTCCAACATACGACATTAAAGTGAGGGTCATGTGCTAACCATCTCAAAGTCTCAGAGGCACTCACATCTTTCTTAATCTCTGATTTAAACCAATCTATGAATGTGTTGTTATGCTCGTTCAATAACAATATTTCTTTCATTCGAGGGTTTTTGGCTTTTACTATCTCTTTATGGAGAGACAAGTAAGGTAATACCTTATCTGTATTATTCAAAACATACAAATGTGCTTGAAGCACTTCAGCTCGACCCATGCATTTAATGGTTATACCATGTGTACCTTTACCTTGACCTCTCCCTGCATAACGAGACTTTGGTAGTCCCACAGATTTTGCTTCTGACAAGTTGTCAGAACAAAACTCAATCGCTTCTTCTGTGACGTACCTTTCAACAATGGATGCTTCAGGACGATATTGGTTCTTCACATACCCTTTCAAGATCTTCATGTATCACTCAATTGGGTACATCCACCTTAAATAAACAGGGCCGCATAATCTAATCTCCCTAACCAGATGAACAATTAAATGAACCATGATATCAAAGAATGAGGGAGGAAAAAACATCTCCAATTGGCACAAGATAATAGCAGCTTCATTTTCCAACTCGTCCAATTTTTGAGGGTCGATGACTTTAGCACATATACTATTGAAGAATAAGCACAACCTAGTTATGGTATATCGGACATCTTTCGGTAAGATGCCACGAATTGCCACAGGTAGTAGTTGTTGCATCAAGACATGGCAGTCGTGAGACGTCAAGCCAACTAATTTGAGATCTTTCATTGAAACCAGTCGCTTTATATTTGACGAGTAACCATGTGGGACTTTGATTCCCCGTAGACACTCGCAAAAGCTCATTTTCTCTTTTCTTGATAAGGTATAACATGCTGGAGGTAAATATGTGCCTTTACCTCGTTCCACTGGATGTAATTGTTCTCTTATGCCCATCTCACGCAAATCTAGTTGAGATTTTATACCATCCTTTGTCCCTTGAACGTTGAGAAGGGTCCCGATGACACTATCACAAACGTTTTTCTCGACGTGCATAACATCAAGAGAATGCCTTACATCAAGATTGGACCAATACGGAAGATCAAAGAACACCGACCTCTTTTTCCACTTGCTTTTTTCCTTAGGCTGCTTCTGCTTTTTGCCGAATACAACTTTGATGTCCTTAACCACTTGATAGACTTCTTCTCCGGTCAAGGCATTCGGAGCAATGTCATTTTCCGAGCACCCATTAAAAGCTTTTTTAAGCTTACGATATCTGTGATTAGGTTTGAGAAATTTCCGATGCCCAAGGTAGACAGTCTTCCTTCCATGTTTGAGTTGATGGTGACACGTGTCTTCTGCACAAATAGGACAACCTTTATGACCTTTGACACTATACCCAGACAAGTTTCCGTATGCAGGAAAGTCATTGATCGTGCAAAATAACATGGCTCGCAGCTTGAAAGTTTCATTAGAATACCCGTCAAACACATCCACACCTTCATCCCACATTTTTCTCAAGTCTTCAATCAATGGACTAAGGTAAACATCTATGTCATTACCAGGTTGTCTCGGGCCACAAATCATCATGGATAGCATCACATATTTGCGCTTCATGCACAACCATGGAGATAGATTGTAAATTAAAAGGAGAACAGGCCATGAGCTATGATTCGTACTTAAGTTACCATATGGATTCATCCCATCTGAAGCAAGTGCGAGCCTAAGATTTCTTGACTCCGTGCCAAAATCCGAATACAAATTATCAATTTTCTTCCATTGCAAAGAATCAGCCGGATGGCGAAGCTGCCCGTCACATTTCCTCTCATCTGCATGCCATCTAATGCTCTTCGCGTCATTTGCATTAGCAAACAAGCGTTTGAACCTAGGTATTATTGGAAGATACCATAAAACCTTCGCAGGGGAACCCTTTGTGTTGTTGTCGTCATAATTAGATTCACCCGACTTCACTTTGTAGCGCGAACAACCACACGTAGGACAGTTATGCAACTTCTCAAAGTTTTTCCAATACAATATGCAGTCTTTGGGACATGCATGTATTTTCTGATACTCCACACCCATTGGACACAATATCTTCTTTGCATCATACGTTCGTTTTGGCAATATGTTACCAATGGGAAGCATGTCTTCCAACAGCTCAAGCAATTCGGTGAATCCCTTATCAGTCCACCCATTTATCGCCTTCAGATTGATCAATTTTAACGACGCAGACAACCGGGTGTATTTTGTGCAACCCAAATACAAAGGTTGATCTGTGTCTTTGCACAAATTATCATATTCTGGCGCCCGCTTAAAAGATTCAGGACCAATGTCACGTATCATGTCCTCCATTCGATCATCCATATCTTCATCGACTTTCTCACTTTTGGACACACTTGGGTTGCCGCTTGATTCACCATGCCATATCCATGTGGTATAACTGGGTAAGATCCCATGAACAAAGAGATGATCCCGTATTACATTTGGTGGTTGTGGGGTTCGATTCACACAATTACAACAAGGACATGAATAAGTTACAGCAATTTCGGGAACATTAGTTTTGGGAGCATCAGTTTTGCGAAGATTTGCTTGAGCAAAGTTTATAAACTCTTCGACTCCTTTCGCATACTCATCACTCAGACGATTACCATGTATCCATCTACGATCCATCGCTACGCTCCAAAGATAATAAAAATAAATTCATAAATCAAAATCAAACTATCACATCAAACCAAGATAGTAAAAATAAATTCATAAATCAAAACAAGTAAAAATATAAATGTATAACATCAAATGTTTAATCAGCCCACAATATTTATAGCATGATTCTTGTATACTCACTGTGTGGGTGTGGATGTTTAACAAAAACAAATATTTTAATCTAAAGGAAAATTTTGCAAAGAGACTCTAGGAATTATTTAAAAAATAGCAGACGTATTAGAATGAGAAGGGATATAATAATTTTATATTGGAAACATTTAAAAAAGTGTAATTCTCTGGAATATGATCATTTTTTTCCTAGCTTGTGTAATTCTCTGGAATAAATTAGCAGGGCTTACATGTGCTTGTGCCAACTACGTTTCTGCACTCTTATTATTTTTTACTAGAGTTAAATTACAGTTAGAGAAGTTGCTAGATAATTAGTTGTAAGGTTGTTAGAATCTGTTAGGACAGTTAAATTTGGTTAACACAGTTGGCCTTCAACTAGCTTGTAAATTTTAACCACATGGCTAAATGAGTTCATAATGTGATTGTAATTTCTGTACTGTACTTTTTTTTTTGACAGATTCTGATTTCAGAAATGAAACTCATTTGTTATGATGAAATAAAATCTTCAAATATTTTATTTATAGTATCAATTATTAGACTCCAACAGACCTAAACTAGTCTCACCTAATTATTATTATTATTCTGTTTGGTTATATTATCTGTAATTCATATCATATGAACTAATGCAACAGAAGTTGATCCTGTGGCTGCCTGTATATCCATTATACTAAGCCATTCCAAACAATCCAAATTTTCCAAATTAATTTACTGGTTACCAGAGATATCTAAATACTATTTCAAAAGTTCAAATTTACCGATTTGGTTTTGTTGTAGTCTATCTAGTATCCAATATGTAACTTGGTTAAAATACATTTATAAAAGAGAGTTTACTTCAAATTGCTTTATCCAGTTCATCAAAGTTTACTGTTTTTAATTTTTTATCTTGATGTAATTAGGCCACAATTAATGCAGTCATGTTCTTACTGCCAAATTGTACAAATGTTCCTTTCACCAAAACAATAATGGAAGTGTAATAGCTCTAGTAAGGACAAATTTTCTCCTATTGCAACTTCAGCAACAAAGACTTTTATATTCTTCAAGCCTTCCTTACTATCTTGTTAAACCAAGATAGTAAGCATATTTATAGCATGATTCTTCACAGAAACATGAACAACAACTCCAACAACTCCACATACTAATATGCTCTAGTGCAACAATAAAATCAGCCCACAAAACACAACGGACAAGTGTTTAATCATGTTACTATTGTTACTAGTATTTAATAATATTAACATAATTTTGATCAGGGAATGAACTCAAATGATTAATCTAGACAAGAAATTGAATAATTAATATACCGAGAAGCAGATGCAAGAGTGAGAAGCGGGTTTGACAGTGAACTTCCCGGGTTGACCCGTCCGAGCAACGGCGATTTCCGGTTCGCGCTATTCGTATACCACTGTACTCAGCTTTCCACTTCTAGAATTCCAATTTGATCTAAAAAATCACTTGGAATATCAGTTGCAACTTACCTGCATGAAAATTATGAATATTGGATAAATTAATAGTACTACAAAATGATATTATGAAATGATTAAGGACTTTAACACCTTCAAAGAATACTACAAATTATGCAGTTAACAAATTCAAAGCTCCTTTAAGGAATCACAATCCAAAACAAGAATTAAAGTTCCCTTAAGGAATCACAATCCAAAACTAGTTTAATTACAATGAAATCAGTCAAGAACCCCCAAATGTCATCTTCACAATCCAAAACTAGTTTAATTACAATCCAAAACTAGTTCAATCACAATAAACAAACAGATTTGTATAGTTGCTAATTGTCAAAATCATGTCTTCAAAATCAGCAAAGAAACTATATAACAAAAGAAGGAAGCACTACTATGGTCTAAGATTAAGATCAACTCGAGAACACTAAAAAGTAAACACAAGGCTAGCAATAACTCAAAACCAAAGACTATACCCTAGCCCTTAAGCAACCACCACAACTTCAAACCAGCAGACCCCACAAACTTTTTTCTACGTGGACAGATTATCATTTCTGTTACATATTTTCTGTTATTTGAGATAACAATAAATTAAAGTATTAGTGAAATAAAATTAAATGGAAAACAATTTGAAACAAGTAAAATTTGAAACAAGTAAAAACATGATAGATAGAATAAGAGGAAAGTGATAATGGCTATGTAACAGGAAGATGCAGGATGTGACTTACTAGGATCCACTGAAATAGCTTCAGTACCACCAGCTTCTCTTTCAATATCAAAGTCTTTGAGTACCAATTTCCCCTTAATTTTAGTACATAACAATATATTCCATCTAGCTTTTCAGTACCACCAGCTTCTGCAACAAAGAGTGATATTTAAGGTTAAATACTAAAGCTAATACCAAAGACCTTATTTTACAGAACATTCCTCAGAAAGCAAAATCTGGAAAGATAGACACTATGTTTCAAGAACAACATCTTATTGTTTAACCACAGATGAAGAGTAGCTCTCGACAAGGTTTCTGGAAAATTAACAAAAAATTGTTATAGTGATAAGTGATAGCTGATAACTAACACTCATTCAGCAAAACTAGAACTCAAAGCTAGTTGATAACTGATAACTAACACCCAAATCAGAAGGAACAATCAGAAAATAAACAATTAAACAATCAAATTAAACACCCAAATCAGAAGCAACAATCAGGGATTCCAAATTTAAAAAATCAGAAATTAGGGTTTTCAATTCACGCAGAAATTGAACAATTTTCCCCAAATCAAACAATCATCAAAGAAGAGGAGAAGAAATCTAACCTGATAAGAAGAAGAACTGAAGAAGAAAGCTCGCGATTCACTAAGAAATTGGGGACTGATACATTGTTTTCGCGACTGAGAGAGGGAAGCGAGAGAGGGAAGATGAAAACCCTAAACAGTCACAGAGGGTGGAGTGGTGGCGACGAGTTCGCGAACGGAGTGCACGGCGAGGCGGGGCGGAGAACGGAGTTCGCGAATGGAGCGCCGCTTGTGTGAGGAAGAGAAGGGTTTCTGTGAGGAAGCGAGAGAGGGAAGATGAAAACCCTAAACCGTCACAGAGGGTGGAGTGGTGGCGACGAGTTCGCGAACGGAGTGCACGGCAAGGCGGGGAGGAGAACGGAGTTCGCGATTGGAGCGCCTCTTGTGATAGGAAGAGAAGGGTTTCTGTGAGGAAGAGAGAAGAGCGTACATGTTTCTGTGAGAGGATGAGAAGAGCGTGTTTTGTGCGAAAAATTAAAACTGGGACATTTAGTGACGTGTGTTTAAACAACCGACACTAAATGTACTTGCTTTGGACATTTAGTGACGGGTGTTTAAACAACTGACACTAAATGTACTTGCTTTGGACATTTAGTGACGGGTGTCTAAACAACCAACACTAAATGTCCCAAGCAGATACTTTTAGCGTCGGTTGTTTAAACACCCGTCACTAAAGGTAGGCGTGAACAATGGAATCTTCAATTTAATTGCAAAAATGCCACCGGTCACACATTTAGTGTCGGGTTTTCAAACACTCGACACTAAATGATGCTTAATAATGTCATTTTTCCACTAGTGACCCATAAACGTCACCAATAGTCATCACCAAAACACCGAAAGTTTTGCCTGTAAATAGAGGCGTCACCAAGATTGAGAGCTTTCACACCCGGCTCACCAATTTAGAAAAATTGAGCTTTCACACCCGGCTCACTAGTTTTAGAAAAAATTGAGCTTTCACACCCAGCTCCAAGACCAAAGGCCTTCACCAAAATAAATGCGTATGCTGTATGCGACACCATGAATGCACACAGACAATCATCAAAATTAGTCACAATGTGACACACCAAAAATCAATCACCGAATATCACCAAAATTGGGCTTTCACACCTAGCCCAACGACACCGAAACACCAAACTACCCGAAACAACGGAACACCAAGATTTGGAGCCTTCACACCTAGCTCCAACAACACCAGGACACCGAGATGACAACAATTTTCCAAAACATTTGAGACGCGATGATTTTTCCCAACATCGGAGACAACGACAACTTCACAACACTAATGCTAACAACAATTATACGACACCAATGACAACACCCACAAAATAAGAACAGCCAACAACCCTCCCAAGAAAATAGGGACAGCCAACAACTACCCAAAGAAATAGGAACAGCCCACAAAAATAGGAACAACGCATAAAAATAGGAACAGCCCACAAAATTAGGAAATGTGCACAAAAATAGGAACAGCAACAATGATTTTCAGCAAACATACCTCTACTTCGGTGAATTAATTAACCTTTCAAACGGTATCGAAACTTAGCAAAGGACCCCTCAATGGAAAGCTAAGAATGTCTAGTTCCTGACTATAATTTTTATTTTGCAAAATAATGGTCCAGTTCTTACAGTTTCAGTAAATAAGTAACAATGTTCAGAAAACAGGACAGCCACCATGACCTATCTTGTGACACCTCTAAAATTATCAAAACTCAGTCAAATGACATGGGACTTGAGCCTAACCCAAAAAAAATTGAGTGTAGTTTACAATGAATCAAGAATCATTCAAAAAGGAGTTCAAACGAAAACGTTATTCACGAAATACCGAACCTATGTCCAGATTGTTTCCAGAATTTTAACCTAACTTGTGACACCTATAACTCGAGCTATACAACTCCAAATGCAACCAAACTAGTGCCAAGTTAACAAGAATTAAGTCTAGTTTCGGAAAAGGTAAACCACATAATTTTTGGATGACTAGATTATTCTCAGTTACTGTATAATCGAACCTATACCCAGTTTTCTTTGTGAATTAAAAACCCCAAATTGATTTCCAATCGTTAACAAATATTCTCAAACATTAACAAATATTCTCAAACATCAATAATTGATTTTCAAATATCAATAATAGATTCAAAACACCAATAAATGGATTCATTCATCAACGATTAGACTCAATCAACAAATAGAGTTTCCAACACCAATTGAATTTCTTATGATCATGGCAAAGCACAACAACAATTTCTAGGGTATATGAACATCATTCACACAAACATGATTCACTCAACAAGGTATCGTAACATATGATCACACAAACATAATTCAACAAACAACATAACATATATAGTCACACATATAATGATTCGTCAAACAACACAAGTATAGGGTCACACATGTATCAATTCATCAAACAACACAAGTATATGGTCACACGTGTGATACATCATCAAACCCTAACCCCCATACATACGACAATTCATAGAACCCATTAGATAGATAGAATCCCACCCATACCTTAGCCTTAGAAGACCACAAACCCTAGCTTCTTCTCTCTCCTCTTGAGCGCCACTTCTCTCTCCCTTTTCCTCTTGGTTCACACTTTCTCTCTTCTCTTTTCCTCTTATGCTAGCGCCGCCCCCTCCTAGCCCTCTCTTCTCAACTTTGGTTTTTCTTCTAAATGAATAAAACCCTAACCTAATCCCTTATATAAACTCATTAATCCTATGGGCTTTTTATTTAACTTATGCGACTAATCAAGGCCCTTTCCTCTTAACACCTCTCATTTACTAACTCCAACAATAATAATAGGTCCACGTACTCTATTATATTTTATTCTATTTATTTTCTACCAAATAATTCCTAATAATTAATTAAACAAATAATCAATTATTTTTGGGGCGTTACACTTGGCGCCCTTGGCGCCCATGGCGCCCTGTCCTGCCCCAGTTTGCGTTGTGCTGCGCCAGTGTTGCCTATTTGGCGCCCATGGCACCCTTGGGGCCCTGTCCTATGCCAGTTTTGTTCCTTGCTTGGTTTTTGGCGCCCTTGGCGCCCTAGGGGCCCTGTCCTGCGCCAGTTTTGGTTCTTGGCACCCTTGGAGAGTGCCTTAGTGCTTAAAAATTGTTCTTCCTCAAATATTTCCTTTGTTTCTTTATTTTAGCTCTTATTTTCTCTTTTGCTTCAAAATAAAACCTGAAAATAAAAAGTAAATATTTGTAGTAAAATAGCTCAAAAATATAATTAAAATACCAATAAAACTTAATGAAAATAACTATTAAAAAGACTCTAAAAATAGACTTATCATACATGTATTTTGTTCGCTAACTGCACCCCACTATTTTTAAATACAACCTATGTTGCTCCTCGCACCCTCTTTTCCAATACAACACTCCCTGTTGTTAATTGCACCTACCCTTTTTTTACCATAACCCATTGCCTTTTTTTTTTATTACACCGTAATGCTTTGAAATCAATTTTTCTTCTTTTCCTTTTTCTTACCTTTCAAACAATCAAACTCACATAAAAAAGCGATTCGTTACTGATAGTCACTCTGAGCTCAACTTGTTTGACCGTTAGTAACAACTGTAGCTTTCAAATGGGCTATGAGTGATGACCACTCTGAGTTTTACTTGTCTGGTCATTACGAATACCTCTCCCAATTTCAAAAAATAAATAAAAAACACCCAACACACAATTGTTTTCTACCCAACAACTACGTAGCTTTGATTTCTCCATCGTGTAACACCCCGGTATTTTTATCAAGTAAAAATACCCAAGTGCACCATCCCTAAAACATCAGAGATATATTTCCTGTTTAAATACTGAACACCACTATAAAATTTTCACTGAACAACAACATGACAGTCTTAAACATAAATAAGACCATAAACCATCAGTGAAATACAGTGTTCAATATCGCACAAGAAAGCGGAAATAAATATATAACGCTAAAGACAAAATGTCTTGATACACAGATAACAAGGAAAGATATACACTTAAGCATAAAGCTAAGTCTTCAGTAACCATCCGAGTACCACCTACTCGTGTCTCTTGGATCTCCACTTTCCCTGTTTATCTGTAAAACAACAACATATAAACAATGAGATACAATCTCAGTGAGTTCTACCGAGACCCCTACTAACACTCTCGGTCAAATTATAACTTATGATTAATTTAACAGGTCACTGACTGCAACTTTGCTATATCCTCGGTGAACCTATTATGACACCGTACGACACCGACTGCAACTCTGCTATATCCCCGGTGTATCGCACAACAAACAAAGTACGACACCGACTGCAACTCTGCTATATCCCCGGTGTATCGCACAACAAACAAAGTACGACACCAACTGCAACTGTGCTATATCCCCGGTGTCTCGCACAACAACTTTTAACATAACACCGACTACAACTTTGCTATATCCCCGGTGAAGCCCCTTACCAATGGTGTTTCCCAATTAGCACAGAGCCTAAGGTAAGAGTGCATCACTACCCCACCTTAGTATGTTAACATGGGTCGTCACCCAACTCGATATAATAAATATATCTACAGACACATGAACTCAGGGTTCATTACCTCAGACAATCAATTGAACATTTAACTCACATTACAATTTAAATCCACATTCACTCTCGCATACTAATTCATCACCTTTCGACACATTTTACGTCTCCAAAAACAGTTCATTTTGCCATAAAAATAGAATATTCAGTTAGGCCTCTGAATAAGCTTTCAAATGCATCTTAGAACACCCCAATCGGGTTCCCGGATCAAAAGTTATTGCGAAAGCTAAATCAGTGTACAGTTGCTGAAAAACTGTAAAGCGTCGCGACGCGAACTGCTATCGTCGCGACGCGAAAGGCGACAGAAATATTTGCGTGACAAAACCGAGCCTGGTCGCGACGCGATGACTGCGTGTCGCGACGCGATGGCTTGCTGAGAATTGCAGATTTGGCGGTTTCTTGCGAAATCCGCTATTCCGCTCAATTCCGATTCTCGTTACGATTGAAAACAGATTTGACAACCATAAAAACAGTCCCAATCAAAGTCACACAATCAATCAAATCAATCAAAAACTCATTGTAAACAAATTGTATCAAAACGCGACATATTTTCAAATAACGGTTTTTATCTCAAAATCTCTCGAAATCAATCAACGTAAAAATTATCGAAACACAAAAAAAACATCCTAAGCGTGAGTAAAACTCACCCTCGAAGCAGCCGACACCGAGCCGAAATCACCGAGACTTCAAAATCTCCACATAACCACACGAACAATCTCCGCATAAACTTCCACGTTCCGACGACGCCCAAATCCGCTTCCGAAGCCTTGAATTCACTATTCATCATCTTCAACCTCAATCACTATTCACACATAAACCCCAATTTTGATTTTCAAACCCTAAGTCATCCAATCCTTGATTCCTTCACTCCAAGCTTGCACCCAATCACTTATTTGAAATTCCCTAACCTCTAGAACACTTGTTGAAGAAAGAAACTCAAGATTTCCTCCCATTCTTCTCCAAATTCGAAAATGGTGAATTTGTGTAGAGTGAGTTGATGATGATGATGTTGATACCAAATCGAAGAGGAAGTAACGCTGAACATTTTTCGTGTTGGAGGGAAGACGTTTTGATGAACCGAAGTATCCCCTTTTTCCTCTTCTTCTTCCACACCCATTATTTCTCTTCTCCTTTCTTTTCTCTCCTTTCTCTCTGTTTCTCTCGCATGCTTCCTTTCTTTCTTTTTAATTCTCTTTCTTTTATTCTTTCACTTACACACACATACACGCATACATATATATTTATTTAATAGGCTAAATTGCTGTTTTGGCCCTTTATCTTTGGGGTTGGTGTCACTTTGGCCCTTTATCTTTTTTTTTTCTCGTTTTAGTCCCTCATGTTTTTTGTGTGTGTCATTTTGGCGCCTGCCATTAGGTTTTTCTAACGGACGCCATGTTGGCAGTTAACTGCTGATGTGGCATCTTAAATGTCAGGGTTGACTTGGACCTGATTTGGTGATGTGGAACATAAGGGACCAAATTGAAAGTCAAAAAGAACATGGGGGGCCAAATTGACACAAACACAAAACATTCATCTTTCTCCTTCAAACACCACCTCCATCTTCATCTTCTCCGGCGAGCCACCACCACCTTCGATGAGCCTCCGCCACCACCACCACAAACAGTGACATCACTTCTCTCTCTCTCTATCTCTCTCTCTCTCTCTCTCTCTCTCTCTCTCTCTCTCTCTCGAAATTGGTGCAGTAACTGACTGTTAGCAAAAGATTTCAACAAAAATGATAAAGAATTGAGAACGAAATGGAAATGTAGATTCACGTTTTACGGTTTTTTGGGTTTTTCAATGACGAAAGGAGAGAGAGAGGGGGGGAGGGGGGGAGAGAGAGAGAGACAATGTCACTATTTCTGGTGGTGGTGGTGGTGGCGGAGGTGGTGGTGGGTCGCCGGAGAAGATGAAGTTGAAGGTGGTGTTTGGAGGAAGAAGATGAATGTTTTGCGTTTGTGTCAATTTGGCCCCCATGTTCTTTTTAAGTTTCAATTTGGTCCCTTATGTGTCACATCACCAAATCAGGTCTAAGTCAACCCTGACATATAAGACGCCACGTCAGCAGTTAACTGCCAACGTGGCGTCTGTTAGAAAAAACTAAAGGCAGTGGCCAAAATGACACACAAAAAAAACATGAGGGTCTAAAACGAGAAAAAAAAAGATAAAGGGCCAAAGTGACACCAACCCCAAAGATAAAGGGCCAAAACAGCAATTTAGCCTATTTAATATATAAGTGGTAACGTGGTCAAATTACCATATTGATCTTAATCTCTTATTTCGATTCCAAAACGTCCTTGACCCATATTATTCGGTTAACGATCCTCTGACAGCCAGTAATTAATTTTAGCACTCAATAATTTTACCAATTAAGTACTAAATTAATTCAATTGGGTTAACATTCAAATAATTCGATTAATTATTTTGAGGATGTTACATTCTCCCCAACTTGAAAGAATTTTGTCCTCAAAATTTCGTCAAGTCTTTCATTTGACTAACCGAGAATCGACATTCTCAGAAATGTCTAAATTTGCTGGAAAACAATCTCGAACTAACGAAATGAGTGTAGAAAATCTTCCCAAGTTGGCACGTCAATATTTAAGTATGTTCGACTACTACCCTAGAACTCTTCTAAGATTATAATCCGACTCTCTTGTTACGAATCAACACGAGAAACTCCTCTTTCGCCTACATAGGCTTGGCACCGCATTTGAAAACACTTCTGAAGCTTCATTCCAATTATCCTCGCTTGCACCCCAATTTTGATTAATCTAAATCGAAGGGTCTAATACAAGACACTTGATAGAAATATATGTTGAAAATGAGATCCACAAACTGGTACTCCTCGGTAGAGGTAAAAACAAACACGATTTCCCCGAAGGGTGTAAACCCGTTCTCAACAAATCTTCTAAAATCTATAACAGTTCTCATACACATTGAAAAAAAATGTGACGGAAAAGTCATCTGTGAAACTTCTTGACTCGCCCCCAAGATTTCGAGATAAAACTTTTCAAAAGATGGAATGAGGGTTTTACTAAAAACTTTGACCATAATGTAGAAATAAACTGTGGGGACAACAAATAAATTTGAACGTAATGAAAATCACCTCTGTTGTTCTCAAAACAACTATCAAACAGAACTCAGAGCTCTTTTTCCTGTATTGCAACTTCATCACGAGGTTTTTACCAACGACGCACCCGATTCCTTTCCAAATTAGTCAATAGCGTTGAGAGCTTCCCCTCAACCTAAGTAATCCTCCTAGGATTTTCTTCCTCAATCCGATTTTATTAGCCTCATGATTCGTTCCCAAAATTAACTTTAGCATGCGGGTTTTCACAAAATAATTTTTCAAAACTACCATACCGCACGCCGAGCTTCACTTCAGAAATTTCAGACTCTTGCAAGCATATTCGTCAATTAATTCTTTGATGGTTATTCGCAATGTGAAAAATAGTTAGCTGTTACCTCACCTTGTTCTTTAGATATTCCTCAATTAGCTTAGATACCTTACTATTCGAATGAACTGGAATAAAATGAGCTGATTTGGTTAACCGATCCACAACTACCCAAATGGAGTCGTTACCGGCTTGGGACCTTGGCAACGCCATTACAAAATGCATCAAAATGCCTTCCCATTTCCACGCGGGCACTTCCAGTGGCCGTAACAGACCAACAGGTTTCTAATGTTCTATCTTAACTTTCTGACAAGTTAAGCATTGAGACACAAATTCAACAATCTCTAATTTCATGCCATGCCACCACTATAACTGCTTTAAATCTCTGTACATCTTGGTGGACCCAAGATGTACAGAATGTAAACTTCGGTGTGTTTCCTCTAACACTTGCCTTCTAATGTCCTCATCATCGGGAACACAGATTCTACCGTTGAAACAAATGACTCCACCACTATCCGTGGTAAAATCTGGGAATACCTTTTGCGTTTGTAGCTTCACATCAACTTCCTGTGCTAAGCGTGTAGAATCCCTTAGGGAATTAGAGATCCTCATATGGCTCAACACCAACCGGTTCCTCCTTGATCTTGGATTCAGTTTTAAGTCTCTAAAAGATCACTCCAACAATTCCATTTCATGCATCATAAACTCGGCCATGTGGATGGATTTCCTACTCATTGCATCGGCCACCACATTGGCTTTTCCCGGTTGATACTTCAATTCAAAATCATAGTCCTTCAAAAATTCCACCCACCTTCTTTGCCTGTTATTAAGCTCCTTCTGATCAAAAAGATATTTCAAGCTCTTGTGATCACTAAAGACCTCGAAACGAGACCCATACAGGTAATGTCTCCAAATCTTCAGTGCATACACAATAGCTGCCAACTCTAAATCATGAGTTGGATAATTCTCCTCATGAATCTTCAACTGTCTGGACGCATAGGCTACCACTTACTGATTCTGCATGAGAACACATCCTAAGCCCTTTCCAGAAGCGTCACTGTAAGTTTGGAATCCCAAAGGCGGATCCAGAAGAATCAGGATCGGAGCAGACGTCAACCGAATTTTCAATTCAAGAAAACATTCTTCACAATCGGCATCCCACCTAGATGGCCGACCCTTACGAGTTAACCGAGTAAGTGGAAGAATTAACTGTGAGAACCCTTGAATAAATCTCCTATAGTAACCAGCTAGACCCAAGAAACTTCCGATCTCTGTGACTGATGTCGGTTGTTCCCGGTTTAACACAACCTCCGCTTTATTGGGATCTACAGAAAATCTCGATTGGGAATCACATGTTCCAAATACTTTACCCCTGGCATCCGGAAATCACACTTCGAAGGTTTCGCGTACAACTTCTTTTCTTGGAGTACATTCAGAACAATGCGGAGATGTTGAACATGCTCCTCAATGGTCTTCGAGTACACCACGACATCATCAATGAAAACAACTACAAATTGATCCAGGTACGTGTGGAAAACTTGGTTCATGTATCCACGAATACCGCTGGAGCATTAGTCAAACCGAAGGGCATCACTACGAATTCGTAATGCCCATACCTCGTACGGAAGGCTGTCTTCGGGATATCTAAGGCTCTAACTTTGATTTGATGGTAACTCGACCTTAGATCAATTTTAGAAAACACCAACGCACCTCTAAGTTGATCGAGCAAGTCATATATCCTAAGCAAGGGATATTTGTTCTTGATCGTCACTTTGTTGAGTTGTCGGTAGTCAATAGATAATCTCATACTTCCATCTTTCTTCTTAGATATCAACTCTTCAAGTTGAGACTTCAATTCCTTTAACTCTAAAGGAGACATTCGGTAAGGTGTAATAGATATTGATCCTGTGCCAGGAACCAACTCTATAGAAAACTCTACCTCTCAGTCAGGAGGTACAGAAGAAACTTCATTTGAAAAAACATCAAAAAAATTCATTTACCACTTGTACAGATGACAAATCTAAACATGTTTCAGTGGATGCAGACAACATAATAATGAAAGTTTCCGCAATTTGGGATAATGACTGGTTTGCTGAGGTGAAAAAGTTAACTGCGTCTGAAATTGGTCTTTGGCAATTCAACCGATTCAAAAGCGAAGCTGAGAGTTCGATTGGCACAGTCGATTGTAACATGATTTGCAGTCACCCAATTCATACCCAGAACGATGTCCATACTTCTCATAGGCAGACAAATAATCCTTCGACGAAATTTCTGTCTCCTATGACAAGTAGACAATTCTGACACAAAGATTGGGTTTGGACACGACCCTTAGCCGCAGTTAAGATAGTTATCGGCTCGGATAGCGGAGACAATGCTAATCCCATCCGATCCACACATGCTTGTGCTATAAAACAATGGGTTGCACCCGAATCGTATAATATACTGACGGAGTTATTGAAAACTGACCCCATACCCCTCAGTAACTTGTTAGCAGTTGTAACTGTCTGAGCATCCAAAGTGTTGACGCATCCTTGCCTTGGATCTGCTTGTAACTCCTTGGAACTCTTCCTTGCAGGGCACTTATTTGTATAGTGACCTTCTTCGTTACAATAATAGCACCGATTGATCTTTACTGACGATCACCATGGTGATGTCTTCCATAGTTAGAACATCTTCTGACCTTTGAAGAATCAGAAAATTGCACCTGCTTTTCCTTTGATGAAATTATCTTAGGACTTTGCATTCGGAGTTGATAATTCAACTACCTTCCTTCCTTTCCAATACTCCCTATGAGATCATCCTCGGTGACATAGGCTGATTGCACTAAGGCAACATAATTGGTAATAGTATAAGAACTGAGACCCTAAGTCATAAAAGCACTACGTCCCCTCTTATACTTCTGCATTCTCCATTCGTCATCCGAAGCTTACTTTACCACTTGGTAAAACTGAGACAACTTCTCAAACTTAGCGGTGTATTCTTCCACCGTCATGTCACCTTTCCTGAGGATGCACCGGTTGGAGATTCCGGTCTTGGTCGAGGACCGCGTCTTGATCATCCTGGTATAATTCCGCTTATGATGCACTAAGTATTAAGTTGATCAGGCTCAATGTCTCTTAGCATCACAAGTATAATTAGCATCACAAGTATAATTACAACATGGACTAACAAGGAATCGACTCAACCCTAAACTAAGTCCGACTAGGTCGAACCGCTCTGATACCAACTGTAACACCCCGGTATTTTTATCGAGTAAAAATACCCAAGTGCACCGTCCCTAAAACATCAGAGATATATTTCCTGTTTAAATACTGAACACCACTATAAAATTTTCACTGAACAACAACAGGACTGTCTTAAACATAAATAAGACCATAAACTATCAGTGACATACAGTGTTCAATATCGCACAAGAAAGCGGAAATAAATACATAACGCTAAAGACAAAATGTCTTGATACACAGATAACAAGGAAAGATATACACTTAAGCATAAAGCTAAGTCTTCAGCAACCATCCGAGTACCACCTACTCGTGCCTCTTGGCTCTCCACTTTCCCTGTTTATCTATAAAACAACAACATATAAACAATGAGATACAATCTCAGTGAGTTCTACCGAGACCCCTACTAACACTCTCGGTCAAATTATAACTTATGATTAATTTAACAGGTCACCGACTGCAACTTTGCTATATCCCCGGTATCGCACGACAAACAAAGTACGACACCGACTGCAACTCTGCTATTTCCCCGGTGTATCGCACAACAAACAAAGTACGACACCGACTGCAACTCTGCTATATCCCCGGTGTATCGCACAACAGCTTTTAACATAACACCGACTGCAACTTTGCTATATCCCCGGTGAACCCCCTTACCAATGGTGTTTCCCAATTGGCACGAAGCCTAAGGTAAGAGTGCATGACTACCCCGCCTTAGTATGTTAACATGGGTCGTCACCCAACTCGATATAATAAATATATCTACAGACACATGAAATCAGGGTTCATTACCTCAGACAATCAATTGAACATTTAACTCACATTACAATTTAAATCCACATTCACTCTCGCATACTAATTCGTCACCTTTCGACACATTTTACGTCTCCAACAACAGTTCATTTTGCCTTAAATATAGAATATTCAGTTAGGCCTCTGAATAAGCTTTCAAACACATCTTAGAACACCCCAATCGGGTTCCCGGATCAAAAGTTATTGCGAAAACAAAATCAGTGTAGAGTTGCTGAAAAACTGCAAAGCGTCGCGACGCGAACTGCTACCGTCGCGACGCGAAAGGCGACAGAAATATTTGCGTGACAAAACTGAGCCTGGTCACGACGCGATGACTGCGTGTCACGATGCGATGGCTTGCTGAGAATTGCAGATTTTGCGGTTTCTCGTGAAATCCGCAATTCCGCTCAATTCCGATTCTCGTTCCGATTGAAAACAGATTTGACAACCATAAAAACAGTCCCAATCAAAGTCACACAATCAATCAAATCAATCAAGAACTCATTGTAAACAAATTGTATCAAAACGCGACATATTTTCAAATAACGGTTTTTATCTCAAAATCTCTCGAAATCAATCAACGTAAAAATTATCGAAACACAAAAAAAACATCCTAAGCAAGAGTAAAACTCACCCTCGAAGCGAGAGCCGACACCGAGCCGAAATCACCGAGACTTCAAAATCTCCACATAACCACACGAACAATCTCCGCATAAACTTCCACGCTCCGACGACGCCCAAGTCCGCTTCTGAAGCCTTGAATTCACTATTCATCATCTTCAACCTCAATCACTATTCACACATAAACCCCAATTTTGATTTTCAAACCCTAAGTCATTCAATCATTGATTCCTTGACTCCAAGCTTGCACCCAATCACTTATTTGAAATTTCCTAACCTGTAGAACACTTGTTGAAGAAAGAAACTCAAGATTTCCTCCCCTTCTTCTCCAAATTCGAAAATGGTGAATTTGTGTAGAGTGAGTTGATGATGATGATGTTGATATCAAATCGAAGAGGAAGTAACGCTGAACATTTTTCGTGTTGGAGGGAAGAGGTTTTGATGAACCGAAGTATCCCCTTTTTCCTCTTCTTCTTCCACACCCATTCTTTCTCTTCTCCTTTCTTTTCTGTCCTTTCTCTCTGTTTCTCTCGCATGCTTCCTTTCTTTCTTTTTAATTCTCTTTCTTTTCTTCTTTCACTTACACACACATACACGCATACATACATACATATATATATATATTTAATATATAAGTGGTAACGTGGTCAAATTACCATATTGATCTTAATCTCTTATTTCGATTCCAAAACGTCATTGACCCATATTATTCGGTTAACGATCCTGTGACAGCCAATAATTAATTTTAGCACTCAATAATTTTACCAATTAAGTACTAAATTAATTCAATTGGGTTAACATTCAAATAATTCGATTAATTATTTTGAGGATGTTACACATCGCACCTGGGGATACGTAGGAGCAGGGGCCCACTCTTGTCAAGCGCAAAAAACTAAAATTTTTATTAGGTCTTCCTTTTCAATTTTGCAAATAATAAAAAGGGTAAATTTGAATGTTTTCTTTGAAGTAATTTTTTTCCACACATTAAATTAAAAGGTAACCTTTTTTTTGAAAGGATGTTGTGGGGTGCTAATACCTTCCCCACACATAATTGACCCCGAACCCAAAAATAAAGGTTTTTTCAATGTTTTTCTTGTTAAATAAATATTGATGGCGGCTTCATTCCAAAAAAGTCGAAGAATCCCTCCTTCCGGATTTTTTGGTCGCTACAATAAGAAGACAGAAGTACCTAATTGAAACATACTTCCGTCTTTATATTTTTGAACAACGGAAGTATGTAAGTCAGACTTACTTCCAGCTTCAAAATGTTATCACAACGGAAGTACATTTACGTTTGGTACTACCGTTTTGATATTTTCCAAAACTAAAATACTTAATAAATAGATAAATCCATTTTGGGTTTTTGAACTAACGGATTTATGTATATAGTAGATACTTCTGTTTTTGTTAAAATTTAACGGACACGATTTGACTGACACTTTTGATCATTGGTGTGGATCACACTGACAATATCAACGGTGGATAATCAGTGAAGATTCCGATAAATACCCACACTCACCCTCATTCTTTTCACACAAACATTTCACTCGAAAATGGAAATTTATTCAACTCAGTACTCAAGCAAAAATAGACTTACAACTATTCACTATGACGACGAAACCACCAGGAGAGAAGATGGTGTCTACTTCTCATGTCCGAAGTCTATTTTATATAGGCTCCGCGAAGACATCACCTTCGACAGTTTCAAAGATAAAGTGCAGATCAAAGTTCAAGTGATTGGTGATGACTGTGAGGTTACTAGTATTACTTATCGCAAACCCGATCGTCGAGATGATGGCAGTATTTACTTCTCGTCCATGAGAATTAGGACTGATGACGATGTACGAAGCATGTTGAACATCCATGACATGCTTCAGAATCGTAGGCCGTTGGAGCTGTACGCGGAGCATCAACGGAGCGTTAATGAAATTATACATCGTTGTTATAATGGAGGACCATGAATAGTTTAGAACCGTATTTGTTGTTGTTTATGTTTTAACTTTTATATTCTATAATTCTTTGGTTTTTATGTGTGGTTGTCGCTGTAATCTACCTTTGCATTAATGAAATTAAATTCTAAATTTAACGACTATAATACTAACGAAATAATACTAAACGCAAATAGATAAATCCAGAACAGTACAAATATAGTCAGCAAAATAATAGTACAATCCAAAATAGTCAATCCTCTCCGGTTGCAAAATCAATCAAGCTCCGGATTACACCATACGACTGAGTTGAAGGATGAAGGTCTCCGGACTCAAGCACCATCCGCAACTACTGGCTGATAATCATCAATCTCTCCTCAGGTCCTATCACACCTGGTGCTGCTACTGCTGGCCTCTCTCGTGCTGCTGGAAGGAGTCGGGGAACTAATACCCTAACGTACCATGGCAAGTAAGTCTGATGAACGTCACCCACCTCCCCCTCATCAGTAGTCGTGCTCAGAACCTCTTGGAACACTCTTGCTCCATTTGGACAATCGCATTATCACTTCATTAAACCCTGGGCGACCCTGAAGCGGCTCACGAGGGATGACCTGGACGTATCCAAACTGCCGGAGGCACCTATCCCAACTCAAAAAAACCCTATATAATGAGATCTGCTCAAAGGCTCTCACATGCCTGTAGTCCTAGCTCAAAGGGTTTCCAAATGACATCAGCAGGTGTCAAAGCAGCAATCCTCCCCCGGTACTCCTCCAGCTTCACAGCATCCGTCTTCCTCTTCTTCCAAAACCCACATCAGCATGTGTCAAAGCATCAATCCTCCTTCGGTAATGCTGGTACTGCTCCTGGTAATGCTCCGGCTCCTGTTGATACTGCTCCTCATGTACCTCATCCTCTGTATACTGTTGTCGTCTCTGCATGCATCTATGTCGGTTAGACGCATGTCCAGCCTCTCTAATCCGAGTGCGTGTACTCACCGGAGTTTCCTCCGGTTCACCAACACCTGGCCGTGACGAAGACCCCCCTCGCAATATCAATCCAAGTGAATCACAAGGAATTCGACCACCAACTCTGGTATGAGCTACTGCCAAAAATACAACTATGTAAGTGAAAAATGGTAAATATTTTAGACTTTTGTAAAAAATTTAAGGGTATTTTCGTCATTTCACAGGGTGTGGGGGGGGGGGGGGGGCGTATAATTAAGTTGTATGTGTGGGGGTAAAAAAAAACCTTTTGATTTAACTAATGTTGGTTAAAAAAATAAGTTGAATTTGACCAAAAAAACGAGTTGAAAATAACATAATTTATGTCCGCTTGTATTTATGGGAAAAATGTATGCTTCAAGTTCAGCATTGATGTTAGCATGAGCTTTTTTTGCTGAGCTTGAAAGTTTCTTCCTTGCTTTTTTATCAACACACGCATAAAAAAAAGATTATCACGGATCAAGGTAGTTAGAATTTTAACTAATACTACAAGAATAAGTGCTTTTTCCTGCCATTTTTTCCGACGAACTTTTATTCGTCGCAATTTCCGACGGATTTCCGACGAAAAAGTCGTCGCAAATGTTAAGGAAAAAAAGGCGCTTAATTTCCCGCTTACGTTTCCGACGAAAACGTGTTTCGTCGCAAATTTGCGACGGCTATGTCCGTCGGAAAACGCTAAAAGTCCGTCGCAAAGTAACAGATCTTAAATTAAACTGAAGCTCTTCCACGATCCTCTCATTTCACGCTCTTTCTCGCTTCTCTCTCAGTTGCCCTCTTTCTCGCTTCCTTCACGCTGCCCCCTCCCTCTCCCTCTCGCCTTTCACTCTCCTCCGCCGTCTTCCACTGAATCACCCTCCTCTGTCCTCCACAGCCCTCCTCCATCTTCCACCGCCCTCCTCCGCCCTCCTACATCGCTAAGCGTGGTCCTCCGTTTCGCCCTCTTCCCTCTCGTTCTCCCTCTTCCCTCACTCTCATTCTCCTTGCGGTCCTCCCTCTTCCCTCCCTCTCGTTCTCCCTCTTCCCTTAATTTAAACGAAACCCTAACCTTACTTTCTTTAATTTGTCCCAATTTTTTTAAACGAAACCCTAACCTTTATCTGTGATTTTCCAGATTTGGTTCATTTCGGGTGATGTGGTACAGTTGACATTTGTATCAGAGTTGCTGTGTTGATAATTAGGTCAAGACAGGGAATTTGTATCAGAGTTGCTGTGTTGTTGTGAAGAACATGCAGAGGTGTGTATATGCAATTCCAAGTTGTCCTTTGAATTACATTTATGAGATGATGAAGCTCGAGAATGATGTCCAAGAGTCTCGTATTTCTCCTGCAGATTTTTGTAAAAAGCTGCAAGTAAGATACGATTTTGCTGACCTCTGCCATAAATTTATACAATTTTTTGTTCTTATTTTTCTTTATATTGAGTTTCTTGGCTAGTTTTCTGTTAGTCTGGGGTTGATACATTCTGGTTTTTCTTTTATTCTTTTACATTCTGGTTGATACTGAGTGCATAAATGAGTTTCGTGATATGTTTGTGACATGTAAATTTGTTGCCGGTCTTTCTATTCTAATTCCTTGCTCATTTTTGCAGAGGAAATATGCATTTGAACGATTTGACATTCCTGCAGGTGAAAATTATGCTGTAAAAATAAATTATCCATTCAAGGTACACTATTAAATCTATTAACATTCTCAAACAATTTTTAAATGAAGAATGTCAAAATTATCATTGTTATTTATTACTCATGTTTGCTTCAATGACTGCTGCAAACTCCAAATTATGCTTTCTTTTTAAAATCATTTTCTAATGATAGAACATGAGCTTGTTATGCATAATTTGTTTTACTGTTTAAAATATTCTAACCGTTGCAGGATCCAGCACTTCCAATAGATCTCAAAGGCGAAAGCTTCTGTGCTCTTCTGGGAACTCGTTGCAGGTATTATAAGTATTCAGAGATTCTCCAGTGTGATGTTACCTTTTGATGTAATTAAAACATGGAGCTCAAAGAAAGGTTATTGAACCAGTCAATCAGTCTTACTAGTAACTACAAACTTCTTTTTTTGGTGAACAGAATCTATAGCCTTGTTTACTGAAGTCTTTATTTACAGAGTTTTTTTTTTCCGGAGAAGTATTGCATTAATAACTTAGTATCATGCTTAGGATTTTTAAAACGCTTTGTTGGAGCTTAAGTCCTATACTGCTGAGAATGTAATGTCCGTAAATTGAACAGTTATTTTCTGTTACTGTATTCACTACCTGCAGTGCACTCGAGCTATTTCTGATTAAAAGAAAGATAATGGGGCCTTCATGGCTACAGGTCTCAAATTTTTCTACCTGCTCAGCTTCCCAAAGGGTGAGATTTTAACCCGGGCGTCTACTAGAAGTGATGTGTCTTTAATCCCTTATACATACCACCTTTTTTCAATCTTAGCAGCTTGGTTGTGCTTACAGGTTAGCTGGTGCAAATTTGAAGTGACTGTGGCATCTCCCAAAGACATAAGGGTTTCTTCAACTCCCTCAAAAATCATATTCGAGATTCCTCCTCCGGTGGTTGTCACAGCGATAAACTTAAAAACCATCATAAATGAAACTATGAAGCTCATTCTATCCAAAGAAAACCCTCATTTTGTGTGTGATTCTAGAGTTCTTGTTAAGCCTTACAAGGAGAAAGGCAAAGTTCCCGACAATTACAGGCACCTTCTCTCTTTCTAGTCTTTATTGTTAACTTTTTCTTTGTTGTAGTCAACTCTCAAACATGCTCAAGATTCTTGTGATTTGCAGGAAGCAGCAGCAAATGGATAGAGGAGATTATTCACCTTGTGGAACTCCTACTGGGCTTGATGCTAGAGACCAATATGATCTTCAACTTGGTAATTATCTTGCTTAATGCTTTAACTAACCTTCTATTATGTTGTCTTTTTAGTCAAACCTTTACCTAACTATTCTTAACATGTTTTTTTTGCATGTGTTTTTCTAGATGGGAGAATGTTCTACAATACTCAAGACATGTTGTGGAGGAGGAAACTAGAGGAGCAAGCTGATCTACAGCAAGCTCTTGAGCTTCAAAGTAGAAGGTTAATGGGGCTACGACTTCTTGACATTAAAAACAACACCAACGTGCTTTTTCTACTGGAAGTCCAATTCCTTCTCCAACTCACTCTCCTAATATGTTCAACCAAAATCTTGTTCTTCCTTCCTTTCACAGAAGCTCAGAATCTCCTCCAGAAGGTACTACTATTTTATATATTTCTCTTCCATTTTTAAATGCAGTTCATTCAATTAGTTGCGAGATTTATAATTTTTAATACTATTTTGATACCAGAAAATGGTTTAAGTTCTGCTCCAGCCAGTACTGTATCAGTTTCAGCTGCTCTAGCTTTTAACTTTGATAGTGAAAACGTATCAAGAATGAAAAAGGCTGTGGAATCCCCGCCTCCTGTTTTAAAAACTGCCTCGAAAGGAATCCGTAGAGCAGAGAGGTTTGTAGAAAATACAAGGATTATTGTTTTTCCTTTTTTTAACAATATAAATTTTATGATTGTTGATTTGTTGTCATTATCCTGTTGATTCATTTCTACCTGAAGCTGGAAGAAAAACATCACAGGTAGTATTATCATCATCCTTTTTCACTTCTGTATCTGTATTACCATCATCCTTGCTTGATTGCTTTATTTAGTGTTGTTTCGGAAAATTCTTAATCTAATAGAGTAATGATGATTGAACAATGTTGGATATTTGATAGATTTGTAAATGATTTACATGAAGATCACGACGGAAGTGGCAGCGGAAAACGGCGACTCTGTTCTCCGCAATCCCTTCCTTATTAGCGTTACTTTAATTTCTCTGCTTTTCTTATGATTTTGACAAACAGGTATAGTCCATTTACTTTCTCTTCTCAATCCGGCCATTTACTTTCTGTATTAGATTGTTTTTTGATTCTCTGTCCACATGTTTATGTTTAGCTGAGCATGTTTGTTCATACTATGGTGAAATTGCTGACAGCTTCTTTGTGATATTGATGCTTTTGATAGGTTGTTTCTTGTTTTTGAATTTGGCTAATTTTTTTTTTCTGTTTCTACAAACATTTTTGTCCTGTAAGCTCATGGATCTGTTTTGCTGTTTTTTATGTGCAGTTGTTGAAGTCAATGCTAAGATGTTGTGTATGAGATGTTGTGAATTTCTTCAAAGGCTGATTGGAGGTTACTATGGAGCTGAGGTAAGAATATTTTGATTCAATTTTCATATTTGTAACTTTCTATTGGAGGAGTGGGGGTATGTATTTGATAGTCTATTCTTCTAAGGAGGTTGCTTTCTGGCCCTAATGTATTGTTGGGTGTTTTCTAATGTTTTCTTCTTTGATTGATGTGTATGTATCTAATCCATTTTGACGTATGCTATAATGTTCTTTGATTTCTGTTTAAAATTGATTGGTTGAAACTCTTGTTTCCCTTTTTCTTTCTATATTTCTTTCATTTTAAGAGCTGCTTTGATACAAGCATGATTTTATTAACTTAAAGAAGTCATTTTACTTAATACCTTAAGATCATTTTACAACCATGTTGGCCCTTTTATGCTTCTACCTTAACCTCAATGCCCAGACTGACTCACCCCCCCTGCTGACTATTTTTTTTGCATCTCTATTCTACCTTAACCTCAAAATTCACAATACATCATCACTGAATTTATGTCCCAGAAGCTCATGGCGGATCCTACCTAAGACTGCAACTCCATGGACTTTTGTAACACAGAGTAGCAAACGTAGAGGGTGTGGCAGGGTAAAAGTTGCTGCTGAGGAATCATTTTCAACTACTGATACTGTTGCCGCAGATGACTATTATTCAGTTTTGGGTCTGGTAATGCATCAAACTCTAATTTTTCATCTTTTTACTTCTAACTTGTTAAAATTTGTTAAAATTGAGAGTTTAAGTAATCCCGATTGATAGACGTACCTAATATTAAAAGGGAAAAAATGAACACAGGGAATTCTTATTCTTAGTAAAATACTAAAATGATAAATTAGGTGGGATTATTCACTTTTCTATATATAATGGATGCTGAGTGATATGCTGAATTTTCCGCATTTGTTTTTCTTTCTTTCTGTTGTAGAGTAATTTGCGACATACTATTGTTCAGACTTCTATTGCTACAAGAATATGATGTTTGTAACAATGATGTTCAGACTTCACAGCAATGAAGAGGAACAAGAAGAGGAGGAGGCTGCATTGTAACTGAGATAGAGGAATGCTTCTTGAAGCAGTTGAATGATACCAAAGATGGGAATTCATGCTTGAGTTCTTCTTATGGAGATGAGTCAACAACAATTTTGACTGCTGGGGGGTCAAATGTTGACACCAGTAGTCCAAGTCCATCAACAGGAAGTATAGGCACCAATGATGTGGAGATGATAGATAAATTCTCAGATTCTTTTTCACTCTTGCCATTGTTTGCATCTAGTTAAGATGAACTGAATTTCTTGTTGTGTTTGAGTTCAGCTGTTTTAGATTTTGTTTCTAACAAGCAAGGTTGCTTGTGTAAATTAATTAGTACATTACAGAGTAGGATATGTGGTTTGGTTGTTGTAAATTAATTAGGTAGATGTTGTACTAGGGAGATTTATTAAGCTTGAAAATGGTGCTTGTTATGTATGCTGTGTGGATGATCAAAATTTGATGGATTCATTCCATGTTGAAATATAGTAGGAATCAGATGGATTGGATCCCGTATATGTTACTTTGTATATGAAATTAGTATATATAGATATAATTATTAACTATTATTTTGGATGTATAATTTAATTTTTTTTTATTTTTATTTTTAAAATTTTCGACGGATTTCCGACGAAAATGTGTCAGAGTTTGCGACGACTTTGCCACGGATATTTGCGACGGGTTTCCGACGACTTTCGGGCGGAGACATTTGCGACGACAAAATCCGTCAGAAAAAAATTTTCGACGAGCGATTTTGCAACGACTTTTTTTTCGTGGGAAAGTTCGTCGGAAACGTCAATTTCCGACGAAAATCGCTGCATTTGCGACGAAAATTGTCGTCGGAAATCGTCGATTTTCTTGAAGTGTAAGTTTCTGTTTACACCAAAAAATATTTGGCTAGATCCACTCGGCTAAAGATAAAGTATTTGTTGATCAGCTAAATCCTGCTCAGCTGAGCTAAGCTAGCTGGGGGCTGACTCCCGACCGGCAAAATCCAAAATTAGCCGCTTCAGGTCTAATTGCCAAATATGACCCCACAACAAAAGCTAACATGCTAACATCAATGCTGAACTTGAATTGGCTGAGGCAAAATCGGCTTTTTTTTGTTGGTCAAAATCGCCTGAACATGGTTGCTAAGTTTATATGGGCTTGGAGGCTATTATTTAGTCATAACAGGCTCGTATAATTGTTTGTTAAAGGCCGGGGTTATTATTGCATTAGTTACGACAAGAAATATCATGAAAAAGATAAAGTCAAACTACGGTAACCACATTCCTACAATTATGAGAAGTGAACATAACAAGTTAACCACATGGAATCAAGTAAAAAAAATGTGCACCCACTCCCTAGAAAATAGGAATATGGAAAACATGAGTAAAATTGTGGTTAATTAGCCGTTTTAGTAGCTTTTTGACCTATATCTTACCCGATTGAGAAAATATGTAATTTAATCACCATCCTATTTTCTTAAAAATAGGATGGTGGAGAACATGGTTAGCTGTTATCAAGGACTTGCAAGAAAGCTTATTTCCTTAGAAATAGGATCATAGACGACGTGGATAGCTGATATGACAACCAACAAAGTCAGTCAGCTAGGTGTTTTGGGCTATAACTTAGTCAAATGGGCAATTATCAATATTTTTGTTGCACTACACAAAAAGGGAGGAGCGGCGGCGGTTAAATTTCTCACCGGCGGCGGTTTTAAACCGCCGTTATTGGCTACTGGCGACGGTTCAGGTAGCGCTGTGGATTTCAGCGTCGGCAGGGTGTACTCGCGGCGGTTCTGGAAACCGTCACACAAACGGCCGCAAGTTTAGCGGCGGTTCTAAACCGCCGCGAATAATTAAAAATTATTTTTTGTTTAAATTGTTAGCCATGATCTTATTATATGATGTAATTTGGTAGGTAGGGGGTTAAGAACATGACAAATAAGGTTAGTATAGGTTTCTTATGTAGTCATTGTGTAACACCCCGATAGTTTCTAACTTGTAGAAGTTACCGAAATGCACTACTGGCATACATCAGAGTACCTCCTATTTTTAATACTGAACCCAAACTACTACTCGATGCTAAAACCCATCAAGTGCGCTTACATAACTTAACGTAAAATACATAACTTCGGTTCTTACACCACTCAAACTAGTGTTCAGTACCAAAATAGAAAGTCTGCGGAAGCGATTTACAACTTATAATACAAGTCGTACCATCGTACATCTAAGATACTGAATGAAAATACAGAGATACAGCTGGTAATGGATTCCGAAGGCAAAGAATGTAGCCATGCTCTTGCTCTATCCCTTAATGAAAAAGGGAAGAGTTTTAGTCTTATGGCATCTTGAGGTACCCCGTTTAATTTGAGAGTTCCACAGTATTCTAGAAAAATTGAAATATGAAGATTTGGGTCCTCCGTGGGGAGAACCAGAAAATTGGTTTTGTTGAACCATTGAAAGCAGAGATGATTTGAGTTCAAAATTATTTGCTTCCACATTCGGATGTACAATGGCACCAGATGGCTCTGCCGAAGGTGTTGCGTACTCTTTGAGAGCACGATTTTCATTAGCCGCCATTTGGTTATCGGGAATTTCTCTCCTCCTTCTATGTAAGAACCTTTCGATTTCGGGAATTTGTTGAACAGTTTCTCCAAAACTTCTGGTTCTTCGCATTCGAGGGACAAGAGAAGAAAAAGTAAAAATAAAGAAAATAAAACTTCAGTCTAACCGATTTCGAAAAACTTAATTAATATCACTGCCTCCCCGGTGATTACCAATTTTATTTTTCAAAGTTGATTAACTGAAAAGAAAGTGTTTTTAGAAAGAAGGAATGTTTTAGTAAAGTCTACTCACTCATGATCATTGTAGACAAAAGAGGAGAAAAGAAAATAAATGACTTGGAAAATAAAGGGCAAGAAAGTAAATGACTTGGAAAAAATAAAGGGCAAGAAAATAAATGACTTGGAAAATAAAGGGCAGGAAAATAAATGACTTGGAAAATAAAGGGGCAAGAAAGTAAATGACTTGGAAAATAAAGGGCAAGAAAATAAATGACTTGGAAAATAAAGGGCAAGAAAGTAAATGACTTGGAAAATAAAGGGCAAGAAAGTAAATGACTTGGAAAATAAAGGGGCAAGAAAGTAAATGACTTGGAAAATAAAGGGCAAGAAAGTGAATGACTTGGAAAATAAAGGGAATGAAAGTAAATGACTTGGAAAATAAAGGGGCAAGAAAGTAAATGACTTGGAAAATAAAGGGGGCAAGAAAATAAATGTGCAAGAAAAATAAAAGACTTTAGAAAATAAATTGCAAGAATTTAAATAGCAAGAAAGTAAAAGAACATGAAGAACATGAAGAACAATCTTTAGAGAATTTTTGAGATGAACTTTGTCACAAAATTCAAGTCTTGAGAAATGATTCACTCACAAAACCAAGTCTACTTACAAGTGAGGATCAAGGTCCTATTTATAGGAAAATATGAGGGAAAATATCTACCAACAAGTGGACAAGGCAAAGCCATCAACAAGTGGGCATAGCACTTGAGTGGAGGGGCAAAATAGTCAAAAAGAAGTAAAAAATCAAGTTGGCATGGTTAGCCACCAACAAGTGGCCGCAGCCACTTTTTGACTGCATTTTGGCGCCCTTGGCGCCCATGGCACCCTTGGCGCCCATGGCACCCTTGGCGCCCATGGCACCCTTGGCGCCCTGCCCTGCGCCAGTTTTTCTCCTGTGTTGCGCCTGTGTTGCTCCTTGGTGCCCTTGGTGTAACACCCATTTCTACCCGGTAATTTATAAGCGTAAAATCAGAGTTTCAAAAACCATTTTTCAACAAAGAAACGGATGCTACACTTCGACAACAGTTACATAACACTCTCACTAGAGGTGAACCGGCAAACCATATTTTGCGTCTTAAAAACAAATCAACTTTATTCAACATGCAGCGGAAAATCAAAAGGGTTCGTAACATCAATGAAACGACATATGTATATATTTAATATAAAAACAGCGGACATCCCTCCCCGAGTGCTACGTATCAGAGCGACGACACCAAACTAATGAAGAGTTATAGTCTTCATTCGACATCACCTGCACGTTACCAACATAGGGGTAACAGTCAAAGAGAAGGGGTGAGATATCACACTATATAATGAATCGTATGAAGAGTAGTATATACTTAGGTCATGGCATCAAAATTATCACGGCACATCAATCACGTCACGACAGTCGATATTATCTCAATCAGTATCATCAACAAGATCAACAACACAACAACAACGACAACAACAACAATAGCCACACCAACGACAATAACGACAACATATAGCAACAACAGCAACAACACACAACAACTTCAATAACATCAATTACAATCACCAATAATCATCACCCATAAACGTCACCAATAGTCATCACCAAAACCATCACCAACAGTCATCAACTAAATCATGTGTAAATGAATGAATGCAACCCACACCAACGGGCATATGCATGTGGTACCAAATCACCGAAAGTTTTGCCTGTAAATAGAGGCTTCACCAAGATTGAGAGCTTTCACACCCGGCTCACCAATTTAGAAAAATTGAGCTTTCACACCCGGCTCACTAGTTTTAGAAAAAATTGAGCTTTCACACCCAGCTCCAAGACCAAAGGCCTTCACCAAAATAAATGCGTATGCTGTATGCGACACCATGAATGCACACAGACAATCATCAAAATTAGTCACAATGTGACACACCAAAAATCAATCACCGAATATCACCAAAATTGGGCTTTCACACCTAGCCCAACGACACCGAAACACCAAACTACCCGAAACAACGGAACACCAAGATTTGGAGCCTTCACACCTAGCTCCAACAACACCAGGACACCGAGATGACAACAATTTTCCAAAACATTTGAGACGCGATGATTTTTCCCAACATCGGAGACAACGACAACTTCACAACACTAATGCTAACAACAATTATACGACACCAATGACAACACCCACAAAATAAGAACAGCCAACAAACCCTCCCAAGAAAATAGGGACAGCCAACAACTACCCAAAGAAATAGGAACAACCCACAAAAATAGGAACAACGCATAAAAATAGGAACAGCCCACAAAATTAGGAACAGTGCACAAAAATAGGAACAGCAACAATGATTTTCAGCAAACATACCTCTACTTTGGTGAATTAATTAACCTTTCAAACGGTATCGAAACTTAGCAAAGGACCCCTCTATGGAAAGCTAAGAATGTCTAGTTCCTGACTATAATTTTTATTTTGCAAAATAATGGTCCAATTCGTACAGTTTCAGTAAATAAGTAACAAGGTTCAGAAAACAGGACAGCCACCATGACCTAGCTTGTGACACCTCTAAAATTATCAAAACTCAGTCAAATGACATGGGACTTGAGCCTAACCAGAAACAAATTGAGTGTAGTTTACAATGAATCAAGAATAATTCAAAAAGGAGTTCAAACGAAAACGTTATACACGAAATACCGAACCTATGTCCAGATGGTTTCCAGAATTTTAACCTAACTTGTGACACCTATAACTCGAGCTATACAACTCCAAATGCAACCAAACTAGTGCCAAATTAATAAGAATTAAGTCTAGTTTCGGAAAAGGTAAACCAGATAATTTTTGGACGACTAGATTGTTCCCAGTTACTGTATAATCGAACCTATACCCAGTTTTCTTTGCGAATTAAAAACCCCAAATTGATTTCCAATCGTTAACAAATATTCTCAAACATTAACAAATATTCTCGAACATCAATAATTGATTTTCAAATATCAATAATAGATTCAAAACACCAATAAATGGATTCAATCATCAACGATTAGACTCAATCAACAAATAGAGTTTCCAACACCAATTGAATTTCTTATGATCATGGCAAAGCACAACAACAATTTCTAGGGTATATGAACATCATTCACACAAACATGATTCACTCAACAAGGTATCGTAACATATGATCACACAAACATAATTCAACAAACAACATAACATATATAGTCACACATATAATGATTCGTCAAACAACACAAGTATACGGTCACACATGTATCAATTCATCAAACAACACAAGTATATGGTCACACATGTGATACATCATCAAACCCTAACCCCCATACATACGACAATTCATAGAACCCATTAGATAGATAGAATCCCACCCTTACCTTAGCCTTAGAAGACCACAAACCCTAGCTTCTTCTCTCTCCTCTTGAGCGCCACTTCTCTCTCCCTTTTCCTCTTGGTTCACACTTTCTCTCTTCTCTTTTCCTCTTATGCTAGCGCCGCCCCCTCCTAGCCCTCTCTTCTCAACTTTGGTTTTTCTTCTAAAGGAATAAAACCCTAACCTAATCCCTTATATAAACTCATTAATCCTATGGGCTTTTTATTTAACTTATGCGACTAATCAAGGCCCTTTCCTCTTAACACCTCTCATTTACTAACCCCAACAATAATAATAGGTCCACGTACTCTATTATATTTTATTCTATTTATTTTCTACCAAATAATTCCTAATAATTAATTAAACAAATAATCAATTATTTTTGGGGCGTTACACTTGGCGCCCTTGGCGCCCATGGCGCCCTGTCCTGCGCCAGTTTGCATTGTGCCGCGCCAGTGTTGCCTATTTGGCGCCCATGGCGCTCTGTCCAGCGCCAGGTTGTGCTGTTCTTGGTTTTTGGCGCCCATGGCGCCCTTGGGGCCCTGTCCTGCGCCAGTTTTCTTCCTTGCTTGGTTTTTGGCGCCCTTGGCACCCTAGGGGCCCTGTCCTGCGCCAGTTTTGGTTCTTGGCGCCCTTGGAGAGTGCCTTAGTGCTTAAAAATTGTTCTTCCTCAAATATTTCCTTTGTTTCTTTATTTTAGCTCTTATTTTCTCTTTTGCTTCAAAATAAAACCTGAAAATAAAAAGTAAATATTTGTAGTAAAATAGCTCAAAAATATAATTAAAATACCAATAAAACTTAATGAAAATAATTATTAAAAAGACTCTAAAAATAGACTTATCATACATGTATTGGGTTCGCTAACTGCACCCCACTATTTTTAAATACAACCTATGTTGCTCCTCGCACCCTCTTTTCCAATACAACACACCCTGTTGTTAATTGCACCTACCCTTTTTTTACCATAACCCATTGCCTTTTTTTTATTACACCGTAATGCTTTCAAATCAATTTTTCTCCTTTTCCTTTTTCTTACCTTTCAAACAATCAAACTCAAATAAAAAAGCGATTCGTTACTAATAGTCACTCTGAGCTCAACTTGTTTGACCGTTAGTAACAACTGTAGTTTTCAAATGGGCTATGAGTGATGACCACTCTGAGTTTTACTTGTTTGGTCATTACGAATACCTCTCCCAATTTCAAAAAATAAATAAAAAACACCCAACACACAATTGTTTTCTACCCAAGAACTACGTAGCTTTGATTTCTCCATCGTGTAACACCCCGGTATTTTTATTATCAAGTAAAAATACCCAAGTGCACCATCCCTAAAACATCAGAGATATATTTCCTATTTAAATACTGAACACCACTATAAAATTTTCACTAACAACAACAGGACAGTCTTAAACATAAATAAGACCATAAACCATCAGTGAAATACAGTGTTCAATATCGCACAAGAAAGCGGAAATAAATATATAACGCTAAAGACAAAATGTCTTGATACACAGATAACAAGGAAAGATATACACTTAAGCATAAAGCTAAGTCTTCAGTAACCATCCGAGTACCACCTACTCGTGTCTCTTGGATCTCCACTTTCCCTGTTTATCTGTAAAACAACAACATATAAACAATGAGATACAATCTCTGTGAGTTCAACCGAGACCCCTACTAACACTCTCGGTCAAATTATAACTTATGATTAATTTAACAGGTCACTGACTGCAACTTTGCTATATCCTCGGTGAACCTATTATGACACCGTACGACACCGACTGCAACTTTGCTATATCCCCGGTATCGCACGACAAACAAAGTACGGCACCGACTGCAACTCTGCTATATCCCCGGTGTATCGCACAACAAACAAAGTACGGCACCGACTGCAACTCTGCTATATCCCCGGTGTATCGCACAACAAACAAAGTACGACACCAACTGCAACTCTGCTATATCCCCGGTGTCTCGCACAACAACTTTTAACATAACACTGACTACAACTTTGCTATATCCCCGGTGGTGAACCCCCTTACCAATGGTGTTTCCCAATTAGCACAGAGCCTAAGGTAAGAGTGCATCACTACCCCACCTTAGTATGTTAACATGGGTCGTCACCCAACTCGATATAATAAATATATCTACAGACACATGAACTCAGGGTTCATTACCTCAGACAATCAATTGAACATTTAACTCACATTACAATTTAAATCCACATTCACTCTCGCACACTAATTCATCACATTTCGACACATTTTACGTCTCCAAAAACAGTTCATTTTGCCTTAAAAATAGAATATTCAGTTAGGCCTCTGAATAAGCTTTCAAACATCTTAGAACACCCCAATCGGGTTCCCGGATCAAAAGTTATTGCGAAAGCCAAATCAGTGTACAGTTGCTGAAAAACTGTAAAGCGTCGCGACGCGAACTGCTACCGTCGCGACGCGAAAAGCGACAGAAATATTTGCGTGACAAAACCGAGCCTGGTCGCGACGCGTTGACTGCGTGTCGCGACGCGATGGCTTGCTGAGAATTGCAGATTTGGCGGTTTCTCGCGAAATCTGCTATTCTGCTCAATTCCGATTCTCGTTCCGATTGAAAACAGATTTGACAACCAAAAAAACAGTCCCAATCAAAGTCACACAATCAATCAAATCAATCAAAAACTCATTGTAAACAAATTGTATCAAAACGCGACATATTTTCAAATAACGGTTTTTATCTCAAAATCTCTCGAAATCAATCAACGTAAAAATTATCGAAACACAAAAAAAACATCCTAAGCGTGAGTAAAACTCACCCTCGAAGCGAGAGCCGACACCGAGCCGAAATCACCGAGACTTCAAAATCTCCACATAACCACACAAACAATCTCCACATAAACTTCCACGCTCCGACGACGCCCAAATCCGCTTCCGAAGCCTTGAATTCACTATTCATCATCTTCAACTTCAATCACTATTCACACATAAACCCCAATTTTGATTTTCAAACCTAAGTCATCCAATCCTTGATTCCTTCACTCCAAGCTTGCACCCAATCACTTATTTGAAATACCCTAACCTCTAGAACACTTGTTGAAGAAAGAAACTCAAGATTTCCTCCCCTTCTTCTCCAAATTCGAAAATGGTGAATTTGTGTAGAGTGAGTTGATGATGATGATGTTGATACCAAATCGAAGAGGAAGTAACGTTGAACATTTTTCGTGTTGGAGGGAAGACGTTTTGATGAACCGAAGTATCCCCGTTTTCCTCTTCTTCTTCCACACCCATTCTTTCTCTTCTCCTTTCTTTTCTCTCCTTTCTCTCTGTTTCTCTCGCATGCTTCCTTTCTTTCTTTTTAATTCTCTTTCTTTTATTCTTTCACTTACACAAACATACACGCATACATATATATTTATTTAATAGGCTAAATTGCTGTTTTGGCCCTTTATCTTTGGGGTTGGTGTCACTTTGGCCCTTTATCTTTTTTTTTCTCGTTTTAGACCCTCATGTTTTTTTTGTGTGTCATTTTGGCGCCTGCCGTTAGTTTTTTCTAACGGACGCCATGTTGGCAGTTAACTGCTGACGTGGCATCTTAAATGTCAGGGTTGACTTGGACCTGATTTGGTGATGTGGCCGTAAGGGACCAAATTGAAATTCAAAAAGAACATGGGGGGCCAAATTGACACAAACACAAAACATTCATCTTTTTCCTCCAAACACCACCTCCATCTTCATCTTCTCCGGCGAGCCACCACCACCTTCGATGAGCCTCCGCCACCACCACCACAAACAGTGACATCACTTCTCTTTCTCTCTCTCTCTCTCTCTCTCTCTCTCTCTCTCTCTCTCTCTCTCTCTCTCTCTCTCTCCTCAAGAACACCAAAATTCTGAATTCTTCACCAAATCAAGCAAGTAAATAGTGCATTTCATGCAAAATTTCACAAGGAACTAGAATCCATCACCAGTTCTCACAAAAAAGTGGAAGAACTTAATCAAAAACGTGATTTTTAGAGGAAAACGCGTTTTGGGTTTTGCAAATTGGGGAATCCTTCAAAACTCAACCAAAATTCACCAAACCACTTGCAAAAGACTCGAAATTGGTGCAGTAGCTGACTGTTAGCAAAAGATTTCAACAAAAATGATAAAGAATTGAGAACGAAATGGAAATGTAGATTCACGTTTTACGGTTTTTTGGGTTTTTCAATGACGAAAGGAGAGAGAGAGGGGGGAGGGGGAGAGAGAGAGAGAGACAATGTCACTATTTCTGGTGGTGGTGGTGGTGGTGGTGGCGGAGGTGGTGGTGGGTCGCCGGAGAAGATGAAGATGGAGGTGGTGTTTGGAGGAAGAAGATGAATGTTTTGTGTTTGTGTCAATTTGGCCCCCCATGTTCTTTTTAAGTTTCAATTTGGTCCCTTATGTGTCACATCACCAAATCAGGTCTAAGTCAACCCTGACATATAAGACGCCACGTCAGCAATTAACTGCCAACGTGGCGTCTGTTAGAAAAAACTAACGGCAGTGGCCAAAATGACACACAAAAAAAAACATGAGGGTCTAAAACGAGAAAAAAAAAAGATAAAGGGCCAAAGTGACACCAACCCCAAAGATAAAGGGCCAAAACAGCAATTTAGCCTATTTAATATATAAGTGGTAACGTGGTCAAATTACCATATTGATCTTAATCTCTTATTTCGATTCCAAATCGTCCTTGACCCATATTATTCGGTTAACGATCCTGTGACGGCCAGTAATTAATTTTAGCACTCAATAATTTTACCAATTAAGTACTAAATTAATTCAATTGGGTTAACATTCAAATAATTCGATTAATTATTTTGAGGATGTTACATTCTCCCCAACTTGAAAGAATTTTGTCCTCAAAATTTCGTCAAGTCTTTCATTTGACTAACCGAGAATCGAAATTCTCAGAAACGTCTAAATTTGCTGAAAAACAATCTCGAACTAACGAAATGAGTGTAGAAAATCTTCCCAAGTTGGCACGTCAATCTTTAAGTATGTTCGACTACTACCCTAGAACTCTTCTAAGATTATAGTCCGACTCTCTTGTTACGAATCAACACGAGAAACTCCTCTTTCGCCTACATAGGCTTGGCACCGCATTTGAAAACACTTCTGAAGCTTCATTCCAATTATCCTCGCTTGCACCCCAATTTTGATTAATCTAAATCGAAGGGTCTAATACAAGACACTTGATAGAAATATATGTTGAAAATGAGATCCACAAACTGGTACTCCTCGGTAGAGGTAAAAACAAACACGATTTCCCCGAAGGGTGTAAACCCGTTCTCAACAAATCTTCTAAAATCTATAACAGTTCTCATACACATTGAAAAAAAATGTGACGGAAAAGTCATCTGTGAAACTTCTTGACTCGCCCCCAAGATTTCGAGATAAAACTTTTCAAAAGATGGAATGAGGGTTTTACTAAAAACTTTGACCATAATGTAGAAATAAACTGTGGGGACAACAAATAAATTTGAACGTAATGAAAATCACCTCTGTTGTTCTCAAAACAACTATCAAACAGAACTCAGAGCTCTTTTTCCTCTATTGCAACTTCATCACGAGGTTTTTACCAACGACGCACCCGATTCCTTTCCAAATTAGTCAATAGCGTTGAGAGCTTCCCCTCAACCTAAGTAATCCTCCTAGGATTTTCTTCCTCAATCAGATTTTATTAGCCTCATGATTCGTTCCCAAAATTAACTTTAGCATGCGGGTTTTCACAAAATAATTTTTCAAAACTACCATACCGCACGCCGAGCTTCACTTCGGAAATTTCAGACTCTTGCAAGCATATTCGTCAATTAATTCTTTGATGGTTATTCGCAATGTGAAAAATAGTTAGCTGTTACCTCACCTTGTTCTTTAGATATTCCTCAATTAGCATAGATACCTTACTATTCGAATGAACTGGAATAAAATGAGCTGATTTGGTTAACCGATCCACAACTACCCAAATGGAGTCGTTACCGGCTTGAGACCTTGGCAACGCCATTACAAAATCCATCAAAATGCCTTCCCATTTCCACACGGGCACTTCCAGTGGTCGTAACAGACCAACAGGTTTCTAATGTTCTATCTTAACTTTCTGACAAGTTAAGCATTGAGACACAAATTCAACAATCTCTAATTTCATGCCATGCCACCACTATAACTGCTTTAAATCTCTGTACATCTTGGTGGACCCAAGATGTACAGAATGTAAACTTCGGTGTGTTTCCTCTAACACTTGCCTTCTAATGTCCTCATCATCGGGAACACAGATTCTACCGTTGAAACAAATGACTCCACCACTATCCGTGGTAAAATTTGGGAATACCTTTTGCGTTTGTAGCTTCACATCAACTTCCTGTGCTAAGCGTATAGAATCCCTTAGGGAATTAGAGATCCTCATATGGCTCAACACCAACCGGTTCCTCCTTGATCTTGGATTCAGTTTTAAGTCTCTAAAAGATCACTCCAACAATTCCATTTCATGCATCATAAACTCGGCCATGTGGATGGATTTCCTACTCAGTGCATCGGCCACCACATTGGCTTTTCCCGGTTGATACTTCAATTCAAAATCATAGTCCTTCAAAAATTCCACCCACCTTCTTTACCTGTTATTAAGCTCCTTCTGATCAAAAAGATATTTCAAGCTCTTGTGATCACTAAAGACCTCGAAACGAGACCCATACAGGTAATGTCTCCAAATCTTCAGTGCATACACAATAGCTGCCAACTCTAAATCATGAGTTGGATAATTCTCCTCATGAATCTTCAACTGTCTGGACGCATAGGCTACCACTTACTGATTCTGCATGAGAACACATCCTAAGCCCTTTCCAGAAGCGTCACTGTAAGTTTGGAATCCCAAAGGCGGATCCGGAAGAATCAGGATCGCAGTGAACGTCAACCGAATTTTCAATTCATGAAAACATTCTTCACAATCGGCATCCCACCTAGACGGCTGACCCTTACGAGTTAACCGAGTAAGTGGAAGAATTAACTGTGAGAACCCTTGAATAAATCTCCTATAGTAACCAGCTAGACCCAAGAAACTTCTGATCTCTGTGACTGATGTCGGTCGTTCCCGGTTTAACACAACCTCCGCTTTATTGGGATCTACAGAAAATCTCGATTGGGAATCACATGTTCCAAATACTTTACCCCTGGCATCCAGAAATCACACTTCGAAGGTTTCGCGTACAACTTCTTTTCTTGGAATACATTCAGAACAATGCGGAGATGTTGAACATGCTCCTCAATGGTCTTCGAGTACGCCACGACATCATCAATGAAAACAACTACAAATTGATCCAGGTACGTGTGGAAAACTCGGTTCATGTATCCACGAATACCGCTGGAGCATTAGTCAAACCGAAGGGCATCACTACGAATTTGTAATGCCCATACCTCGTACAGAAGGCTGTCTTCGGGATATCTAAGGCTCTAACTTTGACTTGATGGTAACTCGACCTTAGATCAATTTTAGAAAACACCAACGCACCTCTAAGTTGATCGAGAAAGTCATCTATCCTAAGCAAGGGATATTTGTTCTTGATCGTCACTTTGTTGAGTTGTCAGTAGTCAATAGATAATCTCATACTTCCATCTTTCTTCTTAGATATCAACTCTTCAAGTTGAGACTTCAATTCCTTTAACTCTAAAGGAGACATTCGGTAAGGTGTAATAGATATTGATCCTGTGCCAGGAACCAACTCTATAGAAAACTCTACCTCTCAGTCAGGAGATACAGAAGAAACTTCATTCGAAAAAACATCAAAAAAATTCATTTACCACTTGTACAGATGACAAATCTAAACATGTTTCAGTGGATGCAGACAACATAATAATGAAAGTTTCCGCAATTTGGGATAATGACTGGTTTGCTGAGGTGAAAAAGATAACTGCGTCTGAAATTGGTCTTTGGCAATTCAACCGATTCAAAAGCGAAGCTGAAAGTTCGATTGGCACAGTCGATTGTAACATGATTTGCAGTCACCCAATTCATACCCAGAACGATGTCCATACTTCTCATAGGCAAACAAATAACCTTTGACGAAATTTCTGTCTCCTATGACAAGTAGACAATTCTGACACAAAGATTGGGTCTGGACACGACCCTTAGCCGCAGTTAAGATAGTTATCGGCTCGGATAGCGGAGACAATGCTAATCCCATCCGATCCACACATGCTTGTGCTATAAAACAATGGGTTGCACCCGAATCGTATAATATACTGACGGAGTTATTGAAAACTGATCCCATACCCCTC
Source organism: Astragalus membranaceus (assembly GCA_039519185.1). Classification (NCBI taxonomy): domain Eukaryota; kingdom Viridiplantae; phylum Streptophyta; class Magnoliopsida; order Fabales; family Fabaceae; genus Astragalus; species Astragalus membranaceus. The sequence continues at coordinate 19,338,017 of CM076846.1, forward strand.
ATAACTTGTTAGCAGTTGTAACTGTCTGAGCATCCAAAGTGTTGACGCATCCTTGCCTTGGAGCTGCTTGTAACTCCTTGGAACTCTTCCTTGCAGGGCACTTATTTGTATAGTGACCTTCTTCATTACAATAATAGCACCGATTGATCTTTACTGACGATCACCATGGTGATGTCTTCCATAGTTAGAACATCTTCTGACCTTTGAAGAATCAGAAAATTGCACCTGCTTTTCCTTTGATGAAATTATCTTAGGACTTTGCATTCGGAGTTGATAATTCAACTACCTTCCTTCCTTTCCAATACTCCCTATGAGATCATCCTCGGTGACATAGGCTGATTGCACTAAGGCAACATAATTGGTAATAGTATAAGAACTGAGACCCTAAGTCATAAAAGCACTACGTCCCCTCTTATACTTCTGCATTCTCCATTCGTCATCCGAAGCTTACTTTACCACTTGGTAAAACTGAGACAACTTCTCAAACTTAGCGGTGTATTCTTCCACCGTCATGTCACCTTTCCTGAGGATGCACCGGTTGGAGATTCCGGTCTTGGTCGAGGACCGCGTCTTGATCATCCTGGTATAATTCCGCTTATGATGCACTAAGTATTAAGTTGATCAGGCTCAATGTCTCTTAGCATCACAAGTATAATTAGCATCACAAGTATAATTACAACATGGACTAACAAGGAATCGACTCAACCCTAAACTAAGTCCGACTAGGTCGAACCGCTCTGATACCAACTGTAACACCCCGGTATTTTTATCGAGTAAAAATACCCAAGTGCACCGTCCCTAAAACATCAGAGATATATTTCCTGTTTAAATACTGAACACCACTATAAAATTTTCACTGAACAACAACAGGACTGTCTTAAACATAAATAAGACCATAAACTATCAGTGACATACAGTGTTCAATATCGCACAAGAAAGCGGAAATAAATACATAACGCTAAAGACAAAATGTCTTGATACACAGATAACAAGGAAAGATATACACTTAAGCATAAAGCTAAGTCTTCAGCAACCATCCGAGTACCACCTACTCGTGCCTCTTGGCTCTCCACTTTCCCTGTTTATCTATAAAACAACAACATATAAACAATGAGATACAATCTCAGTGAGTTCTACCGAGACCCCTACTAACACTCTCGGTCAAATTATAACTTATGATTAATTTAACAGGTCACCGACTGCAACTTTGCTATATCCCCGGTATCGCACGACAAACAAAGTACGACACCGACTGCAACTCTGCTATTCCCCGGTGTATCGCACAACAAACAAAGTACGACACCGACTGCAACTCTGCTATATCCCCGGTGTATCGCACAACAGCTTTTAACATAACACCGACTGCAACTTTGCTATATCCCCGGTGAACCCCCTTACCAATGGTGTTTCCCAATTGGCACGAAGCCTAAGGTAAGAGTGCATGACTACCCCGCCTTAGTATGTTAACATGGGTCGTCACCCAACTCGATATAATAAATATATCTACAGACACATGAAATCAGGGTTCATTACCTCAGACAATCAATTGAACATTTAACTCACATTACAATTTAAATCCACATTCACTCTCGCATACTAATTCGTCACCTTTCGACACATTTTACGTCTCCAACAACAGTTCATTTTGCCTTAAATATAGAATATTCAGTTAGGCCTCTGAATAAGCTTTCAAACACATCTTAGAACACCCCAATCGGGTTCCCGGATCAAAAGTTATTGTGAAAACAAAATCAGTGTAGAGTTGCTGAAAAACTGCAAAGCGTCGCGACGCGAACTGCTACCGTCGCGACGCGAAAGGCGACAGAAATATTTGCGTGACAAAACTGAGCCTGGTCACGACGCGATGACTGCGTGTCACGATGCGATGGCTTGCTGAGAATTGCAGATTTTGCGGTTTCTCGTGAAATCCGCAATTCCGCTCAATTCCGATTCTCGTTCCGATTGAAAACAGATTTGACAACCATAAAAACAGTCCCAATCAAAGTCACACAATCAATCAAATCAATCAAGAACTCATTGTAAACAAATTGTATCAAAACGCGACATATTTTCAAATAACGGTTTTTATCTCAAAATCTCTCGAAATCAATCAACGTAAAAATTATCGAAACACAAAAAAAACATCCTAAGCAAGAGTAAAACTCACCCTCGAAGCGAGAGCCGACACCGAGCCGAAATCACCGAGACTTCAAAATCTCCACATAACCACACGAACAATCTCCGCATAAACTTCCACGCTCCGACGACGCCCAAGTCCGCTTCTGAAGCCTTGAATTCACTATTCATCATCTTCAACCTCAATCACTATTCACACATAAACCCCAATTTTGATTTTCAAACCCTAAGTCATTCAATCATTGATTCCTTGACTCCAAGCTTGCACCCAATCACTTATTTGAAATTTCCTAACCTGTAGAACACTTGTTGAAGAAAGAAACTCAAGATTTCCTCCCCTTCTTCTCCAAATTCGAAAATGGTGAATTTGTGTAGAGTGAGTTGATGATGATGATGTTGATATCAAATCGAAGAGGAAGTAACGCTGAACATTTTTCGTGTTGGAGGGAAGAGGTTTTGATGAACCGAAGTATCCCCTTTTTCCTCTTCTTCTTCCACACCCATTCTTTCTCTTCTCCTTTCTTTTCTGTCCTTTCTCTCTGTTTCTCTCGCATGCTTCCTTTCTTTCTTTTTAATTCTCTTTCTTTTCTTCTTTCACTTACACACACATACACGCATACATATACATATATATATATATATATATATATATATATATATATATATATATATATATATATATTTAATATATAAGTGGTAACGTGGTCAAATTACCATATTGATCTTAATCTCTTATTTCGATTCCAAAACGTCATTGACCCATATTATTCGGTTAACGATCTGTGACAGCCAATAATTAATTTTAGCACTCAATAATTTTACCAATTAAGTACTAAATTAATTCAATTGGGTTAACATTCAAATAATTCGATTAATTATTTTGAGGATGTTACACATCGCACCTGGGGATACGTAGGAGCAGGGGCCCACTCTTGTCAAGCGCAAAAAACTAAAATTTTTATTAGGTCTTCCTTTTCAATTTTGCAAATAATAAAAAGGGTAAATTTGAATGTTTTCTTTGAAGTAATTTTTTTCCACACATTAAATTAAAAGGTAACCTTTTTTTTGAAAGGATGTTGTGGGGTGCTAATACCTTCCCCACACATAATTGACCCCGAACCCAAAAATAAAGGTTTTTTCAATGTTTTTCTTGTTAAATAAATATTGATGGCGGCTTCATTCCAAAAAAGTCGAAGAATCCCTCCTTCCGGATTTTTTGGTCGCTACAATAAGAAGACAGAAGTACCTAATTGAAACATACTTCCGTCTTTATATTTTTGAACAACGGAAGTATGTAAGTCAGACTTACTTCCAGCTTCAAAATGTTATCACAACGGAAGTACATTTACGTTTGGTACTACCGTTTTGATATTTTCCAAAACTAAAATACTTAATAAATAGATAAATCCATTTTGGGTTTTTGAACTAACGGATTTATGTATATAGTAGATACTTCTGTTTTTGTTAAAATTTAACGGACACGATTTGACTGACACTTTTGATCATTGGTGTGGATCACACTGACAATATCAACGGTGGATAATCAGTGAAGATTCCGATAAATACCCACACTCACCCTCATTCTTTTCACACAAACATTTCACTCGAAAATGGAAATTTATTCAACTCAGTACTCAAGCAAAAATAGACTTACAACTATTCACTATGACGACGAAACCACCAGGAGAGAAGATGGTGTCTACTTCTCATGTCCGAAGTCTATTTTATATAGGCTCCGCGAAGACATCACCTTCGACAGTTTCAAAGATAAAGTGCAGATCAAAGTTCAAGTGATTGGTGATGACTGTGAGGTTACTAGTATTACTTATCGCAAACCCGATCGTCGAGATGATGGCAGTATTTACTTCTCGTCCATGAGAATTAGGACTGATGACGATGTACGAAGCATGTTGAACATCCATGACATGCTTCAGAATCGTAGGCCGTTGGAGCTGTACGCGGAGCATCAACGGAGCGTTAATGAAATTATACATCGTTGTTATAATGGAGGACCATGAATAGTTTAGAACCGTATTTGTTGTTGTTTATGTTTTAACTTTTATATTCTATAATTCTTTGGTTTTTATGTGTGGTTGTCGCTGTAATCTACCTTTGCATTAATGAAATTAAATTCTAAATTTAACGACTATAATACTAACGAAATAATACTAAACGCAAATAGATAAATCCAGAACAGTACAAATATAGTCAGCAAAATAATAGTACAATCCAAAATAGTCAATCCTCTCCGGTTGCAAAATCAATCAAGCTCCGGATTACACCATACGACTGAGTTGAAGGATGAAGGTCTCCGGACTCAAGCACCATCCGCAACTACTGGCTGATAATCATCAATCTCTCCTCAGGTCCTATCACACCTGGTGCTGCTACTGCTGGCCTCTCTCGTGCTGCTGGAAGGAGTCGGGGAACTAATACCCTAACGTACCATGGCAAGTAAGTCTGATGAACGTCACCCACCTCCCCCTCATCAGTAGTCGTGCTCAGAACCTCTTGGAACACTCTTGCTCCATTTGGACAATCGCATTATCACTTCATTAAACCCTGGGCGACCCTGAAGCGGCTCACGAGGGATGACCTGGACGTATCCAAACTGCCGGAGGCACCTATCCCAACTCAAAAAAACCCTATATAATGAGATCTGCTCAAAGGCTCTCACATGCCTGTAGTCCTAGCTCAAAGGGTTTCCAAATGACATCAGCAGGTGTCAAAGCAGCAATCCTCCCCGGTACTCCTCCAGCTTCACAGCATCCGTCTTCCTCTTCTTCCAAAACCCACATCAGCATGTGTCAAAGCATCAATCCTCCTTCGGTAATGCTGGTACTGCTCCTGGTAATGCTCCGGCTCCTGTTGATACTGCTCCTCATGTACCTCATCCTCTGTATACTGTTGTCGTCTCTGCATGCATCTATGTCGGTTAGACGCATGTCCAGCCTCTCTAATCCGAGTGCGTGTACTCACCGGAGTTTCCTCCGGTTCACCAACACCTGGCCGTGACGAAGACCCCCTCGCAATATCAATCCAAGTGAATCACAAGGAATTCGACCACCAACTCTGGTATGAGCTACTGCCAAAAATACAACTATGTAAGTGAAAAATGGTAAATATTTTAGACTTTTGTAAAAAATTTAAGGGTATTTTCGTCATTTCACAGGGTGTGGGTGGGGGGGGGGGGCGAATAATTAAGTTGTATGTGTGGGGGTAAAAAAAAACCTTTTGATTTAACTAATGTTGGTTAAAAAAATAAGTTGAATTTGACCAAAAAAACGAGTTGAAAATAACATAATTTATGTCCGCTTGTATTTATGGGAAAAATGTATGCTTCAAGTTCAGCATTGATGTTAGCATGAGCTTTTTTTGCTGAGCTTGAAAGTTTCTTCCTTGCTTTTTTATCAACACACGCATAAAAAAAAGATTATCACGGATCAAGGTAGTTAGAATTTTAACTAATACTACAAGAATAAGTGCTTTTTCCTGCCATTTTTTCCGACGAACTTTTATTCGTCGCAATTTCCGACGGATTTCCGACGAAAAAGTCGTCGCAAATGTTAAGGAAAAAAAGGCGCTTAATTTCCCGCTTACGTTTCCGACGAAAACGTGTTTCGTCGCAAATTTGCGACGGCTATGTCCGTCGGAAAACGCTAAAAGTCCGTCGCAAAGTAACAGATCTTAAATTAAACTGAAGCTCTTCCACGATCCTCTCATTTCACGCTCTTTCTCGCTTCTCTCTCAGTTGCCCTCTTTCTCGCTTCCTTCACGCTGCCCCCTCCCTCTCCCTCTCGCCTTTCACTCTCCTCCGCCGTCTTCCACTGAATCACCCTCCTCTGTCCTCCACAGCCCTCCTCCATCTTCCACCGCCCTCCTCCGCCCTCCTACATCGCTAAGCGTGGTCCTCCGTTTCGCCCTCTTCCCTCTCGTTCTCCCTCTTCCCTCACTCTCATTCTCCTTGCGGTCCTCCCTCTTCCCTCCCTCTCGTTCTCCCTCTTCCCTTAATTTAAACGAAACCCTAACCTTACTTTCTTTAATTTGTCCCAATTTTTTTAAACGAAACCCTAACCTTTATCTGTGATTTTCCAGATTTGGTTCATTTCGGGTGATGTGGTACAGTTGACATTTGTATCAGAGTTGCTGTGTTGATAATTAGGTCAAGACAGGGAATTTGTATCAGAGTTGCTGTGTTGTTGTGAAGAACATGCAGAGGTGTGTATATGCAATTCCAAGTTGTCCTTTGAATTACATTTATGAGATGATGAAGCTCGAGAATGATGTCCAAGAGTCTCGTATTTCTCCTGCAGATTTTTGTAAAAAGCTGCAAGTAAGATACGATTTTGCTGACCTCTGCCATAAATTTATACAATTTTTTGTTCTTATTTTTCTTTATATTGAGTTTCTTGGCTAGTTTTCTGTTAGTCTGGGGTTGATACATTCTGGTTTTTCTTTTATTCTTTTACATTCTGGTTGATACTGAGTGCATAAATGAGTTTCGTGATATGTTTGTGACATGTAAATTTGTTGCCGGTCTTTCTATTCTAATTCCTTGCTCATTTTTGCAGAGGAAATATGCATTTGAACGATTTGACATTCCTGCAGGTGAAAATTATGCTGTAAAAATAAATTATCCATTCAAGGTACACTATTAAATCTATTAACATTCTCAAACAATTTTTAAATGAAGAATGTCAAAATTATCATTGTTATTTATTACTCATGTTTGCTTCAATGACTGCTGCAAACTCCAAATTATGCTTTCTTTTTAAAATCATTTTCTAATGATAGAACATGAGCTTGTTATGCATAATTTGTTTTACTGTTTAAAATATTCTAACCGTTGCAGGATCCAGCACTTCCAATAGATCTCAAAGGCGAAAGCTTCTGTGCTCTTCTGGGAACTCGTTGCAGGTATTATAAGTATTCAGAGATTCTCCAGTGTGATGTTACCTTTTGATGTAATTAAAACATGGAGCTCAAAGAAAGGTTATTGAACCAGTCAATCAGTCTTACTAGTAACTACAAACTTCTTTTTTTGGTGAACAGAATCTATAGCCTTGTTTACTGAAGTCTTTATTTACAGAGTTTTTTTTTTCCGGAGAAGTATTGCATTAATAACTTAGTATCATGCTTAGGATTTTTAAAACGCTTTGTTGGAGCTTAAGTCCTATACTGCTGAGAATGTAATGTCCGTAAATTGAACAGTTATTTTCTGTTACTGTATTCACTACCTGCAGTGCACTCGAGCTATTTCTGATTAAAAGAAAGATAATGGGGCCTTCATGGCTACAGGTCTCAAATTTTTCTACCTGCTCAGCTTCCCAAAGGGTGAGATTTTAACCCGGGCGTCTACTAGAAGTGATGTGTCTTTAATCCCTTATACATACCACCTTTTTTCAATCTTAGCAGCTTGGTTGTGCTTACAGGTTAGCTGGTGCAAATTTGAAGTGACTGTGGCATCTCCCAAAGACATAAGGGTTTCTTCAACTCCCTCAAAAATCATATTCGAGATTCCTCCTCCGGTGGTTGTCACAGCGATAAACTTAAAAACCATCATAAATGAAACTATGAAGCTCATTCTATCCAAAGAAAACCCTCATTTTGTGTGTGATTCTAGAGTTCTTGTTAAGCCTTACAAGGAGAAAGGCAAAGTTCCCGACAATTACAGGCACCTTCTCTCTTTCTAGTCTTTATTGTTAACTTTTTCTTTGTTGTAGTCAACTCTCAAACATGCTCAAGATTCTTGTGATTTGCAGGAAGCAGCAGCAAATGGATAGAGGAGATTATTCACCTTGTGGAACTCCTACTGGGCTTGATGCTAGAGACCAATATGATCTTCAACTTGGTAATTATCTTGCTTAATGCTTTAACTAACCTTCTATTATGTTGTCTTTTTAGTCAAACCTTTACCTAACTATTCTTAACATGTTTTTTTTGCATGTGTTTTTCTAGATGGGAGAATGTTCTACAATACTCAAGACATGTTGTGGAGGAGGAAACTAGAGGAGCAAGCTGATCTACAGCAAGCTCTTGAGCTTCAAAGTAGAAGGTTAATGGGGCTACGACTTCTTGACATTAAAAACAACACCAACGTGCTTTTTCTACTGGAAGTCCAATTCCTTCTCCAACTCACTCTCCTAATATGTTCAACCAAAATCTTGTTCTTCCTTCCTTTCACAGAAGCTCAGAATCTCCTCCAGAAGGTACTACTATTTTATATATTTCTCTTCCATTTTTAAATGCAGTTCATTCAATTAGTTGCGAGATTTATAATTTTTAATACTATTTTGATACCAGAAAATGGTTTAAGTTCTGCTCCAGCCAGTACTGTATCAGTTTCAGCTGCTCTAGCTTTTAACTTTGATAGTGAAAACGTATCAAGAATGAAAAAGGCTGTGGAATCCCCGCCTCCTGTTTTAAAAACTGCCTCGAAAGGAATCCGTAGAGCAGAGAGGTTTGTAGAAAATACAAGGATTATTGTTTTTCCTTTTTTTAACAATATAAATTTTATGATTGTTGATTTGTTGTCATTATCCTGTTGATTCATTTCTACCTGAAGCTGGAAGAAAAACATCACAGGTAGTATTATCATCATCCTTTTTCACTTCTGTATCTGTATTACCATCATCCTTGCTTGATTGCTTTATTTAGTGTTGTTTCGGAAAATTCTTAATCTAATAGAGTAATGATGATTGAACAATGTTGGATATTTGATAGATTTGTAAATGATTTACATGAAGATCACGACGGAAGTGGCAGCGGAAAACGGCGACTCTGTTCTCCGCAATCCCTTCCTTATTAGCGTTACTTTAATTTCTCTGCTTTTCTTATGATTTTGACAAACAGGTATAGTCCATTTACTTTCTCTTCTCAATCCGGCCATTTACTTTCTGTATTAGATTGTTTTTTGATTCTCTGTCCACATGTTTATGTTTAGCTGAGCATGTTTGTTCATACTATGGTGAAATTGCTGACAGCTTCTTTGTGATATTGATGCTTTTGATAGGTTGTTTCTTGTTTTTGAATTTGGCTAATTTTTTTTTTCTGTTTCTACAAACATTTTTGTCCTGTAAGCTCATGGATCTGTTTTGCTGTTTTTTATGTGCAGTTGTTGAAGTCAATGCTAAGATGTTGTGTATGAGATGTTGTGAATTTCTTCAAAGGCTGATTGGAGGTTACTATGGAGCTGAGGTAAGAATATTTTGATTCAATTTTCATATTTGTAACTTTCTATTGGAGGAGTGGGGGTATGTATTTGATAGTCTATTCTTCTAAGGAGGTTGCTTTCTGGCCCTAATGTATTGTTGGGTGTTTTCTAATGTTTTCTTCTTTGATTGATGTGTATGTATCTAATCCATTTTGACGTATGCTATAATGTTCTTTGATTTCTGTTTAAAATTGATTGGTTGAAACTCTTGTTTCCCTTTTTCTTTCTATATTTCTTTCATTTTAAGAGCTGCTTTGATACAAGCATGATTTTATTAACTTAAAGAAGTCATTTTACTTAATACCTTAAGATCATTTTACAACCATGTTGGCCCTTTTATGCTTCTACCTTAACCTCAATGCCCAGACTGACTCACCCCCCTGCTGACTATTTTTTTTGCATCTCTATTCTACCTTAACCTCAAAATTCACAATACATCATCACTGAATTTATGTCCCAGAAGCTCATGGCGGATCCTACCTAAGACTGCAACTCCATGGACTTTTGTAACACAGAGTAGCAAACGTAGAGGGTGTGGCAGGGTAAAAGTTGCTGCTGAGGAATCATTTTCAACTACTGATACTGTTGCCGCAGATGACTATTATTCAGTTTTGGGTCTGGTAATGCATCAAACTCTAATTTTTCATCTTTTTACTTCTAACTTGTTAAAATTTGTTAAAATTGAGAGTTTAAGTAATCCCGATTGATAGACGTACCTAATATTAAAAGGGAAAAAATGAACACAGGGAATTCTTATTCTTAGTAAAATACTAAAATGATAAATTAGGTGGGATTATTCACTTTTCTATATATAATGGATGCTGAGTGATATGCTGAATTTTCCGCATTTGTTTTTCTTTCTTTCTGTTGTAGAGTAATTTGCGACATACTATTGTTCAGACTTCTATTGCTACAAGAATATGATGTTTGTAACAATGATGTTCAGACTTCACAGCAATGAAGAGGAACAAGAAGAGGAGGAGGCTGCATTGTAACTGAGATAGAGGAATGCTTCTTGAAGCAGTTGAATGATACCAAAGATGGGAATTCATGCTTGAGTTCTTCTTATGGAGATGAGTCAACAACAATTTTGACTGCTGGGGGGTCAAATGTTGACACCAGTAGTCCAAGTCCATCAACAGGAAGTATAGGCACCAATGATGTGGAGATGATAGATAAATTCTCAGATTCTTTTTCACTCTTGCCATTGTTTGCATCTAGTTAAGATGAACTGAATTTCTTGTTGTGTTTGAGTTCAGCTGTTTTAGATTTTGTTTCTAACAAGCAAGGTTGCTTGTGTAAATTAATTAGTACATTACAGAGTAGGATATGTGGTTTGGTTGTTGTAAATTAATTAGGTAGATGTTGTACTAGGGAGATTTATTAAGCTTGAAAATGGTGCTTGTTATGTATGCTGTGTGGATGATCAAAATTTGATGGATTCATTCCATGTTGAAATATAGTAGGAATCAGATGGATTGGATCCCGTATATGTTACTTTGTATATGAAATTAGTATATATAGATATAATTATTAACTATTATTTTGGATGTATAATTTAATTTTTTTTTATTTTTATTTTTAAAATTTTCGACGGATTTCCGACGAAAATGTGTCAGAGTTTGCGACGACTTTGCCACGGATATTTGCGACGGGTTTCCGACGACTTTCGGGCGGAGACATTTGCGACGACAAAATCCGTCAGAAAAAAATTTTCGACGAGCGATTTTGCAACGACTTTTTTTTCGTGGGAAAGTTCGTCGGAAACGTCAATTTCCGACGAAAATCGCTGCATTTGCGACGAAAATTGTCGTCGGAAATCGTCGATTTTCTTGAAGTGTAAGTTTCTGTTTACACCAAAAAATATTTGGCTAGATCCACTCGGCTAAAGATAAAGTATTTGTTGATCAGCTAAATCCTGCTCAGCTGAGCTAAGCTAGCTGGGGGCTGACTCCCGACCGGCAAAATCCAAAATTAGCCGCTTCAGGTCTAATTGCCAAATATGACCCCACAACAAAAGCTAACATGCTAACATCAATGCTGAACTTGAATTGGCTGAGGCAAAATCGGCTTTTTTTGTTGGTCAAAATCGCCTGAACATGGTTGCTAAGTTTATATGGGCTTGGAGGCTATTATTTAGTCATAACAGGCTCGTATAATTGTTTGTTAAAGGCCGGGGTTATTATTGCATTAGTTACGACAAGAAATATCATGAAAAAGATAAAGTCAAACTACGGTAACCACATTCCTACAATTATGAGAAGTGAACATAACAAGTTAACCACATGGAATCAAGTAAAAAAAATGTGCACCCACTCCCTAGAAAATAGGAATATGGAAAACATGAGTAAAATTGTGGTTAATTAGCCGTTTTAGTAGCTTTTTGACCTATATCTTACCCGATTGAGAAAATATGTAATTTAATCACCATCCTATTTTCTTAAAAATAGGATGGTGGAGAACATGGTTAGCTGTTATCAAGGACTTGCAAGAAAGCTTATTTCCTTAGAAATAGGATCATAGACGACGTGGATAGCTGATATGACAACCAACAAAGTCAGTCAGCTAGGTGTTTTGGGCTATAACTTAGTCAAATGGGCAATTATCAATATTTTTGTTGCACTACACAAAAAGGGAGGAGCGGCGGCGGTTAAATTTCTCACCGGCGGCGGTTTAAACCGCCGTTATTGGCTACTGGCGACGGTTCAGGTAGCGCTGTGGATTTCAGCGTCGGCAGGGTGTACTCGCGGCGGTTCTGGAAACCGTCACACAAACGGCCGCAAGTTTAGCGGCGGTTCTAAACCGCCGCGAATAATTAAAAATTATTTTTTGTTTAAATTGTTAGCCATGATCTTATTATATGATGTAATTTGGTAGGTAGGGGGTTAAGAACATGACAAATAAGGTTAGTATAGGTTTCTTATGTAGTCATTGTGTAACACCCCGATAGTTTCTAACTTGTAGAAGTTACCGAAATGCACTACTGGCATACATCAGAGTACCTCCTATTTTTAATACTGAACCCAAACTACTACTCGATGCTAAAACCCATCAAGTGCGCTTACATAACTTAACGTAAAATACATAACTTCGGTTCTTACACCACTCAAACTAGTGTTCAGTACCAAAATAGAAAGTCTGCGGAAGCGATTTACAACTTATAATACAAGTCGTACCATCGTACATCTAAGATACTGAATGAAAATACAGAGATACAGCTGGTAATGGATTCCGAAGGCAAAGAATGTAGCCATGCTCTTGCTCTATCCCTTAATGAAAAAGGGAAGAGTTTTAGTCTTATGGCATCTTGAGGTACCCCGTTTAATTTGAGAGTTCCACAGTATTCTAGAAAAATTGAAATATGAAGATTTGGGTCCTCCGTGGGAGAACCAGAAAATTGGTTTTGTTGAACCATTGAAAGCAGAGATGATTTGAGTTCAAAATTATTTGCTTCCACATTCGGATGTACAATGGCACCAGATGGCTCTGCCGAAGGTGTTGCGTACTCTTTGAGAGCACGATTTTCATTAGCCGCCATTTGGTTATCGGGAATTTCTCTCCTCCTTCTATGTAAGAACCTTTCGATTTCGGGAATTTGTTGAACAGTTTCTCCAAAACTTCTGGTTCTTCGCATTCGAGGGACAAGAGAAGAAAAAGTAAAAATAAAGAAAATAAAACTTCAGTCTAACCGATTTCGAAAAACTTAATTAATATCACTGCCTCCCCGGTGATTACCAATTTTATTTTTCAAAGTTGATTAACTGAAAAGAAAGTGTTTTTAGAAAGAAGGAATGTTTTAGTAAAGTCTACTCACTCATGATCATTGTAGACAAAAGAGGAGAAAAGAAAATAAATGACTTGGAAAATAAAGGGCAAGAAAGTAAATGACTTGGAAAAAATAAAGGGCAAGAAAATAAATGACTTGGAAAATAAAGGGCAGGAAAATAAATGACTTGGAAAATAAAGGGGCAAGAAAGTAAATGACTTGGAAAATAAAGGGCAAGAAAATAAATGACTTGGAAAATAAAGGGCAAGAAAGTAAATGACTTGGAAAATAAAGGGCAAGAAAGTAAATGACTTGGAAAATAAAGGGGCAAGAAAGTAAATGACTTGGAAAATAAAGGGCAAGAAAGTGAATGACTTGGAAAATAAAGGGAATGAAAGTAAATGACTTGGAAAATAAAGGGGCAAGAAAGTAAATGACTTGGAAAATAAAGGGGGCAAGAAAATAAATGTGCAAGAAAAATAAAAGACTTTAGAAAATAAATTGCAAGAATTTAAATAGCAAGAAAGTAAAAGAACATGAAGAACATGAAGAACAATCTTTAGAGAATTTTTGAGATGAACTTTGTCACAAAATTCAAGTCTTGAGAAATGATTCACTCACAAAACCAAGTCTACTTACAAGTGAGGATCAAGGTCCTATTTATAGGAAAATATGAGGGAAAATATCTACCAACAAGTGGACAAGGCAAAGCCATCAACAAGTGGGCATAGCACTTGAGTGGAGGGGCAAAATAGTCAAAAAGAAGTAAAAAATCAAGTTGGCATGGTTAGCCACCAACAAGTGGCCGCAGCCACTTTTTGACTGCATTTTGGCGCCCTTGGCGCCCATGGCACCCTTGGCGCCCATGGCACCCTTGGCGCCCATGGCACCCTTGGCGCCCTGCCCTGCGCCAGTTTTTCTCCTGTGTTGCGCCTGTGTTGCTCCTTGGTGCCCTTGGTGTAACACCCATTTCTACCCGGTAATTTATAAGCGTAAAATCAGAGTTTTCAAAAACCATTTTTCAACAAAGAAACGGATGCTACACTTCGACAACAGTTACATAACACTCTCACTAGAGGTGAACCGGCAAACCATATTTTGCGTCTTAAAAACAAATCAACTTTATTCAACATGCAGCGGAAAATCAAAAGGGTTCGTAACATCAATGAAACGACATATGTATATATTTAATATAAAAACAGCGGACATCCCTCCCCGAGTGCTACGTATCAGAGCGACGACACCAAACTAATGAAGAGTTATAGTCTTCATTCGACATCACCTGCACGTTACCAACATAGGGGTAACAGTCAAAGAGAAGGGGTGAGATATCACACTATATAATGAATCGTATGAAGAGTAGTATATACTTAGGTCATGGCATCAAAATTATCACGGCACATCAATCACGTCACGACAGTCGATATTATCTCAATCAGTATCATCAACAAGATCAACAACACAACAACAACGACAACAACAACAATAGCCACACCAACGACAATAACGACAACATATAGCAACAACAGCAACAACACACAACAACTTCAATAACATCAATTACAATCACCAATAATCATCACCCATAAACGTCACCAATAGTCATCACCAAAACCATCACCAACAGTCATCAACTAAATCATGTGTAAATGAATGAATGCAACCCACACCAACGGGCATATGCATGTGGTACCAAATCACCGAAAGTTTTGCCTGTAAATAGAGGCTTCACCAAGATTGAGAGCTTTCACACCCGGCTCACCAATTTAGAAAAATTGAGCTTTCACACCCGGCTCACTAGTTTTAGAAAAAATTGAGCTTTCACACCCAGCTCCAAGACCAAAGGCCTTCACCAAAATAAATGCGTATGCTGTATGCGACACCATGAATGCACACAGACAATCATCAAAATTAGTCACAATGTGACACACCAAAAATCAATCACCGAATATCACCAAAATTGGGCTTTCACACCTAGCCCAACGACACCGAAACACCAAACTACCCGAAACAACGGAACACCAAGATTTGGAGCCTTCACACCTAGCTCCAACAACACCAGGACACCGAGATGACAACAATTTTCAAAACATTTGAGACGCGATGATTTTTCCCAACATCGGAGACAACGACAACTTCACAACACTAATGCTAACAACAATTATACGACACCAATGACAACACCCACAAAATAAGAACAGCCAACAACCCTCCCAAGAAAATAGGGACAGCCAACAACTACCCAAAGAAATAGGAACAACCCACAAAAATAGGAACAACGCATAAAAATAGGAACAGCCCACAAAATTAGGAACAGTGCACAAAAATAGGAACAGCAACAATGATTTTCAGCAAACATACCTCTACTTTGGTGAATTAATTAACCTTTCAAACGGTATCGAAACTTAGCAAAGGACCCCTCTATGGAAAGCTAAGAATGTCTAGTTCCTGATATAATTTTTATTTTGCAAAATAATGGTCCAATTCGTACAGTTTCAGTAAATAAGTAACAAGGTTCAGAAAACAGGACAGCCACCATGACCTAGCTTGTGACACCTCTAAAATTATCAAAACTCAGTCAAATGACATGGGACTTGAGCCTAACCAGAAACAAATTGAGTGTAGTTTACAATGAATCAAGAATAATTCAAAAAGGAGTTCAAACGAAAACGTTATACACGAAATACCGAACCTATGTCCAGATGGTTTCCAGAATTTTAACCTAACTTGTGACACCTATAACTCGAGCTATACAACTCCAAATGCAACCAAACTAGTGCCAAATTAATAAGAATTAAGTCTAGTTTCGGAAAAGGTAAACCAGATAATTTTTGGACGACTAGATTGTTCCCAGTTACTGTATAATCGAACCTATACCCAGTTTTCTTTGCGAATTAAAAACCCCAAATTGATTTCCAATCGTTAACAAATATTCTCAAACATTAACAAATATTCTCGAACATCAATAATTGATTTTCAAATATCAATAATAGATTCAAAACACCAATAAATGGATTCAATCATCAACGATTAGACTCAATCAACAAATAGAGTTTCCAACACCAATTGAATTTCTTATGATCATGGCAAAGCACAACAACAATTTCTAGGGTATATGAACATCATTCACACAAACATGATTCACTCAACAAGGTATCGTAACATATGATCACACAAACATAATTCAACAAACAACATAACATATATAGTCACACATATAATGATTCGTCAAACAACACAAGTATACGGTCACACATGTATCAATTCATCAAACAACACAAGTATATGGTCACACATGTGATACATCATCAAACCCTAACCCCCATACATACGACAATTCATAGAACCCATTAGATAGATAGAATCCCACCCTTACCTTAGCCTTAGAAGACCACAAACCCTAGCTTCTTCTCTCTCCTCTTGAGCGCCACTTCTCTCTCCCTTTTCCTCTTGGTTCACACTTTCTCTCTTCTCTTTTCCTCTTATGCTAGCGCCGCCCCCTCCTAGCCCTCTCTTCTCAACTTTGGTTTTTCTTCTAAAGGAATAAAACCCTAACCTAATCCCTTATATAAACTCATTAATCCTATGGGCTTTTTATTTAACTTATGCGACTAATCAAGGCCCTTTCCTCTTAACACCTCTCATTTACTAACCCCAACAATAATAATAGGTCCACGTACTCTATTATATTTTATTCTATTTATTTTCTACCAAATAATTCCTAATAATTAATTAAACAAATAATCAATTATTTTTGGGGCGTTACACTTGGCGCCCTTGGCGCCCATGGCGCCCTGTCCTGCGCCAGTTTGCATTGTGCCGCGCCAGTGTTGCCTATTTGGCGCCCATGGCGCTCTGTCCAGCGCCAGGTTGTGCTGTTCTTGGTTTTTGGCGCCCATGGCGCCCTTGGGGCCCTGTCCTGCGCCAGTTTTCTTCCTTGCTTGGTTTTTGGCGCCCTTGGCACCCTAGGGGCCCTGTCCTGCGCCAGTTTTGGTTCTTGGCGCCCTTGGAGAGTGCCTTAGTGCTTAAAAATTGTTCTTCCTCAAATATTTCCTTTGTTTCTTTATTTTAGCTCTTATTTTCTCTTTTGCTTCAAAATAAAACCTGAAAATAAAAAGTAAATATTTGTAGTAAAATAGCTCAAAAATATAATTAAAATACCAATAAAACTTAATGAAAATAATTATTAAAAAGACTCTAAAAATAGACTTATCATACATGTATTGGGTTCGCTAACTGCACCCCACTATTTTTAAATACAACCTATGTTGCTCCTCGCACCCTCTTTTCCAATACAACACACCCTGTTGTTAATTGCACCTACCCTTTTTTTACCATAACCCATTGCCTTTTTTTTATTACACCGTAATGCTTTCAATCAATTTTTCTCCTTTTCCTTTTTCTTACCTTTCAAACAATCAAACTCAAATAAAAAAGCGATTCGTTACTAATAGTCACTCTGAGCTCAACTTGTTTGACCGTTAGTAACAACTGTAGTTTTCAAATGGGCTATGAGTGATGACCACTCTGAGTTTTACTTGTTTGGTCATTACGAATACCTCTCCCAATTTCAAAAAATAAATAAAAAACACCCAACACACAATTGTTTTCTACCCAAGAACTACGTAGCTTTGATTTCTCCATCGTGTAACACCCCGGTATTTTTATTATCAAGTAAAAATACCCAAGTGCACCATCCCTAAAACATCAGAGATATATTTCCTATTTAAATACTGAACACCACTATAAAATTTTCACTAACAACAACAGGACAGTCTTAAACATAAATAAGACCATAAACCATCAGTGAAATACAGTGTTCAATATCGCACAAGAAAGCGGAAATAAATATATAACGCTAAAGACAAAATGTCTTGATACACAGATAACAAGGAAAGATATACACTTAAGCATAAAGCTAAGTCTTCAGTAACCATCCGAGTACCACCTACTCGTGTCTCTTGGATCTCCACTTTCCCTGTTTATCTGTAAAACAACAACATATAAACAATGAGATACAATCTCTGTGAGTTCAACCGAGACCCCTACTAACACTCTCGGTCAAATTATAACTTATGATTAATTTAACAGGTCACTGACTGCAACTTTGCTATATCCTCGGTGAACCTATTATGACACCGTACGACACCGACTGCAACTTTGCTATATCCCCGGTATCGCACGACAAACAAAGTACGGCACCGACTGCAACTCTGCTATATCCCCGGTGTATCGCACAACAAACAAAGTACGGCACCGACTGCAACTCTGCTATATCCCCGGTGTATCGCACAACAAACAAAGTACGACACCACTGCAACTCTGCTATATCCCCGGTGTCTCGCACAACAACTTTTAACATAACACTGACTACAACTTTGCTATATCCCCGGTGGTGAACCCCCTTACCAATGGTGTTTCCCAATTAGCACAGAGCCTAAGGTAAGAGTGCATCACTACCCCACCTTAGTATGTTAACATGGGTCGTCACCCAACTCGATATAATAAATATATCTACAGACACATGAACTCAGGGTTCATTACCTCAGACAATCAATTGAACATTTAACTCACATTACAATTTAAATCCACATTCACTCTCGCACACTAATTCATCACATTTCGACACATTTTACGTCTCCAAAAACAGTTCATTTTGCCTTAAAAATAGAATATTCAGTTAGGCCTCTGAATAAGCTTTCAAACATCTTAGAACACCCAATCGGGTTCCCGGATCAAAAGTTATTGCGAAAGCCAAATCAGTGTACAGTTGCTGAAAAACTGTAAAGCGTCGCGACGCGAACTGCTACCGTCGCGACGCGAAAAGCGACAGAAATATTTGCGTGACAAAACCGAGCCTGGTCGCGACGCGTTGACTGCGTGTCGCGACGCGATGGCTTGCTGAGAATTGCAGATTTGGCGGTTTCTCGCGAAATCTGCTATTCTGCTCAATTCCGATTCTCGTTCCGATTGAAAACAGATTTGACAACCAAAAAAACAGTCCCAATCAAAGTCACACAATCAATCAAATCAATCAAAAACTCATTGTAAACAAATTGTATCAAAACGCGACATATTTTCAAATAACGGTTTTTATCTCAAAATCTCTCGAAATCAATCAACGTAAAAATTATCGAAACACAAAAAAAACATCCTAAGCGTGAGTAAAACTCACCCTCGAAGCGAGAGCCGACACCGAGCCGAAATCACCGAGACTTCAAAATCTCCACATAACCACACAAACAATCTCCACATAAACTTCCACGCTCCGACGACGCCCAAATCCGCTTCCGAAGCCTTGAATTCACTATTCATCATCTTCAACTTCAATCACTATTCACACATAAACCCCAATTTTGATTTTCAAACCTAAGTCATCCAATCCTTGATTCCTTCACTCCAAGCTTGCACCCAATCACTTATTTGAAATACCCTAACCTCTAGAACACTTGTTGAAGAAAGAAACTCAAGATTTCCTCCCCTTCTTCTCCAAATTCGAAAATGGTGAATTTGTGTAGAGTGAGTTGATGATGATGATGTTGATACCAAATCGAAGAGGAAGTAACGTTGAACATTTTTCGTGTTGGAGGGAAGACGTTTTGATGAACCGAAGTATCCCCGTTTTCCTCTTCTTCTTCCACACCCATTCTTTCTCTTCTCCTTTCTTTTCTCTCCTTTCTCTCTGTTTCTCTCGCATGCTTCCTTTCTTTCTTTTTAATTCTCTTTCTTTTATTCTTTCACTTACACAAACATACACGCATACATATATATTTATTTAATAGGCTAAATTGCTGTTTTGGCCCTTTATCTTTGGGGTTGGTGTCACTTTGGCCCTTTATCTTTTTTTTTCTCGTTTTAGACCCTCATGTTTTTTTTGTGTGTCATTTTGGCGCCTGCCGTTAGTTTTTTCTAACGGACGCCATGTTGGCAGTTAACTGCTGACGTGGCATCTTAAATGTCAGGGTTGACTTGGACCTGATTTGGTGATGTGGCCGTAAGGGACCAAATTGAAATTCAAAAAGAACATGGGGGGCCAAATTGACACAAACACAAAACATTCATCTTTTTCCTCCAAACACCACCTCCATCTTCATCTTCTCCGGCGAGCCACCACCACCTTCGATGAGCCTCCGCCACCACCACCACAAACAGTGACATCACTTCTCTTTCTCTCTCTCTCTCTCTCTCTCTCTCTCTCTCTCTCTCTCTCTCTCCTCAAGAACACCAAAATTCTGAATTCTTCACCAAATCAAGCAAGTAAATAGTGCATTTCATGCAAAATTTACAAGGAACTAGAATCCATCACCAGTTCTCACAAAAAAGTGGAAGAACTTAATCAAAAACGTGATTTTTAGAGGAAAACGCGTTTTGGGTTTTGCAAATTGGGGAATCCTTCAAAACTCAACCAAAATTCACCAAACCACTTGCAAAAGACTCGAAATTGGTGCAGTAGCTGACTGTTAGCAAAAGATTTCAACAAAAATGATAAAGAATTGAGAACGAAATGGAAATGTAGATTCACGTTTTACGGTTTTTTGGGTTTTTCAATGACGAAAGGAGAGAGAGGGGGGAGGGGGAGAGAGAGAGAGAGACAATGTCACTATTTCTGGTGGTGGTGGTGGTGGTGGTGGCGGAGGTGGTGGTGGGTCGCCGGAGAAGATGAAGATGGAGGTGGTGTTTGGAGGAAGAAGATGAATGTTTTGTGTTTGTGTCAATTTGGCCCCCCATGTTCTTTTTAAGTTTCAATTTGGTCCCTTATGTGTCACATCACCAAATCAGGTCTAAGTCAACCCTGACATATAAGACGCCACGTCAGCAATTAACTGCCAACGTGGCGTCTGTTAGAAAAAACTAACGGCAGTGGCCAAAATGACACACAAAAAAAAACATGAGGGTCTAAAACGAGAAAAAAAAAAGATAAAGGGCCAAAGTGACACCAACCCCAAAGATAAAGGGCCAAAACAGCAATTTAGCCTATTTAATATATAAGTGGTAACGTGGTCAAATTACCATATTGATCTTAATCTCTTATTTCGATTCCAAATCGTCCTTGACCCATATTATTCGGTTAACGATCCTGTGACGGCCAGTAATTAATTTTAGCACTCAATAATTTTACCAATTAAGTACTAAATTAATTCAATTGGGTTAACATTCAAATAATTCGATTAATTATTTTGAGGATGTTACATTCTCCCCAACTTGAAAGAATTTTGTCCTCAAAATTTCGTCAAGTCTTTCATTTGACTAACCGAGAATCGAAATTCTCAGAAACGTCTAAATTTGCTGAAAAACAATCTCGAACTAACGAAATGAGTGTAGAAAATCTTCCCAAGTTGGCACGTCAATCTTTAAGTATGTTCGACTACTACCCTAGAACTCTTCTAAGATTATAGTCCGACTCTCTTGTTACGAATCAACACGAGAAACTCCTCTTTCGCCTACATAGGCTTGGCACCGCATTTGAAAACACTTCTGAAGCTTCATTCCAATTATCCTCGCTTGCACCCCAATTTTGATTAATCTAAATCGAAGGGTCTAATACAAGACACTTGATAGAAATATATGTTGAAAATGAGATCCACAAACTGGTACTCCTCGGTAGAGGTAAAAACAAACACGATTTCCCCGAAGGGTGTAAACCCGTTCTCAACAAATCTTCTAAAATCTATAACAGTTCTCATACACATTGAAAAAAAATGTGACGGAAAAGTCATCTGTGAAACTTCTTGACTCGCCCCCAAGATTTCGAGATAAAACTTTTCAAAAGATGGAATGAGGGTTTTACTAAAAACTTTGACCATAATGTAGAAATAAACTGTGGGGACAACAAATAAATTTGAACGTAATGAAAATCACCTCTGTTGTTCTCAAAACAACTATCAAACAGAACTCAGAGCTCTTTTTCCTCTATTGCAACTTCATCACGAGGTTTTTACCAACGACGCACCCGATTCCTTTCCAAATTAGTCAATAGCGTTGAGAGCTTCCCCTCAACCTAAGTAATCCTCCTAGGATTTTCTTCCTCAATCAGATTTTATTAGCCTCATGATTCGTTCCCAAAATTAACTTTAGCATGCGGGTTTTCACAAAATAATTTTTCAAAACTACCATACCGCACGCCGAGCTTCACTTCGGAAATTTCAGACTCTTGCAAGCATATTCGTCAATTAATTCTTTGATGGTTATTCGCAATGTGAAAAATAGTTAGCTGTTACCTCACCTTGTTCTTTAGATATTCCTCAATTAGCATAGATACCTTACTATTCGAATGAACTGGAATAAAATGAGCTGATTTGGTTAACCGATCCACAACTACCCAAATGGAGTCGTTACCGGCTTGAGACCTTGGCAACGCCATTACAAAATCCATCAAAATGCCTTCCCATTTCCACACGGGCACTTCCAGTGGTCGTAACAGACCAACAGGTTTCTAATGTTCTATCTTAACTTTCTGACAAGTTAAGCATTGAGACACAAATTCAACAATCTCTAATTTCATGCCATGCCACCACTATAACTGCTTTAAATCTCTGTACATCTTGGTGGACCCAAGATGTACAGAATGTAAACTTCGGTGTGTTTCCTCTAACACTTGCCTTCTAATGTCCTCATCATCGGGAACACAGATTCTACCGTTGAAACAAATGACTCCACCACTATCCGTGGTAAAATTTGGGAATACCTTTTGCGTTTGTAGCTTCACATCAACTTCCTGTGCTAAGCGTATAGAATCCCTTAGGGAATTAGAGATCCTCATATGGCTCAACACCAACCGGTTCCTCCTTGATCTTGGATTCAGTTTTAAGTCTCTAAAAGATCACTCCAACAATTCCATTTCATGCATCATAAACTCGGCCATGTGGATGGATTTCCTACTCAGTGCATCGGCCACCACATTGGCTTTTCCCGGTTGATACTTCAATTCAAAATCATAGTCCTTCAAAAATTCCACCCACCTTCTTTACCTGTTATTAAGCTCCTTCTGATCAAAAAGATATTTCAAGCTCTTGTGATCACTAAAGACCTCGAAACGAGACCCATACAGGTAATGTCTCCAAATCTTCAGTGCATACACAATAGCTGCCAACTCTAAATCATGAGTTGGATAATTCTCCTCATGAATCTTCAACTGTCTGGACGCATAGGCTACCACTTACTGATTCTGCATGAGAACACATCCTAAGCCCTTTCCAGAAGCGTCACTGTAAGTTTGGAATCCCAAAGGCGGATCCGGAAGAATCAGGATCGCAGTGAACGTCAACCGAATTTTCAATTCATGAAAACATTCTTCACAATCGGCATCCCACCTAGACGGCTGACCCTTACGAGTTAACCGAGTAAGAGTAAGTGGAAGAATTAACTGTGAGAACCCTTGAATAAATCTCCTATAGTAACCAGCTAGACCCAAGAAACTTCTGATCTCTGTGACTGATGTCGGTCGTTCCCGGTTTAACACAACCTCCGCTTTATTGGGATCTACAGAAAATCTCGATTGGGAATCACATGTTCCAAATACTTTACCCCTGGCATCCAGAAATCACACTTCGAAGGTTTCGCGTACAACTTCTTTTCTTGGAATACATTCAGAACAATGCGGAGATGTTGAACATGCTCCTCAATGGTCTTCGAGTACGCCACGACATCATCAATGAAAACAACTACAAATTGATCCAGGTACGTGTGGAAAACTCGGTTCATGTATCCACGAATACCGCTGGAGCATTAGTCAAACCGAAGGGCATCACTACGAATTTGTAATGCCCATACCTCGTACAGAAGGCTGTCTTCGGGATATCTAAGGCTCTAACTTTGACTTGATGGTAACTCGACCTTAGATCAATTTTAGAAAACACCAACGCACCTCTAAGTTGATCGAGAAAGTCATCTATCCTAAGCAAGGGATATTTGTTCTTGATCGTCACTTTGTTGAGTTGTCAGTAGTCAATAGATAATCTCATACTTCCATCTTTCTTCTTAGATATCAACTCTTCAAGTTGAGACTTCAATTCCTTTAACTCTAAAGGAGACATTCGGTAAGGTGTAATAGATATTGATCCTGTGCCAGGAACCAACTCTATAGAAAACTCTACCTCTCAGTCAGGAGATACAGAAGAAACTTCATTCGAAAAAACATCAAAAAAATTCATTTACCACTTGTACAGATGACAAATCTAAACATGTTTCAGTGGATGCAGACAACATAATAATGAAAGTTTCCGCAATTTGGGATAATGACTGGTTTGCTGAGGTGAAAAAGATAACTGCGTCTGAAATTGGTCTTTGGCAATTCAACCGATTCAAAAGCGAAGCTGAAAGTTCGATTGGCACAGTCGATTGTAACATGATTTGCAGTCACCCAATTCATACCCAGAACGATGTCCATACTTCTCATAGGCAAACAAATAACCTTTGACGAAATTTCTGTCTCCTATGACAAGTAGACAATTCTGACACAAAGATTGGGTCTGGACACGACCCTTAGCCGCAGTTAAGATAGTTATCGGCTCGGATAGCGGAGACAATGCTAATCCCATCCGATCCACACATGCTTGTGCTATAAAACAATGGGTTGCACCCGAATCGTATAATATACTGACGGAGTTATTGAAAACTGATCCCATACCCCTCAATAACTTGTTAGCAGTTGTAACTGTCTGAGCATCCAAAGTGTTGACGCATCCTTGCCTTGGAGCTGCTTGTAACTCCTTGGAACTCTTCCTTGCAGGGCACTTATTTGTATAGTGACCTTCTTCATTACAATAATAGC